>OZ020615.1:14360442-14875442 GCA_963971575.1 Liopterus haemorrhoidalis | reverse complement strand
TAATTTAATTAAGCACCCTGCGTTAGAATGGATCATTTTTTTTATTTATTTTTTTTTATTTAATAATTTTGGACACATCAACAGCATGGTTAGCCAGCAGTGTGGCCGAGCGCATTGAGTCGTACGGTTTAGACTGGTGGAATATACAGTCTGGTCTGGGTGGTCGGTGGTTCGAACCTCCTTCGTTGGTGATATTATTCGGGCGAGAATAATATGTTTACATTACCCCATTTTCACAATCATTCACCCCTCATCCAGGTGTAGGAGCTCTCCCACTGGCATCGGCGATTAGCCTCGTTGCAGATATTGGCCGAAGTAAAATAAATAAATAAATAAATAAATAAATAAAAAAAAACAGCATGGTTATTAGTGTCCGCCGTGTTTGGTTACAATTATTAATATTACATTAAATTTACAGTTAAGTTTTTAAAATATATACATGTACATAGATCGATTTATAACAATGAATAGTTTGCAAAAAAATATTTAAATGACAGAGTTTATGGTGCAATTCTGTAGAAAATCTATAAGCTACAGACGATCGTATCTAAGAAGTTATTTTATGTGATGCTTACCGATTTGTCTCCGAATTGCACAATGTCTCGTTTAAGAATTTCAGTAAGTTGTTTTGTTTTTCGAGGTTGTTGCCAAGCGCTTCACACAGATTGTTTGGGATCTGGTATGTTCTTTCCTCCTCATATTTTGAATATTCGGTAATGATGTGCTTTACTGTAATTTTTGTATAGCAATTCTGGCATCTGTCTGTAGTCGTCCTGTCAAAGATATGTTGGTGTGTGACTCGGCTATGTCCTATTCTCAGTCTGGTGACTATGATCTGTTCCCTTCCGGTTCCGAAGGTTCTCCATGGTTTAAGTATATTTTTTATTTCTCTAAGTTTATGATCGGTGATGAAGAGACATTCGGTTTGCCAATTTTCTAGGTTCCTCTCGATTAACATATTTTTCCAATCATAGTCCATTATGAGAGCACCGTCTGGTTGTTCTAATTTGGTGGCTTCTTTCACTTTTCTGTGAGCCATTTCATTCTCTGGGATACCACTATGTGAAGGGACCCAGACTAGGTGTATGCTGTTGTTCTGCTCATGGTGGATGGAGGCAATATATAAGCTCCTGGACATGAAGTATGAGATTGTGCTTCGATATAGTTTGTCTATATCTTGCATAGCACTTAGAGAAGCGGTACATACTATAAATGATTCATTTTGTCTGCCATATTCATATATACGCTAAAGTGCTTTAAGGCTACTCAAAAGTTCAGCTGTGTAGATGCTACTGTGGTCCGGCAGCCTGTACGTTTCACTGGTTTCTGGGGATATGATGGCTGCTTCAGTTTAGTTGTTTCTTCTAGATCCGTCCGTAATTATTTTTTGTACCACCAGTTTTGTGGCAGTTCAAAAAAAAATAAATTTTTAGGTAGCTCTGACGGTGTAGTGTTTTTGGAGTAATTTAAGAGTTCAGTGTAGCACTCGGGATGTTTAGTTATCCAAAGTGGAAGGTTGGTAATATATTTAGGCTGTATTGCAGGTGGGTTTGGGCATAGTTGGTTTAATATATTGCATATTTTGGCATGAAGTGGAGTTTTGCGTTGAAGGTTGATTATTTAGTGGCCTGTTTTAAATATGTAAGGATAGGTTGGATGGGAGAGCTGGGTAGCGAGCATAGCTACTTAACTAATAGTTAGCGTTGTCCGACGTCCTTGTAGGGATGGTTCACCTATTTCTGCAAGAACACTATCTACGGGACTTGTTCTGTATGCTTCTGATATTATTCGGAGTGCAGTATTATGAATGGGGAATATGATTTTCAGCCTGGTTAGTTTTTCTGTTTGGTATATTATGCTGCCGTGGTCGATTTTTGATCGTATCATACTTTTGTATTTGTCATTTGAGAATTTTTGAATAATTCTGAACTACAAGTGCTAGAATATCCTGTGTATCAGTCGAGATCTTGCTCCTAGTGATTTTGGACTCTTCTCTTTCATCAAGGATAAGTTTAAAGGCCGCCATTTTAAGAGCGATGCTGAGCTTCTAAAATGTAATGATACATTTAGTATTAATTGACTAAACCTGTGCAGAAGTACCAACTGAAAAGTGCGAAGACATTTTTGACACGTGGTTTGTACGTGTGAGGTAGTGTACTAGTTTCAAAAGTAAGCCCGTATCTCAAAACTCTCGTAGCGCCCTACGTACATTTTCTGTTACTTAAAATATCAAAGATTGTCAAAAACTTATATATTTGAAGTAATACTGGTTTCCTAAGGTTTATTTTAACGATTCATTTTTAACTCTTATCATAGTACCTGTGCGTGTACTTCTTTTCATTTAAAAATAGATTGGCTGGGGTACACATTGAATCATTTCAGAAGGGTACACAAGTAAACAGTGAATCAAAGTAAAATATTTGTACAAGAACACACGATAAAATATGCAAAATAGATGTAAATGTTAAAAGAATTTATTGTCATTTTTAGATTGTTAATTTAATTTAATGGTCATTTCTAAAAAAAATGCCATTACTAAAATGGTTATTTAATTTAAATGACTTTTTTTATGTAATGCCTAGGTATATTAATCGAGCTGTAAATAACAATAATAATATCTTGATACTTGGGTACACAATAGTATGGAATATCGACAGGAAATCCGTGCACGATTAGAGATGCGTTTATGAGAATAAAATGTCTTCTACCGAATCGAACTTCATATGAGAATTGTCCGGTGCTACGTGTTCTCTATTCTGTAATATGGAATGGAAATTTGGACTTTAAATCAAGAACACATTAAAAAATTGGAGGATTTTGAAATATGGGTGAATAGACGCATACTGAATGTCTCATGGATCTCGTGGCCAAGATCACAAATGAAGAAGTTTTACAAGAATGGAGAATGAACAAGAACTTACTCTTACCATTCAGAAAAACAAAAAAATAAAAATCGTTATTTGAGTACTAAGAGCTTCCATTTAATTTTTTAAACAAAATTTAAATAATTTGTCAAAATTTCCAGCATTTTTTTATGCATTTGCTTCGTATTCAAGTCTTCATTAGATTAATAAGAAATGTATTGATAAAAGGCTTCATTTTTAGGGTTTTGTAGGTATGACCAAAAAACCCTTATACCGTCATTTTGTCGTCTGTCTGTCTGTTCGGTAAAAATTGTAGCCAAACGGCTAAACCTAGAGAGTTGAAATTTGGCATGTTTATACAACTCTTTGACCCACACATAGGAAAAATACTAAAACATCTAAAAAAACATATCCCCCTCATCGAAAAAAAAAATATTTTTTACAATTCTGTGTAGGCTATCAAATGAAAGTCCTTGGTACGTGGATTTACGATCACAATTTTATTTTTGCAAAATAAATTATTTTGAAGAGTGTATGGCCAAAATTGTGAAAAAAAAAATTGTCCCACACCCTGTAGCCCAGATGGTTTAAACTAAAAATCTGAAAAAATTCTAAGTAATGTACATTGGTGTGAACCGGAATAGTACAACAGAAATTTTTGATCAAGTTATGTTTTCGGAAAATAACACATTTTTTGTGTTTTTAACTAAAATATGTAAAATATTTAATCCAAATTTAACACAGGAAACGAGTGAACATCCGTAGTCCAATGGTAACGTTCTCGCTTCGTATGTTGCAAACTACTGTTCGAATCCCGTCAATTTTATTTTTACTGTTTTTTTGTGCATTTTTATTTTGTTTAAATTATTTTGTCAAAATTTTAGTTATATTTTGGCAAATGTTGCCTTTAATTTTTAAAAGACTAAATTTAATAACCAGTGGGAAGTGTTGAAATTATAATTTAATTCTATGTTTGAATGTATACGAAATCAGAGGGGCGGTGTTTATGACTTAAACAACCAATGGAAGCCATAGGCGCAATTTTCAAAATATTAATGGACCTTGCTATATAAAAAAAAAAAAACTGCAATTATTTAGAAACCCAAATAATGGTATTAGGCATTCGAATTAAAATTAACAAAAAAATATTTTAACATAAAATTTGTTTTGGCATCCCAAATAATCATCATTCACTTACTAAATACCTGCAAAACCCTGAAATGTGTGAAAATTCACACTTCACATAAATTTTTTAAAATTTCAGAAACGCGTTTTCCACTATTAACAATGCGTTATTTGTTTTGTAAGTATTTCATTACTAGTGTAGTATGGTTTTCAAAACTCCATCCTTAACTGTTAAATATTTTTTATTATATTTTTAATTTTCAAAATAAGACACTATCTTAACCATAAATACAAAAGATCCATATCATTATAAGCCATAATTTACCCATGAATTAAAAAATAATTAATTTTGTCAAAAACCCATAAACTGCAATATTTTCACAATCGAAATCTGATCAAAAATTCGTCTCGTACGTTTCCGTCAATATACATTAACTATAATTTTTTTAGTTTTTTGATTTAACTCTTTTAGGTAAAAGGGAGACAAGAACTTTTTAGCATATTCTTGGCTAAAATCGTGTTAAAAGTAACGAATTTGAAAAAACTATCTATCCTTCGTTAATTTACGTCTTAAGAGCTTTCTTTTGATACCACACAATAAAATGTAAAACAATATTTATTTTTATCAAGGACACTTAATGAAAAACTTATCTGATCGAAAAATCCTGTTGAACTATTTCAGTTCTCATCAATGTTCCTTATGCACATTTTTTTCAGATTTTTAGATTGAACAGCTGATTGAAACGAGTAATGTGAAAGTTGTCCATATTTGTTTACATGTTAAATCATCGATTTGCAATGGATAATAAACAGCTATCTTTATTAAATTATTTTAATTTTTTAAGTGCAACACCTTCTTCTAGGTGTGTAGTTGAAGGAGAAGAGTTGTTAAACGCCGGAAATCTTATGTTGTGCGGAATTTTGGACAAAAATGATGAGCATGTCGACATATGTGGGTTATGTTTACAAACAAGCAGTTTGAGAACACCACCTCACGAAGCCACTGGGAAATTAAAATTTAGTAATGATGTTGAAGTTTTAAATATGTCCTGCACATGTAAAGCAGGAACTACATGCAAACACATTTCAGCTATCCTATTATTTTGTGCCAGGTGGTTAACAAACCAAAATGAAAGAAGCCAAGATCAGGGCATTGATTGATTGTAATATTTGATTTTTCTTTTTTTTTTTGTGGTTTCTGTTGTTTTTTCTTTTTGTTCCAGAAACAATATATTGAGTATGGAAATATTAACTAGCACAGATTTAAAATGCCTGTGGTCTACTTTTAAAAAACCTGTCTTACAACGGTATGAACCGCAACCTCTGTTAGATACTCCTTGCCTAAATAAATTGATTAAAAACAAAAGCAGGCACTGAAGGTTCAGTGAAAATGTATTAGAAAAGCTGTGTACAGAATTTGAGACCACTTGCCCTAATTCTGCATTAAAATTACACGGGTAGATATTTAATTATGTTCGAGAAGGATTTTTATAATTTAGTGTTTTTTATTTAATTTGTTTAATAAATACTAGTTTGTTATTATCTCTTCCACAACACCAAATTTATTAACAGTTCACAAATTGTTTCTCATTTGGAAAATAGTGGAAGTAAATATTTTTGTTACTTCCTTTTCTAGAGTGACAGCCAAACACACACCAATTTGTGTTATAATAATTCATTATAACATAAAGTAATATAAAAAAGAATAATAATTGCTATCAAAAGTTAATATAACAAACAAACTGCAACACTAACTTTTAAAAGCAATACAAACTACACGAGAAAACACATGTAAACCACATGTAAACAATAAACTATTACTCGTTTCGCCTAGTTCAGTTTCAGTCCGCTTGGCGTCACTTCATAGCGCTGTTGAGCCCAATATATTTTTTTATTAAATACATATTTGTTTATATTTATCTCGAGATGTGTTTCTTTAAACTCTCAGTATTTTTTCTATATGTGGGTAATTTCTAATTAGTCTAAGCATGCGTAATTTCTAATTTCTATGTTAAGCCGTTTGGTCATACAGGTCCGACAGGTCTGATGGTAATCTGTTCAGCATTTCCTCTGCAGCACAAAGCCCCTCTCTTTTCCCTCCAGACATCAAAAATTCTGTCAGGTGGCAACATTGCTACATGTAGCCATTTATTATGTAGTATCGTATGGGAACCATATATTTTGAACATTATTCAAAACATATTATTTAACAAGTTTTCAAAATTAGCAAATCTTTTATGTAAGAGAATCTTTTCATATGTTAACATACTGATGTAATCAAAATTACGTTTAAAATTATTTTACTTATACCTACGACTCTCTAATAAAATTTATTGAATGTCAGCTCTGTCATTTGAATGCCACTTTAGCGTTGCAGCGGTTGTACAGCTCTATTCACAGCTCTAAAATAGTAGACTATACGCTATGAGTTGTTTACTGTAGATTGTCGGTAACAAGTTTGTCATACGGTAACGCAGCGGTTCCCAACCTGTGTTCTGCCGGAGCCCTAACTTCTCAGGGGCTCCGCAGCCATTCCAGGAAATAAAATAAATAAAAATTGAATAAAATCAAAAGAATTAGAAATAAAAAACAGAATTAATATAAGAAAACTGAAAATTACATTCTGAAAGAAAATTGATCAAGTTGTATGTATGTCCGAGTGATTTTTGACTCTAGCCGGTTCATGGCTAGCTGGAATGTGATCGGCGAGATGAATTTTTGTTTGAATAATCTGCGTTTATTTTGATTATTTGCTTCATTTTATAAAAATCTGTCTATCTATCAACATGTGAGCTGTGAAAGAGAAAAGTGAATTTATATTAACTAAAAAATCTACCCCTCCCCCGTAACATTACTTCTAAACACCATTAATTTGTAAGACATAGGGTAGGCCTAGGGGCTCCGCCATAGAAATTGATTCTAAAAAGGGCTCCGCAAGTAAAAAAGGTTGGGAACCACTGTGGTAACGCAAGCGACTGTTCACAACTTTAAATTTTATAGACTACGCCTTGTCGACTATAGACAGTTTTTCAAACTTTATAGTTAGTGCGCTGTTTTAATGGGACATATAAACAATCATTAGCAATAGGTCAGTCGTTCAATGGTTATTTTGCGTCATAACTGCAATGACAAAATAACTAAATCGATTTTTTTTGCATGTGAATTATAGACTAATATTGCTGTTCACTCTTTTATTTTAGTAAGGTCCGGTCTTTCCACCTTCAGATAAAGTTCCAGGTAACTATCTGACAGATAAGGTTATTTATAACTTCATCTGCTGAATAAATGTCAATACCAGTCAGTGAATCCAATACGTCAGTCTCATTATCTGTTAGATAACTATCCGATAGTTACATTTGTATAGAAAGAAGGGATGACATTTACTCAGCAGATGAAGTTACAAATAACCTTATCTGTCAGATAGTTACCTGGAACTTTATCTGAAGGTGGAAAAACCGGGTCTAAAACATACCTTTTGAAGTCATATTTAGTTTGTGTTCGATAGTAATTTTGAAGATTTACAAATTTTAAAAGTGTTTATTTAATATTGGGACATTTGTATTGATATCGCTAAATAAAACAATGTTTACATTTGATATTTTATAATACGTTCTGATGGGTTTTGATAATTGTGTTCACATATATCTAACTTATGGGTCATTCCATGTCAAGTGGTCTGATTTCAGAGAAGTGCCCTGCTCGACCATCACGGATTTCGATGAAATTTTGTATGGACATTCAAACATGGACAGTCCCCAACGGACATTGGTAAAGTTTTACGTTCATCTATGCAATACTTGCTGAGATTTAGTAATTTGTTTGACCCCATACTGCAGCCTTCTATGGTATGACTCCGAGATTTCGGCAAATTTGAGACGCAGTATCTCTGGCAATATTTTGTTGAGAGGAACAAAACTTTGACATCTTGTACAACTTTTTGCGCTCTATTAAACAAAATAATAAACAAATCTTCATGAGCGATATCCGTGAAGAAAATTTGGAACAAACTTGTCAAAAAAATTTGCGGCTAGAAAAAATTTTAAAGTTTGGCTTTTTATACCTCTGGAAGTAAAGGTACGATAAACGTGAAATTTTGCATATAATAACTTATCAATACAATATTTTTCATTAGTTGGAATTGGAAAAATTATTTCAATAGGAATTGAGTGTAAAATTGATGATTTTTGTGAAAATGCCGAAAATAGGGTACGTTTAGCCCACTTTTACAAAAATATACCATGTGGAAACTTTTTTAAATTATTTTCATTAGAAAGAGCATGTTTCAAACCCCCTAAAAAAGTAGAGTTGGTTTATCATCGCTGGCATATAAGGCCTTAGAAATAGGAACAAACTTGAGGACGTTTCTATCACATGCTGCTATCGCAATATCGTATGCATTCCATTATTTTTCATCTTGATTGTTTTATACAGACATTATAAGTACCTAAATTGCGTTGGTCCATGGTGACATTGTCACTACAAGTTCAGAAACTTGAACCAGTAATCCCATCGCCATAGGGGTCACGCCCGATAGCCGTGCAATACCAGCCACGGGTGGGTTTCTTGGTTCTTGGTTCTTCAAGGTTCCAAAGCCTTGTGTGGGTATCTGTCCAGTTCCCAAGCCAACGATTGGGCAGCTTATCCTAGGTTCCTAAGCCTAAAGTGGGTATCTTACATGGTTCCCAAGCCAGAGCCCATAATGTTTGTATGCATCGCCAAATTCCAACGATTGCTTATTTATTATTGAATTTAACGTTCTTCAGTGTCACTTCTGGGAATTGATACTGTCGACCTGACGACGTAACTGATGGTGCTGGAAGAGTCGGGCCTCGCGGATGCATAAATTTGACCAAAGGATCATTTTGTTCGATGGAAATTTCTACAACATTGTGTTCCCACCACTTATTGTCATAAATGCAGGCTACATAACAACCGGGAAATAGTTCGGCCAATTTTAAATTAAGATCAGAATTGGAAATTGTTAAATAAAGTTGCTGAAGTCATACCAAAGAAGGCTGCAGTATGGGGTCAAACTAATTACTAAATCTCAGCAAGTATAGGATGGATGAACGTAAAACTTTACCAATGTTCGTTGGCGACATGTGTGAATGTCCACACAAAATTTCATCATAATCTGTGATGGTCGAGCAGAGGTCTGGTGGTCCAGACCTCTTGACATGGAATGACCCTTATAGTAATTTCTAAAAACCTTTTTTGTATAGTTTGTTGTTTATTTAGCAGTTTTGTGTTTAGTTATACCTATATTTTTTATAGATATCTTATAGATTTCCATTTGATATTGCGTGTAGTACATAGCTTTTTAGGTTATCAAGGTACTCAATTTCCGTCCTTCAGTCAAAGGGTAACAATCACTGGTCTAAATTATTAAGCATTACAGCGATATCAGATATGAACTATATGTTTTTATTCTTATAATAGGACTAATAATTCAGATTCTATCAAAGAGAATCACTGAAAAAGAATTTAATTAATTTGTTTATGCTACCATAGCATCATTTATCCATTTATTTTTAAAGAATTTTACAAAATTATAGAATCGCTCCATTAGTGATATTTTTATGCAATCAAAAACCTGAATTCGGTTATCGAAAATGCATTAATAAATGCAGTGCGGTGACGAGGTCGGTGCGGTTGCCGGAATTCAGAGTGTTCTGTTGCGGCGAGTGTTACATTGGCCGATAGGCTGGTCCACGCATATTTTGGAACCTGTTATGATATAACTTTTACCTCACTAGGTCAACATTTGACACTGTTTTAATCGAACATGACCGGTTGTGTGTATATCGATATTGGATGGTCATTGGCGTATAAAAAAAAACTTTTATGAATAAATAAAAAGTTAAGTTAGGTTAGGAGCAGGATTTTGAAAATGTAATTTATTAAAATCGAGTCCAGGCGAAAAGCAGTGCTTCTCCAAATGTGGTGCACGTACCAGTATAGGTACGCGGCGAGATTCCAGAAAAGAAAGAAACGATTGTATATGTACGTAGCACATTGAAAATAAAATCTGCTGCTATGCCATATCAGCTATAGTCTCTTTCTTTGATTTAAGCGGAACTAGATTTTGATAGTAAGTTTTAACGTTTAAATGAGGCTTTTAATCATTTTGTTTAGCAAAAATCTATTTCAATCGTTAAAAAGCTCGTGACAACTTATAAAAATAAAAATTCTATTTAGTTCCGCTCAAGCACTTGGAATAGCCTATAGTTTCAACAGCAGTGGTATAAAGCAGTGTTTCTCAACCGGGATTCACCGAATCCTAGAATATCGCGAGAAATCGCTAGGGGTTCCGTGAGAAATGATGATGAATAATAATATGTAAATGTATTTTTAAATCATTTTTAGGGTTTTGTAGGTATAACCAAAAAATCCTTCTAACGTCTCTCATGTGGATTTTTAAAATTGTAGCCAAACGGCTAAACATAGAAAGTTGAAATATAACATGTTTGTACAACTTTTTGACCTACATATAGGAAAGGTATAGAGCAACGGTTCTTAAACTGTGGTCGGCGCAGCCATTGCCGGGGGTCCGCGAAACAATTTTGACATTAACTTTACATCCCCCAACTATTCGGTTTTATCCAAATAACTTATTTAATAAAAATCTTACATGGTCAAGACTTTTTGTATTTGTTTTTATTTAACTAGTTATTGACATAATTAAACAATAATTAGTAAAAATTTTATTATTTTTATTCAACTGCAAATTATTTACAGAAAACATATTATAATAAGATCTATTTTAACCAATATTTCACCAAGAAATGTTTGTATGAATTTAACGTATATATTTGTAACTTTTTTTATTCTTTTTATTACTTATTATTATTATATTATTTATTTTACATCGACCTTTATTTCTGCAACGAGGCTAATCGCCGATGCCAGGGGGCGAGCTCCTACACCTGGATGAGGGGTGAATGATTGTGAAAATGAGAGTAATGTAAACATATTATTCTCGCCCGAATAATATCACCAACGAAGCAGGCTCGAACCACCGGCCGCCCAGTCACGCCTGTTTCTAACAGTCTAAAACCGCACGAATTAATGCGCTCGGCCACTCCGTTGGCTCTTTTTACTACTATTTTAATTAATTTTATGATTTTTATTCTATATGCTAATAAAAATATTCCTCAATAAATGCACAAGACCATTTATTAAAATAACCAGCGATACATTTTTACCAATATTTATTACAACGTAGTGCCTATGAGATTATTGAGTCAGAAATTAAGCCTCAAGAACGACTTGAAATGCCTAGAATTGGGATGAAGTCCGCAAAAAAAAAGTTGTTCAAAAGGTGGTTCTCGGACTACATAAGTTTGAAAATTATAAACAAATACTTAATCACACAGTGGCTTACGCTAATTTATTCAACACTTATAAATTTGTGCTAACAAAAAATTACCATAATCTAAATTACTAAAAAAAAATTAGTAGGATATAAGATAAAATAAGTTTTTGTTTCTGAAATATCAAATTTTTAATTTTTGCCAAAAGTGTGTCAAAACACTTTTGGCTCCCACCCTATTATTACCCAGAGGGCCTCATCTAAAATTCTGAAAAAAATGTCAATAATGAACATTGATGGAAACCGGAATAGTTCTACAGAAATTTTTAATCAATCAATTTTTTCGAAAAATATAGATTTTTTTGTGGCGGTGAAAAAGAGAACAATTATTTTTTTAAATTTATTGTTTGATATCAAAAGAAAGTTCGTAAGACCTAGATTAAGGATCGAAAAGTAGTTTTTTTAACTGTCTTTCTAATACGATTTTTGTAAAAAAAGTGCTTAATAAACTCTTGTCCAACACTCTTAACCCAGAGGGGTTAGTATAAAAATTTGAAACATTTTTTATCTGAAAATTATTTCGGAATTTTTGGCCAGTTTAAAGCTGGGTCTTGATGCAGCGCATCTGAAGTACTCTAGGTCTCTGAGGGTGCATTCGAGTTGTACAGAGTAGAGCGAGCGCTGAGCGAACAGTTGATGGTGACGTCATGAATAGAGCACTAACGGAGCGAGCGTTCTTGTGACGTAATGTTTAAAAAATCTAATCCTACAATTTTAGGCGGCGTTTTTACTGTCAGATTAGTTCACGTCAGTCATGAATCAAAATTATATACCTCGGTTTTTCCTTGATTTTTTTTCAATGATGAAGAAATAAAATTAATTAAAAATTAAATAATAATTAATGAATTAATTTAATGAATTTTTTCCATTTTAATTTTATGCTCGGTGTATTTTAATAATTTTTTTGCTGTTTACAGAACCTCACAAATACATAAAATGGCCATACTCTGTAGCTATAGACAAATAACAATATTATTTGTCTATTGTTATTTGTCTAAGGCTATTATTTTTATTTTATTTATAATTTAATTTTAAACTTTCATTTCTTTCCCGCCGTTCCCCCTCTTTTTTAAATCATACTCCATATGCTCGGCCTTAAAACCCCGAACACATAGAGCGCACTCTAAATGCTCGCTCGATCGCAAAACGAATGCAATTGAGTGGACTCCGAGCGTCAAATCGAACACGTTTGAGCGTACAGAACGTGCTCGGAACGCTCGGAGCGTCAAATCGAATGTACCCTGAATGGAGGCACGCGATTTATTCTTTTAAAAGTTTTCGAAATTTATGATTTTCAATATGTACCCACATATCTGTAATGATGCGCAGGCTATGAGTTTAAAAATTTATTATAAATTTAATATAACAAAAATATTATTATTCAAATAAATCATGATTTCCGTTTGCCTATGTTAATACACTATATTTAAATATTTATTGAAAGTAATAAAATTGTTAACTACATATATATTGATTTTAAATATTTACAATGTAATCTGAAAATAAAATTTAAATAAAGTAATGATTGTTGTAATTAGTTTTTAAAATATATTTCACTTTTTCTTTTGAAAGAAAAAATCTTCCACCACTGTGCCCTGAACGAAATTCTACAATTAATTTCATTGACAAAATCAAGCCTTCGTTAGCTGCGGCAGTAAATTACTAGTCAGACGTAGAGAAGCGCAAAAAAACATTATCTGCTATATTGGACACTCTGTTGCATCCATCAAATGAAACTGGGTTTATGTAACCAAACAAGACATTAGCTCACTGGCCAAACAAAATGTTCAATGGCGCTCAAGAGTTTCTAAATGTAATGTTGGCTATCCTTAAAAATTTATGTGAAGTGTGAATTTTCACACATTTCAGGGTTTCGCAAGTATTTAGTAAGTGAATAATGATTATTTGGAATGCCAAAACAAATTTTATGTTAAAATATTTTTTTTTTTGTTAATTTTAATTCGAATGCCTAATACCATTATGTAAGTTTCTAAATATGTGCAGTATTTTTTTTTTATATAGCAAGGTTCAATAAAATTTTGAAAAAATTCCTCTTAGATAGATATATAATCTAAAAATATTAAGTGAAGGCGGAATGCTGAGTGTGTAGGACATATTTTGCTTTGTAGTATTCACTGTAAAATGAACAATATTTTAAAAAAATTTATCATCTCTTAATCTAAGAGCTTTAAAAACAAATTTTATGTTAAAATATTTTTATGTTAATTTTAATTCGAGTGCCTAATACCATTATTTAGGTTTCTTAATATGTGCAGTATTTTTTTATATAGCAAGTTTCATTAAGATTTGTTTCTAGTCATAGCTCCTCCCTTTGATTTCGTGTACATTCAAACAGAATTAAATTATAATTTCATTTGCCAAAATATAACTAGAATTTTGAAAAAATAATTTAAACAAAATAAAAATGCAAAAAAAAAATAAAAAATAATATTGTCTCTTCTCGTGGGATTCGAACTCATTTTCTTGGGCAGAATGCTAGTACCGTAACCATTGCACCAAGATGCAAGTTACAGTTTAGTGTGTTATATAACTATAAGTTTTCAACATTATTAGCAAAAAAACACAAAAAATGCTTTTTTTTTCCAAAAACATAATCTGATCAAAAATTCCTGTTGTACTATTCCGGTTCACACCAATATACATTACTTAGATTTTTTTCAGATTTTTAGTTTAAACCATTAGGGCTACAGGGTGTGGGACAAAAAAAAATTTGCACAATTTTGGCAAAAATCGCTTCAAAATAATTTATTTTGCAAAAATAAAAATTTGATCGTTAATCCACGTACCAAGGGATTTCATTTGATACCCTACTCAGAATTTAAAAAAAATATTTTTTTTTTTCGATGAGCACATATTTGTTTATATTTTTAGGGGGATATATTTTTTAGATGTTTTAGTATTTTTTCTATGTGCGGGTCAAAGAGTTGTATAAGCATGCCAAATTTCAACTCTCTAGGTTTAGCCGTTTGGCTACAAATTTTACCGAACAGACAGACAGACAGACGACAAAATGACGGTATAAGGGTTTTTTGGTCATACCTACAAAATCCTAAAAAGGCGGTTGGACAATATGAAAAATTGACGTGAATTGTGAATTTTCACACGTTTCAAAATTTGTAGGAATTTTGTAAGCGATAACATGTTGTGGGTACTTATTAAAAATCATAAATTTCGATAAGTTTTAAAAGAATAATCCACTGAGTTACAAAAGTACTTGAAATATAGTCGCATCAAGATCCAGCTATAACTATCCAGCTGCCCAGTAATCAAATTAATATTGTAAGCACGAAGTTGCAAAAAAATCGATAACTTTCGATAAGTAATTATCAGATCATAATTCCTATAGTAGTATTCCGGTTCACAATAATGTGCATTACTCAGAATATTCCAGATTTTTACATCAACCCCTCCCTGTGTGTTTTAAATAATCTAATCAAAAATTCTTATTGAACTATTCTGCTTTCTGTGTTCATTATTGAGATTTTTTTCAGATTTTTAGACCAAACCCTCTGGGAAGTAGGATGGGGGACAATAATAGGTATTTCAACACATTTTTGGCCAAAATACTATAAAAAATTTGATTTTTGAAAAATAAAATTTTATTGGATTACACTTTGTCAACAAATTTTAACTTTTTTTTGCTGACTTAGATCTGATAATTGTTTTTAACTAATTTTGGGGTGCTGATTTCAAAAATGTTAACAGTTTCTACCTATCACGTCAAATTTTTGTTCTATGGTTGACTAGAAATGGGAATTTACTAGTTTCGAAAGAGTAGGCGCAGCAGGAAGAATGTTCAATAGCATCAAAGCATAATTCTTAACTAAAAAAGAAATACCAACTAACATCAAGGCAGATATCTTCAAAAAACTGACAGTACCAATTTTGACATACGCCTCAGAATACTGGACCAGTACAGAGACGCACAGGTCTAAAATAAGAAGCTCCGAAATGAGATTTTTAAGGAAAATCGAAGGTAAAACAAAATTGGACAGAATAAGAAATGAAGTATTTAGAGAAAAACTAGGCACAAAACCAGTAGAGATTATAATAGAAGAAGGACAGCTAAGATGGCTGGGACATATACACAGAATGAGTGAAGATAAAATAGTAAAAAGAGTTTATGAAGCAAGAACAGTGAAGAAAGTTAGACCAGGAAGACCGAGAAAAACCTGGCAGCAATAAACAAAAGAAGCTGCAACGAAGAGAGGCGTAAAGTGGGAGGAGATAAGAAAATATACAAAGGACAGAACACGATGGAAAGAAGTATGGAGAACAACACCAGAAAATAAGTAACCCGACTTATAGCCTTACACCGCAGGGTAGAAAATTTTCAGGATTAAGTAAAATTAAGTAAAAATTAGATTACACATATTTTTTGACTCATGCGATTGAGTATTTATTTTGAATTCAACCATATAAAATTTTATACTCTTATATAAAACTTTATTGAGAAAATTTGGTTCAAATTACAAAAAAATCTTTTTTATTATAAGTGTACAGTAGTAAACATTTTTAATTACTTTTTATAAATAATTTCTGATTTCCATTATTTTCTGAACATAATTCATTTCGATTTAAAACAGATTCAGAAGTAACTTAAATTAATGTTTCTCATTTATAAATTGTTATAGGTCCGACAGACATGTGTAACAGACTAATAGTTAAATTTTATGGCTATAGTCGGTTTATTTGGTTTAAGCGGAACTAGATTTTCAAATTTAGTAACTTTTAACGATTGAATGAAGCTTTTGATCATTTTATTTAGCAAAAGCTCACTTCAATTGTTAAAAAGTGAGCTACTGACAACTTAAGAAAATCGAAATTCCATTTAGTTCCGCTTAAACATTTAGAATAGCGTATACCAACAAAAATTCTACCTTAACATGGCCTACTTGGATGAGGAAACATCGTGAATGGATTAAACAGGTGATACTGGACTTAAATCTTGACGTGGAAAGAAAAATGTTCATGCCTTTGTGGGGCTCTTTTTCGAGCTTAAAAACCCTGGTGGCTGATTCAGCAGCTGTTAAATCTGCCTTCAAGTATGGGCAAACATTTAAGACACGATGAAAAAGGAAAACGAAGATAAATACTAATCTCCTTAATTTTTTGAAGCGCACGCCTCTGACCGTCTGTGTATATATTACGTTTTGGCTCACATTTAAGAGGAAAGTGAAACGTAATATTACTCAATTCTCAGGAAGAGGAAAGTGACAGTCTTTCCATCTCTCTCCCACACATACCTTAGCATACAATAAGACCGACATATTTTGCGAAAATTTAACTTGAATCCATCATCTGGACATGTCTGAAAATAATTCAACAATATATAAAGTGAACGGTGTAGTAATAAAAAAATATTTCAAAACGATACTGTAATTTTTAAAATTGGCTTCATAAAATGTAATTACAGTACCTTTAAAATTTTGGTAATAAAACTTTTCGTAAGAGTATTTGAAAGTAATTTGCATTGTGATTCTGGCACACCCAACTTCCAACTAAAGTGTGGAACTATTACACAAAAACGTAAGCCCGAGCGCGTATTAAAGTAACATTGATAGTGATATAACAATGATCTGACAATTATTTATCGAATATATGACTTAGAAGTGATTTGAATACAACACTCACTGCTATAAAGTTTAGTAACAATCATATACTCGGACGAAGAAGACGTCTGATCTAATATACGTATAGTGTATATAGTAATCAATATACATTTAAAGTTGTTAGTTATTATTGTGGGAAAAATTATGCAATTTAAAAATATTATATCATAACAATAACATAACATAACTTATTTTGTAAATATAGGTATCGGTACTTACGATGGCTCATATATTGTCTAATAACAAGACTTTAAAATCACCCTGTATTGTTCTAATTACTGAATAAATAGTTTGTATTATTATTACAAATATTATTCTAAAAAAAATAACTGATATAATTAACTAGGTTATTACCCGTCAACAATGACGGATTTACCAGGTCTACAAGTATGAAATGCGGATTTTTTTCAAACTTGCCGCGCAAACTGATTGTATAGTTCAAAGTTTCAACACATATGGTGTTTTGTTAAGTTATCATTAAGTGTCAAATGCGTATAGGTTATAATTTGAAAAGCGATCATATAGTTTTGTTTTACTATGTTAAAAATGTCAAATTTTGTGCCAAATAAAGAGCATTCGCGGACAGTACTACTGTTTTGTTTTCATTTGAAAAAAACTGCTGCTGAATCATACCGACTGCTTCGAGAAGCTTATGGTGAATATGCTCCATCGCAAGATACATGTGAACGATGGTTTCGGCGTTTCAAAAGTGGTGACTTTGATCTTACAGACAAAGAACATGGAAAACCTCCAAAAAAATATGAAGATACAAAATTGGAAACATTGCTACAGGAAGACGATAGTCAATCACAAAAACAACTAGCAGAGCAGTTAGTCAACAAGCTGTTTCCAATCGCCTACAAGAGATGGGTAAGATCCAGAAAGTCGGCAGATGGGTTCCACATGCATTGAATGAGAGGCAGATGAAAAAACACGAAAACACTTGTGAAATTTTGCTTGCACGATACAAAAGAAAGTCGTTTTTGCATCGTATCATTACCGGCGATGAAAAATGGATTTATTTTGAAAATCCCAAACGCAAAAAATCTACCGTGAACCCAGGCTCACCATCCACATCAACTGCAAGATCGAATCGCTTTGGCAAAAAGACAATGCTCTGTACTTGGTGGGACCAAAAGGGTGTGGTCTATTATAAATTGTTAAAACCTGGTGAAACAGTTAATACCCAACACTACCAACAAAAACTGATCGAATTGAACCATTCGCTGCTCATAAAACGACCAGAATACGAAAGAAGACAGCACAAGGTAATCTTTCTTCACGATAACGCTCCATCACATAAGGCAAAAGCAGTTTGCAACACATTGGAGGCACTCAAGTGGGAAGTGCTACCCCATGCCGCTTACTCACCAGACTTGCCCCTTCATATTACCACTTATTCCCATCGATGGGTCACGCACTTGCCGAGCAGCACTTTTGTTCATATGAAAATGTGAAAGAATGGCTAGGTGAATGGTTTGCGGGAAAAGGGGAAGAGTTCTACTGGCGAGGTATTAACAAATTGCCTGAAAGATGGGGAAAATGTATAACTTCTAATAGAGCATACTTTGAATAAATAAACTTTTACTGTTCTTTTGAGATTAATGGTTTAATTTAAAAAAAAAAAAAAACCGCATTTCATACTTGTAGATCTGGTATAATATAAAAATTTCAATTGTTTGTATGTGTATTTGGTTTTATTTTTTAACTTATCTTAATTTCAAATTATTCGGTCAGCGAATCACGGGACTGGATATCACCAGTTAGCCAATCACGGGAGAGGGTGTTACCTGTCAGCCAATCAAGGGACAGGGTGGCCTCAGTTAGCCAATCACGAGAACCTTTGGAAAATTTGACGTTACAATGTTACCGACACTATATACAGACACGTGCTAATTATTATTGAACGATTACAAAATTTATTTGATTCTGAAACTTCTCTAATACTACTTTCCCAAGCTGGATCTTGGTTCATTTGTATTACTGTATGCTGTACGAGTATAATCATATAAAAATCTTTATCTACGACCATCAAATAATAATTGCATTATTTGTCCAACTGTAAATACATTTAGGGTAAATTTTTTATGATCTATTGTGTTTAACCCTAATTCGTATTCCCATATAAGATGTGCGGCACACTCGGTTGTTTCTTAACAATATTTCGTTTCGAACTATTCATATTTTGTGTGCCGCTTCTGTGTGAAAAAACAATAACTTTTTACAGATAATAAATTTTATTACTATCGCTCTTTCTGAGATAGACTATAGTTAGTTAAAATGTTTGGAGCTCAGCAATGTTGACTGTTTGCGCCCCAGATAGCCCATCTGTGTTAGTAGAATATGAGTATTTATGAGTGAGAATAAATAAAACAATAATAGTATTTTAAACATTGAATAATACAATCAGCTGATGGTTCAGCAAGCATCTTATGACGTGGGTTCTGAAGTTACGCAATTGACGCTCAGAATTTCTGTGGTTTTAAATTACATTTACTAATTTTTTAATGATAAAACAATATACTCGTAGTTGTGGATAATAATATATTGTACAACAAGCACAGAATGATACTCATATCCCACAAGTTTAAAGCACGAGCGCTGTAAATTCGGCGAGTGCTGTAAATTCATATGAATGGGATATGAGTTTCTGTGCGGGTTTTACGCTATACTTTTTCTACGACCTTTAATAAATACAAAAGTATTGAAAAATTTGATACTTTTATTGTATTTGAAGTATTTGAAGTTAACAATATTGAATGTAAAATTATTAATATTATTAAAAATCATTTTGGAGGAATATGTTAATTGCTTCTCAATAGTAAGATTTTCGGTGTTTTCGAAATTTTCTATCCTTGAAGTAGATGGAATATTTGCTGAACATTGAACATATTTTTCGTGTTAAAAGTTAAATATGTTTATTTGACAGAGATTTAATACAGGCAAGTTATATTTTGATCATGGTAGAATAAAATGAAATTTATGTTGACTTTCGGCAATGTTGGTAACCTACACCTCTAGATATGTTACTATAGAGCGCCGTCTTTATTGGGGTTATATTCAAGATCCAAACCAAATGTTTTGGGTTTAATGCCAGTTATGCCAAAATTGGTTTCATACTGAATGTGCCTGTACTAATAAATAGACGAAATAATTTGTAGGTGAGTTTTTAAAAAATATATGTTTGCATTAATAGTTTTTTTAATTAACATTTATCATGATTTGTCTCTTTATTAATTATTACTGAAATCTAATTAAAAAATATTCACTATCAAATGTATAGTAGCATACTCTTTTTATTTTTTTAGTAGCATTATTTTTTTATTTATTTATTTTTAATTGTTATATAATATTTTTTTAGTGTATACCGCAACGTTAAGTTGCGGTATATTAAATAATAAACATTGAAGAACATTTGCGTTAAGTTGAAAAAGCCATTGTAATATTTCTTGAATCAATAATAGACATTTTATCTGTTTCCACATATGTAGATCCAAATTTATTTATACCAACTCTCTGCACAGTGCTTTCTGGTAGTAAAAACCAGGTGGCATTAATATTTTGCGGGCGAAGATCGACATATTTTTTAAAAATTACCAATCAAATTATATCTTGATATGGTGAATTTTCTTCAAATTTTGGTTTTTCTTTGGGGCACTTCAACTAAAACTGCCGGACCCAAATATTTGAAATCAATCATTTTCATTTTGTGTAGTTCATCTCTGCGGCTAGCTCCCATAACTCCCATAATTAACACAACCTATAAAAATTATTTATTTGACCTGCATATAATGGCTACATTTCACTCGGATGATTACAACCCTCGCCTACCGTTTGGTAAACCTCTTCCTCGTGAAATATAGCCTCCATTATATACTTGTTAAATATGATACTAGCTTCTCAATTAGAGAGAGAGAGAGAGAAAAAAAAAAGAATGAATATTAAAATCATGGCCATCTCTCATAATGTTACAAAGTACACCTAAATGACACTGACAAAAATAAAGCTTGCGTTATTTTGTAGACATGACACAACTTGTAAGTAACACAGATGTGACAATGGAAGTGATTTGCAAGTTCAGTGAGAGTTGTATAATTTACTTGTATTGTTATAAAACATATAACGCGTCATTCGGAAGTAACTTATCCTATTATCCATCATATTATATGTAATGGTAGAAATAGAAAATAATTTCATTCAGCTTTTTGGACAAGTAGCGTTTATTTTAAACAACACAACGTTTCACCAACAACATTGTTGGCTTCTTCAGGTGCTATAACAATAACAATAACTTAACAGTAAAGTAAACAATCTTATATAATTATAAATAATTTACCTATGTTAGTTAAACGTAAATTTAACAGACTGTACATCAATCTCCAAGGATGGTGAAATTGCGGAATATCATATGACAATATATGAACTTGAAGTATACCTGTAGAACTGGTAGAACACCAAAAACCTACCAATGTAATTAGCATTATTTTTGCAATTAATGTATCTGCATTTTAAATAGGTGTTCAGCTCTCTAAGGGTTCTGAAGTTCGGTCTTGATATGCCGTTCGAGGTACCATTCTCTCAATACTCTTGTGCGTACCATTAGTTTTTGGGGGATTGGTACGTCGAATTGTATGATTGCTCCAGATTTCATTGCTTATTTTTGGGTTTTTTCACTTTTTTGTTGGATGTGAAGTTTGATGATTTTAAGAGTTATTAGCGCATCGTGTTGTACAGGGGATGACACTGTCAACCTTGCGATTTGTGCGTACCATGTTGTCAGGGTGGATAGTAGAGGTATGCACGGGCTCGGGCTTGGCCCGTGGGCCTAGGCCCGGCCCGGCCCGAGGGCCGGGTTCGGGCCGACTGACATGTATTATATTCGGGCTCGGGCCGGGCCGGGCCGGAGAAGAACAATAATACCTTTATATAATATATTTTTAAACCTTCGTTAAAAAATATATATTTTTTTTTAATTTCTAGTTTTATAATTATTACAAATTGTAAGCAATTTTTGTATCAGAATATTGTTTTAACAAGGTTTATTCGGGCCAAATTTAAAATTTTGTCGGGTTCGGGCCGGGTAGATACAATAATTGTATTAATAATTTCGGGCTCGGGCCGGGCCGGACTGGAAACATAACGGGCCGGGCCGGGTAAAGGTGGTCCAAAATAGGCCCGTGCAGACCTCTAGTGGATAGTGTGACTGCCTGTCATATCGATGCGTTGGTCGGTCTTACTATCATTCTTTATTTATTGAATCTTTGTAAATCTTGGACATTAGCATATTTATATCTAGTCTTGTTTGATATGTAAATTTAATTAATAGTCACTACCTATGTTCATCATAGTATTATATTCAAAATTTTTCCTATTTTCTGTATACTTCAAGTTCATATATTGCCATATGATATTCCGCAATTTCACCATCCTTGGAGATGATTGATGTACAGTCTGTTAAATTTACGTTTAACTAACATAGGTAAATTATTTATAATTATATAAGATTGTTTACTTTACTGTTAAGTTATTGTTATTGTTATAGTAACTGAAGGAGCCAACAATGTTGTTGGTGAAACGTTGTGTTGTTTAAAATAAACGCTACTTGTCCAAAAAGCTGAATGAAATTATTTCCTATTTCTACCATTATACAAAATTGGACGTTAAATACTATTCTACTATAATATGTAATATCAGTTTGATAAGCATTCGATATGTTTAGGCACAAGAAAAGAGACTTGGCTGACATTTTATAAATCAGTGGCAGTTTTTATTCTCACGCATATGTAAGCATATGAACTACCATTTGCTATCCTAGTACCGAAACTTGGGTAGTAAAAAGCAGAATACAGGCAGCTGAAATTAAATGTTTGAGGGCCTTGAAAAGATGTAGCAGACTGGATTTGATTTATATTCATAATGAAGATATAGACAGAGCCGGTTTTACCATTAGCCGAGTCTAGGTACTGCGTAGGGCCACCACGGGATAGGTGGTACTGGGTGGCCATGAAATTTTAACTTTAATATATTTATGTGTAGCATGTATAAATTCAATTTTACTATTTTTGTTATACCTCCATTGAATTATATTTGGAAGACACCGAATTATGTATGGCCTAAGAGCGCCGACTTCGAATCCGACACCGACCATTCCCTTTATAACTAGATTATACAGGGAGTATCTTAGTGCCAGTGCATTGCCCTTTTTTCGAAAATTATTGGACGTACAAAGTTGAGAAGAAAAATGAATAACAAGTGCTAAGTACCTATGCGTTATCCACTGGTGATATCGAATCAAATCAAATCAAATAATTTTAATGAAGCTGATTGTACATTTAGTATACAGTAACTTACGTTAATACAAACAATAATATATTTCAAAATTTTACGACACTAATCGTGTCTACAAATTCAGAGACGCTATAAAACGCTCCTTCAAGCAGTATGTTTTTAGGCCTCTTTTAAATTTGACATCGCAGCTATTTCTGAGCACCGATACCTGCAATTAAGGGTAGATTTTTAGATGCACTATATCTGCGCCTAGAATGGTAAAAAGTTCTCTGATCCTAGTATTGTACTTATGAATCTGACTGTGCCTTAGTATGTTGTTTTCGTTGGTCTTTATATACATTAGTATATGTAATATATATAGAGACGGGACTGTCAGAATTTTGTATTCCTTGAAAATTTGCTTGCATGATGTGCGTGGCAAAACTTGGGCTAAAGTCCTGATGGCTCGTTTCTGGATTGTAAAAATTCTTTGCCAGCCAGTTGACGCACCTGACATCTCAATGCTATAGCTAATGGCAGATTGGAGAAGTACGCAATTCCAACAATCTCCGTTGACACAGTTAGCATCAGTTGTTTTAACACAAACACTATTCAGTTTTTTGGACACGTGGTTTATGTCTTCTTGCCAAGTGAGTCGGGCATCCAATAGGAATCCAAAGATCTTTACAGTGGCATCCGAGTGAAGTTCGGTATTTTTCAAATGTCTGATATTTTCGTCACTCGAGGAAAAAGAAACTTCGTTCATTATGTTTTTTATTAATAAACAACTTTTATTACAAATCTTTTTTTATTATCGTTGTCTGTTTAACTAAAATGAAAGAATACCGTTAAGACTTGTCATCTGTTAGCACCTTAACTTTTAACCTATTTGTTATTACTAAATTTTTAAAACATTGACATTGAAACTAGCATGTAATTATATACTTAAGTTCATGCGTCTCAAAGGTTGTCATAGAAGTTTGAAATGGACAAATGACAAAAATAAGCCTTATTTCCTATCATTTCAAACTCGTTTTTTAAATATATATATATATAAAGAGACACATCCACTGCTATGATGCTTAGTGCCCGTACGTTATTAATTTACAATATAGTTTGTGTTTATATTATTACTAGCTGAGTACCCGTGCTTCGCTACGGTATACTGACGGACGCGTTAGTGTAAAATTCTCAGTTTGTTTTTAAACATGTTTATGGGTAACCTTTGTAAGCAAAAACCTAGTCGATATCTCATCTGTCCTAAGAGATATTGAGGAAACCATGAAAAAACATTATACCCTTTTACACTATATAGGGCTCGAACTACTGAGTAAAAAAAAACTGTAAAACTTTTTAAACATTTTAGAAAGACATATATATGTTAAAAGGAATATTATAACTCAACAAACGAAGAAAATGCGAAGAGTTTTATAATTCTTCTCTAGGGGTTGATTAGGGTATAATTTTGACATAACTTTATATTTTTATGGGTAACCTTTGTAAGTAAAAACTAAGTCGATATCTCAATGGTCCTATGAGATATTGAGGAATCCGTGAAATCACATTTTAGCCAATTTCACCCCCTTAGGGACCGAATTTTGAAAAATTCCATATTAGTGGGTGCTTACGTCATGGAGGGAATATATTTCCCGAATGTCTGTATGTCAAGGGACGTTCTATCGAATAAAAATACCAATTTACCCCGTTAGGAATGAAATTAAAAAAACTGTAAAAACGCTTTCTAAATATTTTGAATAGAAACCTATGCACCAAAATGAAATGTTATAACTCAGGAAATACAAAGGTTTCTATAATTCAACCCAAATGTAGATTCGCCCGTTTAGGGGTTGATTAGGGAAAAATTCTAAATAAAAAAAAAAATTTATGGGTAACCTTTTTAAGCAAAAATCAAGTCTATATCTCATTAGTCCTAAGAGATATTGAGGAATCCCTGAAATCAAATTGCATCCCTTTTCACCCCTTACGTCTGAATTTTCATAAAACCCCTTCTTAGTGGGTGCTTACATCATGGACGGATTATAATTACCGAATTTCATGTCTCTATGTCCAAGAGATGTTCTATCAAAAATGAGTGTTATAACTCAACAAAGATTGGAACTAAGAAACTGGAAATACGAAGGGTTCAATTTAGAGGTTAATTAAGACAAAATTCTGAATTCCTATGTTATTTAAACATTTGTTTAGATAACCATTGTAAGTAAAAACCAAGTCGATATCTGATTGGTCCTAAGAGATATTGAGGAATCCCTGAAATCATATATGACCCCCTTTTTAGACCCTTCGAGGTCAACTTCGAAAAATCTCTTATTAGTAGGTGCTTACGTCATGGAAAGAATATACTTTGCGAATTTCATGTATCTATGTCCAAAAAACGTTCTATCGAATAAAAAAATACCCATTTACCCCTTTAAAGGTGAAATTTTAAAAAACTGTCAAAATTATTTCGAGGTATTTTAAAAAGACACCTATGTGCCAAAAAGAAATCTTATAACTCAACAAACACAGGAAATACGACGGGATGTAAAATTCACCCCGATTGTAGATTCACCCCTTTAGGAGTTGATTAGGACAAAATCCTGAAATAAGTTTTTCGGCATTTGTATGAGTAATCTTTGTAAGAAAAAACCAAGTCGATATTTTATTGGTCCGAAGAGATATTAAGAAATCCTTGAATTGACATTTCACTCCTTTGCACCCTTAAGGGATGCAATTTTAAAACACTGTCAATATTATTTGGAGATATTTTAAAAAGACACTTATGTGCCAAAAAGAAATTTTCTAACTCAACAAACTCAGGAAATACGACAACATGTTTAATTCACCCCGATACACCCCTTTACGGGTTGATTAGGACAAAATCCTGAAATAAATTTTTCGGCATTTGTATGAGTAATTATTGTAAGAAAAAACCAAGTCGATATCTTATTGGTCCTAATAAATATTAAGGAATCCTTGAAATCACATGTCACCCCTTTTCACCCTTTGGTGCTGAAATTTTAAAAAACTGTCAAAACCATTTCGAAATATTTTAAAAATACTAAATCTGAAATAAGTTTTACGGCATTTGTATGAGTAATCTTTGTAAGCAAAAATTGGACCTAAGAGATATTAAGGAATCCTTGAATTCACATTTCACCCCTTTTCACCCTTTAGGGACGTAATTTTAAAAAACTATCAATACTATTTCGAGATATTTTAAAAAGACACTTTTGTGCAAAAAAGATATTGTATAACACAACAAACACAGGAAATACGACGGGATGTATAATTCACCCCGTTTGTAGATTCACACCTTCAGGGGTTGATTAGGCAAAATCCTGAAATAAGTTTTTCGGCATTTGTATGAGTAATCTTTGTAAGCAAAAACCAAGTCGGTATCTTATTGGTCCTAAGAGATATTAAGAAATCATTGAATTAACATTTCACCCCTTTTCGCCCTTTAGGTATGTAATTTTAAAAAACTGTTAATACCATTTCGAGATATTTTAAAAAGACACCTACGTGCAAAAAATAAATTTTATAGCTCAACAAACATATGAAATACGACGGGATGTATAATTCACCCCGTTTGTAAATTTACGCCTTTAGGGGTTGATTAGGACAAAATCCTGAAATAAGTTTTTTGGCATTTGTATGAGTAATTTTTGTAAGCAAAAACCAAGTCGATATCTTATTGGTCCTAAGAGATATTAAAGAATCCTTGAAATCACATATCACCCCTTTTCAACCTTTAGGGGTGAAATTTTAAAAAACCGTCAAAACCATTTCGAGATATTATAAAAAGACACCTATGTGCCAAAAAGAAACCTTATAACTCAACAAACACAGGAAATATGACGGGATGTAAAATTCACCCCGATTGTAGATTCACCCCTTTAGGGGTTGATTAGGACCAAATCATGAAATAAGTTTTTCGGCATTTGTATGGGTAATCTTTGTAAGCAAAAACTAAGTTGATATCTTATTGGTCCTAAGAAATATTATGGAATCCTTGAAATCCCATGTCACCCCTTTTCACCCTTTGGGGCTGAAATTTAAAAAAACTGTCAAAACCATTTCGAAATATTTTAAAAATACACCTTGGTGCCAAAAAGTAATGTTACATCTCAACAATCACAGGAAATACGACGGGATGTATAATTCACCCCAATTGTAGATTCACCCCTTTAGGGGTTGATAAGAACAAAATCCTGAAATTAGTTTTTCGGTATTTGTATGGGTAATTTTTGTAAGCAAAAACCAAGTCGATATCTTATTGGTCCTAAGAGATATTAAAGAATCCTTGAAATCACATATCACCCCTTTTCAACCTTTAGGGGTGAAATTTTAAAAAACTGTCAAAACCATTTCGAGATATTATAAAAAGACACCTATGTGCCAAAAAGAAACCTTATAACTCAACAAACACAGGAAATATGACGGGATGTAAAATTCACCCCGATTGTAGATTCACCCCTTTAGGGGTTGATTAGGACAAAATCATGAAATAAGTTTTTCGGCATTTGTATGGGTAATCTTTGTAAGCAAAAACTAAGTTGATATCTTATTGGTCCTAAGAAATATTATGGAATCCTTGAAATCCCATGTCACCCCTTTTCACCCTTTGGGGCTGAAATTTTAAAAAACTGTCAAAACCTTTTCGAAATATTTTAAAAATACACCTATGTGCCAAAAATTAATGTCACATCTCAACAATCACAGGAAATACGGCGGGATGTATAATTCGCCCCAATTGTAGATTCACCCCTTTAGGGGTTGATAAGGACAAAATGCTGGAATTAGTTTTTCGGTTTTGTATGGGTATTTTTTGTAAGCAAAAAGCAAGTGGATATCTTATTGGTCCTAAGAGATATTAAAGAATCTTTGAAATCACATATTACCCCTTTTCACCCTTTAGGGGTGAAATTTTAAAAAACTGTCAAAACCATTTCGAGATATTATAAAAAGACACCTATGTGCCAAAAAGAAACCTTATAACTCAACAAACACAGGAAATACGACGGGATGTAAAAATCACCCCGATTGTATATTCACCCCTTTAGGGGTTGATTAGGACAAAATACTGAAATAAGTTTTTCGGCATATGTATATGTAATCTTTGTAAGCAAAAACTAAGTCGATATCCCATCGACCTGAAGAGATATTAAAGAATCCGTGAAATCACATTTCACCCCTTTTCGCCCCTTAGGGGTTGAATTTCGAAAAATCCCTTCTTAGTGGGTGCTTACGTCATGGAGGGAATATACTCTCCAAATTTCAAGTTTCTAGGCCCAGGGGTTCGGGATGGGCGGTGATGAGTCAGTCAGTCAGGACACTTGCTTTTATATATATAGATTACGTGAAATTATTACAATACAGAATAAAAATGTATGTCTAGGAAAAATGGAGTTTTGTCAGGTTTTCCACCTTTTCTCTGAGAGCTTATATGTTGTCAGGTATGTGGTGTCATTGTCGTCTCGTTTCGTATTGTGTGCAATGTAATATAACGTTCGATTGTCATTCTTGTATTACATTCGTTACAGGTTGGTGGGTCTTTTCTTTCAAGTCTGTATTTGTCTGTTAGCCTGGAATATTCGATTCTTAAACTAGTCGTTGCTATCTGTTGCCTTCTTGTCCTTTCGAATTAACATTTATTGGTGACAGGTTTTCCGCCTTTTCTTTTTCCGAGGGATTCTTGTATATGTGGTGTCGTTGTCGTATCGTTTCGTATTTTGTGTAGTCTACTATAATATGTTCGATTATTAGTCTTTTATTACACCCACAGTTTGGTGGGATTTTTATTTCAAGTCTGTATTTGTCTGTCAATCTGGAATGTCTAATTCTTAATCTAGTCGTTGATATATGTTTTCTTCTTGTCCCTTCGAATTTACATTTATTGGTGACTTCTTTTATTCGCCGTAATTTGTTGTGTCGCCATTAGGTCTTGCCATTTTCTTTCTTTTATTATTATTCTTTTTCCAATTTAATTTTTAAGGTGAGTTGCTTGTATATTTAGGTCCAAGGGTGGTTTCTTTTCGGTGGCCTCTTCAGCAGTATCGACTTCTAATTGCCTTGTATACCAATGTGTGAAGGAAACCAAATAAGGTGTACATCTATACCACGGGTTTTAAGATGATGAAGTTTTTCTTGCAGTGATTGTACTAACGCATTTTTAAAACACATTTGTTCAATGTTTGATAGTACACTCAAATAATCCATGAATATAGCGAATTTTGTTTTGTCCTTTTCTTCTATTATCTCCATGCATTTTAATATTCCTGTTGCTTCTGCTGTATATATACTAGAAGTGTATGGCGATACTGGTGTATTTGATCGGTTACTACTACAGCTGTTCCACAGTTGTTATCTTGAATTGCAGTGTATATTGGCGTAAAATCTTTATATTGATGACCAATCTGGCGAAATTCTTGCAGGTAGATTACTGGGATGGTGACAATTTTCGGTAACTTACTGAGTTGTACATTTACATGCTGGGTTGTGCTTTATTTGAAGTTTTCAAACTTAGGCAGTGGTGATACGTCGTTATAAAAGATAATTTAACCCAAATTTCAAGCCATTTTTCATCGTTATATTAATTTCGTCGCAAAAACCGATATGTTGTTACATCAGATGTCGTTATAAACGATATCCTCTGTATTTGAATATATTCGCATAAATGTATGTGTGTTTTTGTTTATGTAGTACTCCACATGCTAGTCGAAAAAGCAACTAAAACAGAGAGATACTTCTTTCTCAATTTCCGACCAAGTGACTCTAATGTGACCTTTAATTTTGATTACTTTATCGGTTGACCATACACTTTTTTTAACCGTCATCGACTAAATTCGTAAAGTACAGACATTATATTTGTTATCTAAAGCTGTTAGTTACAACTATCTGAACACAACATTGCTTTCATAATTTGTTTTCTTCTTACCATAGGGATAATTATCTGCTATACCCAATAGCAGAGAATTATGCCACCTCTTGTTCCTTTTTTTAATTTTTTTATTTATTTTATTTTTTTCAATGCTAAGCTTTTACACAGCTGTACCCATTAATTCGCGAGAGGTATATTTTCACATTAAATGGATATCACAATTAATGTCTGTCTACTTTGGTTCTACCTGGATTTGGAATTCCCTTGGTAAAAAACATCTACTTCATCGGTTTGGTATTCTTCACCAGGGTATTATTATCAGGGCATAGATATTTTTGTTCTCGTGGTTCTGAAAATTTTATTGCTAATAAATATATTTTGTTACCATTCGACTGCAAAAAGTTGAACTATATTAATTATTGTTTTGATACTTAATATTTATTATCATCATTTAATTATGATATTTTCATATCATTATAATTATATATTATGTGGAATTTTAGGAGAAATAAAAAATAACTAAAAATCGTAAACATGATTTCTAGTATGCAATTAAAAATGCATATATTAAGTAGATGGTATAGTTGAATTAAACAAAGTAAAATCCATGCGAATGGGTACTAATGTCAATAAAACCCTCAACATTCAGGAAGTAAATGTGAAAGAAGTTGGTCAGTTTTGTATTAGTGACAAAATCACCAAAGACTGTGAAATATTAATATTGCGTATTCAAAAAGTTTTTGAGATACTCGCTAACATCTGGATATCTAACAAAAGTGTACATTTTTAAATTCAATGTTTACAAAGTTGGGAATATTTGAAATAAAATATTTCAATTAGTTTCTGGTATTTGAAATAAAGTATTTCAATTATTTGCTGGTATTTGAAATATTGTATTTCATATACTTCAAAATAATGCTCCTGGTATTTGGATGTGTAAAAGCTTTCTCCGTGATATTTGTATTTGATATTTGTTGTCTGAAAATATCAGTATTTGAAATACTTCAACTATTTCCTAGTATTTCAAATATTTCCCCATTATTTCAAATATTTTTCTAGTATTTCAAATAGTTCCTTAGTAAATATTTTAGATATTTCTTAGTATTTCGAATACATTTAAATTATGTGAAATAGTGACCTACACGAGGGTTGCCTTTTATATTTCGGAATTTTAGATGAAAGATCAAAAATAATTATTTATCAACAAAAGTGGCTTTATTGTTTTTCAAAATATTCTCCATGAAGATCAATACACTTTTGCATGCGTTTGAACTAATTTTCGAAGCACTTTTTTACTCCGATTGAGTTTTTTATTCCACTGCGATTGTCAATTTATGTGAGATCCAACGCGAACAAATCTCTTTGACGGTCAAATGTTTATATAATAGTGAATGTATGCTGGTCCCACTAATGCCCAAAGATACCTCAATCTCCACGATAAGTCACATGACGATCTTGCAGTATCAGTTTACGCACAGCATCAATGTTTTTCGGAACAACAACCGATTTTGGGCGACCTTCACGAAATTCGTCCTTAAGCGAACTACGGCCACTATTGAAGTCGGCAAACCATCGATAAACAGTAGTCCTTGATGTTGCTTCATCGCCAAAATTCGAATAAAGTTCATCGGTGCACTGTTGTTGGGTTAATCCACGTTGAAAGTTATAAAAAATAATCGCTCGAAAATGTTCACGATTTTTAGCCGAGTTGAATTTTTTCAAGTTACTGTAAACAACAGAAATAGCGGTCGTACGTCAAAACGTTCTGAGTACGTATACCGTCAAAATGTCAAACTTTACGATAGAAGCGTCAGTTGGCAGATGACAGCACTAGTTTAGCGCAATCTCGAAATATAAGAGGCAATCTTCGTCTTCAACTACTATACTGCATTCAAACATTAGAATACAGTATTGCATAAAAAGAGAAGATATAGAATACTAGGACAGAATGAAATTAGAAGGTACAGTGGCGGTGCTAGCTCTTAAAATCTGGGTGGAAATGAAAGAAATTTTTGAGCAAAATTTTGGGGGGCCAGGAAATATTTGATTTTTTTTTTTATCGTATACAGATGAAAATGTAAGTGATGACCTAAAAAAAAGGTCCTCACTTCTAAAATGCATTTTTCTCCAAGCAATTCTGAGGGAGGCAGAGAAATTTGGGAGGGGGGGGGGGCTCTAGAGCCGCCACTGGAAGGACCATGTTACTGTGGAACCTGAAATTCGATGAATGTGTAGACAGAAAAAGCTGGCAGCCTTTTAGCTAGCGTTTTACAAACTGTGCGAAAAAAATTTTTAATAATTTTCAAAATGAAATTGTTTATTCAAAGTGCTATATGAAATCGCAACTTTTCGCAATTATTGCAAGTCGGCCAGGGGGCGTGACTATGTACTTTAAACTTGCATTTTCCTTTCAAAATTAATTTAAATTACATAGGAAACATGAAATTTAATTACTTTTAAATAACAAGTTATAACATATTGACATATGCAAAATAAAACATTAGATACCTCAACATGTAACATACTAAAAATTATTAAAATTACAAAGAATTACAATACTTTCTCTCAAATAATTACAATTTAAATATCAATTCAGGTAAATTACATCATAGTGTAATTTCCACTTGTTCATAAAAACAATGATGCATAAGCAAATATATCCTGTATTGGGTAATTATTTATTTAACAATTTTGCATCTCATAATAAAAATACTGAATCAATACAGTAAAATCATTCGCTACTAATTTACTTAGCTTTTATGAGTTTAAGCAGAATACTTAAATATTTATCACCTTAAAATAATATTACTTGCATAACAATTGCACTTTCTAAGAGCAATGGCGTGCATAAAGGGTTAAAAGAAGGGTTATGTAACAGGTACTCACGGTCTTGACCCTCCCCCCAAACATTCTAAAACACGATTTTAAGGAATATACTTGTCTTGCAAATGAACGGGAGCCCATCACAAGAAAAAATTATACTTCCTTATACTGAAATTTCAATATACAGTCGACCTTCATATATATTGTATAATGAAAAAATTTAATTGATTTTTTTTTTTTTTCTAGTTCTGGATTCCTCGGCGAAATTTCCTGAAGGGATGCTAAGTGGTTCGTTATATCTTCTTGGAAACTACGATGAATGTCTCTCTATTCGACTGTACGGTGAAGATCAAACGTTCCCTAGAATTCAGGGTAAATACTGCCTTGCTGATGTAACACCCCATGAATACTTAATGCCAGCAAAATCACCGGTAAGAAAAAAACTGTACCGCGGAAACTAAAAATCGTTTCATATATGATTCTATAGTTTTAATTAGATGACAATAAAAAATTATGTTAAAGTTATTAAGTTTTTATTTTATTGTTTAGGTGCTTACAAGGAGTGAACATAATTCAACTTTACATTGGGCTGTATGCGTCCCACATTCCTGCCAAATCAGGGAGACAGAAATGATTTTAGAATATTTACTAAACAATGCGATTGGGAATCCTGACTCAGTTAGTGTAAAAATACGGGAAAATATGTGCCATTTAGATCAGCCAAGACCTTACACAAATTTAGAATTAATTTATGGGTAAGTTAAATAGTAAAATTATTCAATGGAGCTTGCTATCCATTAATTTTGTTAGACAATCAACAAATTAATTGTGCAAGCATGTTTCATCGCTTAAATTACGGGGGTTTTCCATAAAACAAAGAACGATTGGTTATTTGCAACATAAAAACCAATACTTTTCCATGATAACGGTGTTTATTGTTAATACCAGAGATTTGAACCGGAACCGAATCGAAAATCGAAAACCGAAATTAACCAGAATTTTTAACAGAACCGGAGTCGTAACCGGAACGTAAAATTGTCAATTTAAAAACCGAAACCGGAACGAAATGTTAAATATCAGATGTGGCCATCACAGGACCGACCTCCATCACAAAGTACTTGTATAAAATACATTCTAGCGAAATAACTTGGCTCAATATTTTCTAACAGAGATATTATTTATCATGACAATGGAAACGTTACATATAAGTACGAAAAAATAGATACTTAGAAAAAAATTCGAAAAATGTTTCAAAAATTTTTCGTTTTATCAAAAAATGTCTCAAATAAAAGTTGTTAGTGATTGCATTATTTGATATTTCATAGCAAATTTTGACATTAATGGCACGAGCTGATAAACTTTTGGTAAAAATCAGACTAGAAATGGGAGTTTACTCTTGTCGATTTTAAGATTTTTCGAATATTTCACAACAAAAATTATATTTCGAAAAAATTTATTTAACAAAAGTTGCTATGAAAACAATAACTAACAACTTTTATTTGAAACAGTTTTAGATAAAATGAAAAATGTTTGAATAATTTTTCCTAAGTATCTATTACTTGCCCGACCTTAATATATAAGGCGCAAGTATTGTAATAGGGAAAATTTTCGATGTCGAGATTTTGACTGATAACCACGTTTCATGGTCCAGGGAATCCAAAAAACCTATTTTCGAAGTGCCGTCCGTATGTGTGTGTGTCTGTGTGTGTGTCTGTGTGTGTGTGTGTGTGTGTGTGTGTGTCTGTGTGTATACACGATAACTCAAAAACGGTTTAACTTAAGAGTTCGTTCTGGTACTAAAATATTCTCCTAATAACTGGGAAGAACCCTATTGTTTTTTATTAAAATCCGAAACCGGAAACGGAAGTTATTAAACATTAAAATTTTTAAAAAATTCGTTATTATTATTATTATTTTTATGGGAGGGCAAGTCTAGCGGAGGTCTTCCTTCGCCACTGGTTTTTAATACTTATATGTAACGTTTCCATGTTTATGATAAATAATATCTCTGTTAGAAAATATTAAGCTAAGTTATTTCTACTCTGCTGCTAGAATGTATTTTATGCAAGTACTTTGTGATGGAGGTCGGTCCTGTGATGGCCACAGCTGATTTTTAATTTTATTTTCATTAAAAATTTCAAATATTATTTTTACAACTGAATGAACTATGATTAATTTCTATTTATTTTAATTTTATTTTTTTATAAGAAAAAGGTTTATGTTATTCCGTTTTCTTCTTTATAATATTGCGATTCTTCAAACGGTTATTTATTATTTTTGTAAGAGAAAAGTTTATATTATTTATTAGCGTTTTTCTTGTCTATAATTGTGATTATATGAATTATATGAATATCGGACTAAAGTATTTCCGCGCCCCGTGCTTTATATGGCGCCCCCAGATTTGCATATTTATGTAAAAATTACGTTGAAGTTACTAGCCAGCTGAACCCAAATTTTTAGGGACGCTGAAAATTAAGTTGTTCATTGCTGTCAAAAATATTTGTTGAGCAAAAAATAAGTTTTCAACAAAAATTTTCAGCACTCCTTGCATTGGCGCTGCAGGCAACTGACTGTCTTGATACCCTCTTAATACGGCCCTGCTCTTTATTAATTATTTTGGTAATTTCCTTCTAATTTCTTAGAATTTTTGTATTTTCATGTTCCTAAATTGTGTCCGTTTTTGACAATAAAATTTTAAATTAAGTTCTATTTCTTTTGTATTTTTAATTTTATAATTGAAAGAAAACAATACGAAGGGAAAGAAAATTTGGTAAATAAAGTTAAACCAAAATTTATACCGGTAGATATTTGATGTTAGACTCGATTTTAACTTATTATTCTAACCGGAACCGAACAAGAACTGAACCGAAATTTTTAGGTGAACCGAAACCGAAACTGGAACGAAAAACATTTACTTGGAACGTAACCGTAAACCGGAACGAAATAAATTTGGGTTCGACTCTCTGATTAATATATACCGTAACTTATTTTTTACATAGTCACCATTTAGATTGAGATGCTTATCTTACCTTGTGACGAGTTTTTGAACACTTATATCGCAAAAGCGTATTGCAAAAAGAACCATGGAAATACGTTTGGTAGGCATTACTCTGCTACACAGAAAGACAAACTCGTGGTTCCTTAGTACATCAAAAGTGATTGATGTTGTCACAAGAATATGTCAACTAAAATGGAGCTGGGCAGACCACATTATCAGAACTAAAGATACCCGTTGGATCCGAAAATTAATGGAGCGGGGACCCAGACCGAACAAGCAACCCATACGTACACCTCAAACTAGGTGATCCATTATAGAACCATTTTGACGTAGATGTTCTACGTCAGTAGTCAGTAGTCTAGTAGTTTTGAATTTTTCGAATTCTAGATTTGTCAACCGTATATCACCATAATTAAAAATGTGTAATACTAAACAATTTAAAAGTGATTTTCTTAAATTCCAAGATAGAAAAAATATGCTTAAGTTTAAGTTTCTTATTACAAGAAAGGCCCATTTTAAAACTGAAATAATGTATGGGTTAAATCACAATTGAGTATCTAAAACTAGCCATTGTTGTTTTATTCTTATGTGCATCAATAGCAAAAAACTCCGTTAAGCAGTGGTTATTGCAATAATGTAGAAGAGAAACTAGAACTTTAATCAAATTTTTAACTGTTTCAACTATTGACTCTGGCTTTAAAGATAAGTATAGTACCATATCATCGGCAAAAATACGAATTTTATAATATTTTATTGGATTTTCCATGCCAAAGAAATAGAATATAGAATTGGTCCCAAACACGAACCTTGTGGCACTCCCTTAAAAACGAATTTATCGTCCAGGTTTTTTTATTCAACAATACTTTCTGCCTACACTGCTCATGATAAAAAATCAATAAAATCGCACTAAACTTACCGAACTTTCAGTTAAAATCACTACTGTTGATTCCGCTTAATTAGGACACATCGGGACTTAGGCATTTTGGCCCAATTAAGCGGCTGCCCCAATTAAGCGAATTTCACATAAAATTAAAAAATGTATATTTTTCTTTCAATAATTTTATTTTATAAACTCTTGGACAAAACTATAAATTACATATAACCAAAAAATATAAACTTTTAAGAAAAAATAATAATCAATTCCAAAATAAAATAATAAATAGGTACATACAATTTAATTCAATGCAAAAATGCGTCAAGTGTAGTCTGTCTTTTGTTTTTATAACATTTCACTTCTACAAAATCAGCACAGGTATTCAGTGTGGATGTAGGGCTCCCTTCATTTCCTTCATGCATAAAATAACGCTGTAAACGGCCATACATTTTTTTGAGTCCTGGATAGTCACAGGCACAGGTGGATCATCATCATCATCGTCATCTTCGTCTAATTTTTCATGTTTTGATTTAATGTTTTCTACAATTTAATCCTTACAATCTTCACCTGGATATTTGCTAGTTTTTTAAATATATTTTTTCATCTTGTGAATTAAAAAGATATGAAGCGCATCATATTAAATTCTTTGTACATATTTTTTCTTGAGAATATCTGTAACATAATATGTACTGTGATCTTAAATTTACTGTCCCAATTAGGCGGAATGTTGTCCCAATTAAACAGGTAAATTTACTGTTGGTTCCTCGGTTTGGTTTCTGTTCTTTGAGATTTGGCCCAAATAAGCCGCTGCCCCAATTAAGCGGTGGCCCAATTAAACGGAATCGTCTGTATATGCCAGTCAAAACTACACTGAAGTCGATTAGACACGAAATGGCGCTGAGAGTTTATCTTCGCAGGTGCTTCGCGCAAACGTTCTTTATTTTGTGAATAAACCTCTTAGTAAAATGATTCAATGGATCTTACTATCCATTAATTTTGTTATACAATAAACAAAATAATTTACAGGCATGATTTATCGCTTTAATAAGTTACTAACGTCTCAAAAATATTAAACTTTTTTTGTTTCAGCTATTTTATTGTTGTTTTTTGTTCCTTCATATTCGTGGCAACTTTGTATCATGTCATTATTTACTACAACCGCAAGGAAGACAAGATGCCTTCTGGGACGTTAGCTGAAGTTGTCCTTTCATTCAGTGTGATAAGAAACGCTTCAAAAATGTTAAAAATTGGTCCAACGAACGATCTCAATCTGAACTGTGTTTGTGGAATTAAGTTTGTGTCTATGATGATTATTGTTGCCGGACATACACTAGTTTTTATGATTGGAGGTCCTGTTATTAATGATGAGTTTTTCAAAGAGGTAAATATGTTATTATAGTTTTCTAAACAGTAATTAATATTTGAAAATTTAATAAATCAGAACACAGTATATTTGAAAGATTTATTTATGGAATTAGTGTGTACGGAGTCAGGAAATTTACTTTGAAACGCCACATCATCATTGTTAACATTTTCTTACTGACTGACGAACAGACTCTACATTTTCACTACACCTTGACCTTCTTGGATGGCCCATTTTCTACGTGATTACAGTAGAGATTGTAGTTTTAAATGTCTTGAACCACTTCAAAATAGCAGAAGTCAGTGCTTGTGTAATACCGTGGAATTCATCCTGGCTCCGGTAGAGACGGCATTCAGTCACAACGGTGGAGTTTTAACAATAAGGGCGTACATTTTTCTTTTTTTTTTTTTCATCAAGTATACGTACAAGTAGAAAGATATTTTACCGCGCCTATAAGTGCAGGTTAGTCGGCGCCGATCGGTGAAAATAAATATCCCTTTACTTTCAATTGTACAAGGTGTCTCAAAAGAAATTTTATATTTAGTGGATCGATTAAAAAAAAAGTAAGCCGTATATAGAAAAAATGTTTATTAATTATTAAAATACACTTTTTGGGGATTTATTTCTTAAAAATAATATCGTCTAAATGTAGACCCTCGCGTTCTCGGCACTCATTTAATCGAACAGTAAAATTACTTATGACGTCTCGGCAGGTGGACTCAGGGATGGCTGCCATTTCGTGACGGATATTTTCTTTCAAATGCGCCAGTGAAGTCGGTTTATTGGCGTAAACTTTAGATTTAAGATAACCCCATAGGAAAAAGTCCATAGGGGTTAAATCTGGACTGCGTGGAGGCCAAATTATGTCACCTCTCCGGGAGATCAATTTGCCTGAGAAAATTTCACGAACACGTGGCAGAGACATATTGGACGTGTGTGAAGTTGCTCCGTCCTGTTGGAACCATGTTCTTTGGTTATAGCCGGGAAAGTTTTGCAGTTCAGGTACCAAGAAGTTGTCTAACATCTCCACATAACGCTCTGAATTCACTGTAACTGCACGCCCCCTTTCGTCTTCAAAAAAGTAAGGGCCGATAATTCCTCGCGCCGACATCGCAGCCCATACGGTCACTTTAGGCGAATGTAGGGGTTTCTGATGTTTGCGTTTCGGATTCGTTGCACTCCAGTAGCGGCAGTTCTGCTTATTTACGTGGCCATTAAGATGAAAATGAGCTTCATCCGAAAACAAAATGTTGGTAAACGTTGAAAATCGCTCAATCACCTGATTTACGAAATTAAGCCTCTGACTGGCATCTTGGGGCTTTAATTCTTGCACCAATTTAATTTTGTAGTGCTGCAGCTTTAGTTCTTTGTGCATAATGCGATGTAATGATGATCAATGCACATTTAAAGCACTTGCGCGCTTCCGAATTGAAAGGTTCGGGTCGTCACGAACAGACTGATTAACATTCTCCACGTTTTCTACCGTTCTTGATGACCTAGGTCGCCCGGATTTTGATTTATCCAGCGTTGTACCAGTCTCTTCAAACTTTTTAACCCAATGTCGAATGAGAGGAATGCTTGGCGCATCATTTAAGTGGCGAAAACCTCGAATACTGCAGAATTTTCTACGCGCTACAGTCGCCGAATCACCGTTTTTGTAAAGCTCTCGCACGCATAACGCGCGGTCTGCTCCCGAGAAACGCTCCATAGCGACTGAATTCCCAAGAGCCAGGTTACCGATTGACATAACCCCCGCGCCCCTCGGATACGTTGCGTTCACGCAGTAAGCTAGATAAATATAAAATTTCTTTTGAGACACCTTGTACATTAATCCATGCGCTTATAATAAATATGAATCTTTGAAACATTATTTATCAGCTTACAAGTAGGTTCCTTGTTTTTTGCAAAAAAATGCAACACTTTTTTTTATATTTTGTTGATTTTTTTAATGTCTAATATGGCGCATAGCTGTATATAGTCTTATACAAAACTAACAATCTTAAATAAAATTAGTAGCAACCTGTAAATTTGTAGAGAATTTTTATTTATCGTGTATGCCGTACTAGAGAATTTTTATCGATCGCGTACAAATTCGTCTGATGCGGAAAATTTTAGTTAAATCTTCAATTCTACAAATATGTTTGTAGCTATTTTGTTCTCTTGTGAAAACTACTTATAGTTATTATACTTGATAGTCTATTTTTGCTGCAATCTTGAATCTGCCGCGGTCATCAATATAGGTGTACTAAAATTCTTAACTAGAATCAATCATGTTGAAAAAAATGTTGACGTATTATTTGAAAATTTTTACACTAAACTATATGAGTATAAAAGTTATTTAAAACCTAGAAATATATTTAAAAAATTACAAAACATTGTTTTCTGACATCGATTATTAAATTATTCTGCGATAGTTTAAATTTTTTTTTCAATTAATAATATCCCATTAGATAGTTAAAATTCGGTACAAAATTTGATTGGACAGGGAACGCCGTATAAAATAGAAAAAGAGCACGGTTTGCTTTATATTTTGTAATTTATGAAGTTATCCTTACAGCGGTCGAGTATGGAGTGAGCTTCGTCTGATATTATTAACCAAGTCTACTGTTCCGTACGCAATCTATAGGCATTACGGATACCTTTATGCAATTGGTTGTCTGTGTGCACCCGTAACGTAAGATGTAAATATTACAGGCGGGCGTCGAATCAATCAATTGCCTGTAGTTACCCTTAAGGCCTATAAATTGCTTACAGAACGCGTTATGGGTTGCACAGAATTAACCCATTAGATGCAAACTGCTGTAGGCAAGATGCACGTTTCTTACCCATGAAGTTCGACATGGCTACTAAATTTCCAATACATACTCTCTGAAGCGCCCGCTTAGGGCGAACCACCTTGTATTTTTCATTTTATAACCTAAATTATATTTTATTTCCGTTTACTTATCAATTTTACCTAATTTAAATAAATATTCATTTTATACAAAAACATGTTGAGAACCACTATATATTTTATTTCCGAAAATACAAACATATTACCTTATTCTTTTCCTGATACAATAATATTTTATATAATATTATATAACACTATAATAATTTATTATTGTAATAATTTAAACCTAATTTTAATATATTTAAAAATAACCATTTGTTTTTCTTAAAATATAACTTGTTTAGAGCCGCTGATATTTCAGTTACTAATTTCATTCCGATCAGCGCAAGCGACCAAATATGCAACGATATCTTAAATACATTAATAATTTTCTACCAAGACCAGCAGACGTGTTTTTGATTTTTATATTGTGAAATAGTTTAAAATCAGTTTTAATTTACTTAGGATCCCCTGATTTGTGTAAATTGTTAATTAATATATCAGGGTATATTGATTATTAAATTTATATCTTGTTAACACTATTTTTTCTGGAGTTTTCCCTCCAGATTTCTTTTGTGCTTAAATTCCGTTATTGGGGCAGTGATTTATTAATTACTGCATTTTTGTACGACCCGAGAGAAAGGTTTGTTATTAATTTCCTAAATTTAGTTTAGAAAAGAGTTAAAAAACAGTCTATTTTAAATTAATTTCAAATTTTTTATTGAGTGACGTCACCTGTCGCTCCAACTCAGAACGAACGCGTGTTTCACCGCATGTACCTGTCGTTCGTTATGTTTAAATAATTTTTTATTTGTTTTATTTAGGGCCGCTTTTACAAACCTCGGATACGTAGCGGTATAACTATCTAAGGTGTAAGTTTATTCCAATGTTTATTCCAACGTTCGCTTTTACAATGCATTTTTTATTCTCGGATAGTTATCCATGGTTTTATTGTAAATAAAATAAAGTTGGTATTGTTTGACACATAAACTGACATATTAGAAAAGTCATAGTTTAAATTGACATATTATTAACAACACATTTGAGCATGTTTGGAGAAATATTGGGAGATGTCGAAATATTCGACACATAATTATTTTATTGTGCTATATCTACCGCGTTAGTGTCAGCCTCTCGTGTGCAAATATTCATAAAAACGCCCTTTAATAGAATCGAGCTCAAATACCGCCCATGTGTAAATTTTCATAAGATCACTCTCTACTAATAGAATTCTATTAGAATTCTATTAGAATCTATACCAAATACCGTCCCTTTGATGAGCCGCTCGTGTGCGGCGCAAACTGTACTATTTATGTACTGTAATTCCTTGTCACCGCGGTGCTTAGTTCCACTAACATACTGTGGATAAAATAACGCGAGTAATAAGATTAAGCATATACATATTATGTACAATTGTGGACTGCCAAAATTGTAACAACCAGTTCTTTCAAGAGTAAAATTTCACTAATTAATAACAGGAGTATTTTATTTTTTTTCAGTGTATAACAACATTAACAACCTGTTCGCATTTTGAAAAATATATAAATAAATATCAACCGGTTCATTCGAACTGGCTCCAGCCCAATACTGCATATATACATACATATACAAAAACTAGCATTATGTGAACATAGTGTGGAAGGGATGATAGTGGCCAGATAGATTCGAAACGCTCAAAGTGCTAGGAGCATATTTCAGCGGTAATCGGCTGCTACTGTTCATTGCTACGCTTTTAAAAAATAAATTAAATTATTATTTCACAACTGCATGTAATCAAAACTGCTGAAAAAATACAAAGATAACGAGGGATAGCGTACTATTATTATTTCGTATGGCAATGTTTAAGTTTTAGAGATTTTAAGGTTGCGACTAGCGTCCTCTGACATGTAGTAGCCGAGACCACCGTGCCCTGTGTAGCTTGCCCCATATTTTCGAAAACTAATTCAGAGATACAGGCATTCATTGTAAAAAATCTGAGCCTATAGTTGCAACAGCCAAGTTTTTTTTTTTAATCTTTGTGCCCATACTAGGTCGATCTCATGATTCCACACTTTCAAAGCAAGTGAGCCAACCACTACGCTGCTGCAACCACAATTATATAACTGTAATAAAAATTCAAATAAAACGTTATAATGTGACATTTATCATATGTCAATTTATTTTTTTTACCGTTGCTGGGTAAAAAATACTTATTCGCCAATCAGAGCAAGGGTATAAACTTATACTGCCCTTTATCTGAAGTGTCGTTGGCCAGATAAGATATTCTGGTGTTTATTCCGATGTTTATCCTATCTGAGCTTTATCCGAGCATTGTAAAAGCGATTTTTTGACTTTATACCGGGAATAGCGTTATCCGAGCTTTATCCAACGATTGTAAAAGCGGCCCTTAGTCAAATATATTTGTTTTAAAATTCACTAGTAGATCTGTACCCATTTCTCAACATTTTGCGTTGAGAAATCATTTAAATTCATCCTTTTTTCTAGATTTTTAATATAAATTTTTTCTTTAAATTTAGAATCAATTTTTTTTATGAATTTGTTCTGGGATTAATTTACAGTGTAATCGAGCGTCTTCACCACTGCGCTTACCGCTATTAATTGTTGCAGTCCGCAACAATTATAATTATTTAAATTTTTTTTTGGACAATTTATTTGTTTTTGTTCAATTATTTTTTTGATATATATATATATTTTTTTTATTATTTATTATTCCTGGCAACGCTACCCCACCTATCATTATTAATTTTTACACTCTAAATTACCCTAACATATTAGCGATCCCCAAAACCTTTTCTCTCTTTTATTCAATTTTATTGGCAACGCATTTCCACCACGAACCTGACCCTATTTTTTATAATAATAAGTTCTCCGATCCGCGCACCGCGCTTTTATATTTTTGACATTTCAAAGTCAACCCTTGTATGTCGTCGTGTACTCCTACCCTACCTGGGCCGGGAACGGGCGCCACACTCTCGTTAACATGAACTCTGCCTCCTAAGGCATTACTGAACAAATTAAATAGCAGTAGGTGTACCAGTTGAATATTATAATGAAAGTGAAGTAAATTTGACATTAATAAGATTGAGACACAATTTCAATACATACAAATTTATTTGTGGAGCAAAATTTTTTAGAAACCAGATTTGTTTCAATAATTAATAATTAAATTATTTATTACAGGCTGTCCATAAAATACAAAATACTGTATTTATGAACAATCCACTACTAGTCGACACCTTCTTGTTAGTCAGCGGTTTTCTAATGTGCCGCCTTATTTTAATCGAGCTGGAAAAACGAAAAGGCAAAGTAAACTTTGTCGCTATTTGTGTATTCAGATATATAAGGTAAGCATCATTATTGTTAGTTGGGTATTTTTAATTTATATTCATTATTATCGCTTAGACTTTGCGGCGTTTAAGGTATTAAAAATTACAAAGAAATGAAAAATAAAACTCTCCTTCCTTCTTGCCCCTAGTTCTCTCGCCCATCTTTCTCCCTTGCTTTCCTCAATCATCAGTTCCTTTATATCTTCCTCCCAGACTGCCATCTCTCTGCATCTCTTCGCTAAATGCTCCCAGGTTTCCTCTTTTTCTTTGCACATTCCACAGACCTTGTCCTCTGGCTTTGCCCAGTACCTGTTGTTCCTCTCTTCGTTGCCGCATCTTAACCTCGCTTTTCTCCTGACTTTACCCCCTGATCTACCTCTTTTCCCCCTCCAAGTATCTCGATATTCCAATCACTCTTTACATCTTTTCACACTCCGCGATTTGTCTCTTCTGTCCATTCTTTCCTGTTCTTGTACCTACTTATCCATCCTTCTCAATTCTTCTACTATATCTGTTCCTCCGTTTCTATTTCTCTCTGCTTCTCTTGTGTCCATACCACACCTCCAAAAGTACTCTTTTCTTGTCTGTCCCCATGCCGACAATTTGCCATTTGGGTATAAATATGCAATAAAGAACCAAGTGATAAATGGCTAGTTTTGAATTAGGGCCATTTTAAGGTTTACCACGTTGATATTTATTTTTGCTATTATTTTCTTGGTTAATAACAAAATGCTTTGTATTTGATCTTATAATGTTATGTTAATATAGTATTCAGATAAATAAAATATATAGAAATACCAGAAATTCAGACTCTCAAATCGGTTCACGCCAGTGATCTAACGGGCGCCATTGCGAAGATGAGGACCTTTTTTTTTTTTTTTGTTACTTTGGATTGTGGGAGGTGAAAACCTTGAGTGAGGACCGTTTTTTTGCTCATCACTGAAATATTGAGAGGTAATAACCTTGTTTTTCTAAAATCCCCTAGTATATCAAACCATCCATCAATAATATATAACATCCTAAATAATATTAAAAAGATACAAGAAGAGAACAACAATATAAATATTATCTGGGTAAAATCTCACTGTGGGACGGTTTCGTTAGGTTCTAACCTAACGAAACCGTTGACAACCTAGCTAAAATAGCTAAAAAAAAAATAGGTAAAATCTCACTGTGAGACGTTTTCGTTAGGTTCTAACCTAACGAAACCGTTGACAACCTAGCTAAAATAGCTATACACAGCGGTCGACTGATTCAACCTCCTAACACACTTGGAGAATATGTTATCTCTGAAATAAAAGCAACTAGGAAGGAGTGGGATAAAGAATACAGGAAACTCTCTGCAACAAAAGGAAAAATGTATTTGGTCGTCAACGACTCGATTAAAAGAAAACCATGGTTTTCCAATTATAAATTAATCCCGTCAATCCGTTACCAAAATATGCAGACTCAGATTTAATCATACAAGATGCACCACGCATTAAAAAATAAATAAAATAATAGATAACGACATATGCGAAACATGTAATAAACCGTCTGACCCAGACCACCTAATATTTTCACGAGAACAATATCAAAATGAACAAAATAACTTGATAAATAATCTAGTATCACAGGGCATACCACTCCCTACCAATATTCCTACCATACTAAGCACCAATAAAATCGAGATCTATGAAATCATATCATCATACTTAATATCCACAAATATAAATATTTAATAAATACAAATAAAATTTGAACAAAATAAAACCAATAATAATAGCAAATAATACTTTTAAACACTGCAGCCATTACAAAATTCATTGCCATAAAATAATAACCAGTCTCTATTGTGAACCTGCCCAAGGCTTACTCCGAACCTTAGTCCTGCCGTGACGGCCTCTCGGCAAAACCCCAATCCTAAATAATTCCTAAACCGTCCATTCATATTATTAATAACAAGAAACAAATAAATTAATACATAGAAGCTGGCATAATGGGGCAACCCGGAAGCATATAAAATCATATTAAAAAAAAAAAAAACTTGTTTTTATTTACCAAGGGCGCCAAAACACGGTTCTGCCCCTAGCGCAAGTTTTCCCTACTGCGGCTCTGACCAGGGCTGTACCGAACAATTTTGGCGTCTGAGGCAGACCATATTAACGGCGCCTCCTCAGTAACATTATATGTGATGAGCCTAAGAATAGGAAACACCTTTCAAAATTCAAGTGATGACAAAAAAAAAAACCGGAAACACCTTTCAAAATTCAAATGATAAGCGAAATGGCGCCCATCTTGCCATTTCTGCCAGATGGGATGAGACGTGTGTTACTCGCCTCACCGTCGACATAACCCTGATTTTACCACCAAACGTACATACGATATGTGTGTACTTATGCTTGGTTTATATACGGAACAAGAATAAGGAATAGGAAATAAGAATAGTACACAAGATGTTAAAACATGGCTGCGCCGTATATCGGTTTATGTAGGAATGAAATTTAACTTAAACATAAGAATAGTTGGTAACATTCAACTTCTATTCTTATTTCAAGAATAAGACACGATAAGCCTGCGCACAGCAATCAAAATGTCTGCCGTAATAAAGTTTGTTCAACAGATGTTTTTCAGTTGTGATCAGAGGGTTGTAAACAACAATCAAATGTTTTTATTATTTTTATTTATTCTTCTTGTAAGTTTTAAGAACCTCTCAAGTGACAAACGTTAAACACAGGCCAACGCAAGTACGCAGGCGCAGCGACGAAATGTTATGTCCTATATAAACGGTTTAATATGTTTTATTCTTGTGTACTATTCTTATTTCCTATTCCTTATTCTTGTTCCGTATATAAACCAACCTTACTTTTGTAAACTACTATAAAACTTTTGTTTTCGAACTTGTTTGCTTAGAAATTAATTAATAAAAATGAGTTATGTTAATTTTTTCATGAAACTATTACATTTTGTAATGTAATTATAAATTCTTTATTATGAGTTATTTAACCCTTTTACACTGATAATGAATACAAATTATGTATTATTAATAGTAAGTAACATGAACGAATGTTTCAATGTGGAAGAGGGTATGTTCCAAGGTACACGAACATTTGTACCATGGAACAGTTTGCAAGAGTTTTGAAAATGATTTTAAAAAATAATACAAAAAAGAAAAAATATATCATAAAGCGCAGTTGATAGAGGAAAAATCAAAGTTTATTTTACATTAGTATTAAATTTTAAAAAGAAATAACTAAAGTTTGAAAATTTAAAAAATATAAAAAGTATTCCAAGGTGCAACAGTTTCCCCTACATTGATGGGAATCGGAATAGTTCAAGAAATTTTTTTGACCAGATTAGAAAAGTATAGAATTTTTTGTTTCGTTAAAAATATATATGTATTTGTTACTTGGTGGTATTAAAAGAATACTTATTAGTAATTTTTGTGAATTTCTTTATTTTAATAAGATTTTTGTACCACAGCCTATAATACCGCGGGGGGGGGATCTAAAAATATGAAAAAATTGTCCATTAAAGTGAACTGGAATAGTGCAACAAGAATTATTGATAATTTTTTCAAAAGTTATCGAATTTTATGGTTTTTAATATAAACACATAATTTGTTGGCCCTTGCTACATACCTTTATTACACCTCTATTATTATTAAAACCCTGAAATGTGTAAAAATCACACTTCACGTAATTTTTTTTTCCAAAAAATAAAGATTAAATATACAACTGGTATTTTTTTAAAAATTTTATTTCATATTTTAAACATAAAATCAACCATAAAAGAATTATGTTTTCTACAATTTCACATAATATTTTTGTATTTTCTGGAGTAAACCGTTATCTTTTTGGACTACATTTAGACAAGTTTCAAAGTTTTCAAAATGAGATACATATTGCAAAAAGAAAATACTGATTTCTTATTGTGAAATGATAGTATTTGTATTTTAAATTTGCAATAGGAGTTTTTTTTATTCAAATAAGTGAGAAATTTTAAATTTTTGATTGTGGTATCTTATTGCATATAAAGATAATTGGTTTCTTGTTGGAACACAATAATGAAAATATGTTGGTTGGTGTTTTGTTGCATATCTTTATCTAATTATAATCAATCATATTAGCGTAGCGCGATCAACAGTAAGGTAGCGAGAATTTTTGGTTCCCTGGGTAAAGTATAAATTTTGAGCTCCTCCTTGTCACCGCGCAGTGAGTTTGTCACCAAAACTTAAAGGTAAAACTGGTCCTGGTTTTGGATCCATCTAAAAGTTGACGCCCTCGCTACCCACTGCAGCTCAGTAAATATATTCAAGAAATATTTTAATTGCAGATTAACACCAGCCTATTTAGTAGTGATAGGATTCTATTGTACTTGGTTTATAAGGATGAATGAAGGACCTCTTTGGGATTGGAGAATTTCAGAAGAAAGAGATAGATGTCTCACTTCTTGGTGGGCCAATGTATTATACATAAATAACTATGTTAACATCAATGATTTGGTAAGTATAACTTCTTAGAATTATAATGTTTAATAATTATTACAACTACTTGTACCTCATTCATCTGGGGATGTAAGTCTCCTCTAGTACGAGGGTTGCTTCCTATATTTCGGAATTGCGCTAAAATAGTGCTGCCATCTGGCAACTGACGCTTCTATCGTAAAGTTTAACATTGTAGACGGTATACGTACACAGAACGATTTGACGTACGAGCGCTATTTGTGTTGTTTACAGTAAGTTGAAAAAATTTATCTCGGCTAAAAATGGAATTAAATCGTGAACATTTTCAAGCGGTTATTTTTTACAACTTTCGACGTGGATTAACCCAACAACAGTACATCGATGAACTTAATTCCACTTTTGGCGATGATGAACCATCAAGGACTACTGTTTATCGATGGTTTGCCGACTTCAATTGTGGCCATAGGTCGCTTAAGGACGAATTTCGTGAAGGTTGTCCAAAATCGGTTGTTCTTCCGGAAAACATTGATGCTGTGCGTGAACTGATACTGCAAGATTCTTTCAAATACGTCTATGACATCGTAACAGGTGAAGAATCGTGGATTTACACGTATGAACCCGAAAGTAAACAACAGTCGACTGTATGGGTCTTTCAAGATGAGCCAAATCCAGCAAAAGTTGCTCGTGCACGAAGCACTTCGAAGCAAATGGTTGCTTATTTTTTCAGAAAAACTGGACATGTCGCATCCGTTCCTTTAGAGAAACGTAGAATGGTCAATTCTGAATGGTACACAACCATTAATTTGTTTGCCAGAGGTCTTCGAAGAAATAAGCAAAACCAACCGCCGAAGACGGATTGTTCTCCACCACGACAATGCGAGCTCTCACAAATCGACTCAAACAAGTGACTTTTTGAGCACTCAAAACGGCGATTTGGTGGGTCATCCGCCGTACAGGCCTGATTTGGCACACAACGACTTCTTTTTATTCCCGTATATCAAGAATAAATTGCGAGGGCAACGTTTTTTGTCACCTAAAGAAGCAGTTGATGCGTTCAAAATGCATGTCTTAGAGGTGCCTCAATCGGAGTGGATAAAGTGCTTCAATAATTGGTTTAAATGCATGCAAAAGTGTATTGATCTTCATGGAGAATATTTTGAAAAAGAATAAAGCCACTTCTTTTGATAAATAATTATTTTTGATCTCAAATCTCGAAATATAAAAGGCAACCCTCGTACTTTCCTCCTTCTTTAAGTGCCATTCAACTCGGCATAAATCTCCTGACAAGGCTGTCTATTTGGTACGCAAAGTGAGCACGATGATAGACAGTGACAGATACAGAGAACAGTCAAATACACAACTATCAGCTCACATTGTAACACTTATTAGTTAGGTCTACAAACTTAAATATTTTACCACCCAACACAGTCGGACATCAAACTTTAGAAACAAAGATGATTGGTTTATGTGAATACTGCACTTGACGATCACTTTGTCTACTTGTTTATTGGCTAGAGTCAGTGATGGCATCCTAACGGATCGGAGCGGTTCGCGCGAACCGTTTCTTAAAATTATTGAAACCTTAGGGAAACCGGTTGTTAGATATTATTAAAAATAAATGAATTACTCTGACTTCAGTTTTGAATCGTGCGGCGTGCCCTGTAGTGTTTCAAATGTAATATTTATTTTATAGGTTATTAATAATACGCTCTTAAATTTTTTTCCTTATATTTAATAAATGGAAGTAAGTGATTTGTTTTCACTCTTAAAAATACAGAATAGGTTCCTAGATATCACATAACTTGATAGAACCGCTTCCTGAAAATTTAGGATGCCATCACTGGCTAGAGCTCCCCAGTTTCTCTTCCTTGCGTCATTTTCCAAACTCATGCATTTCATGTAGATTGTAAAACATTGTAAAACATAATAAATAAACAATCAATAAATTAACTACCTAGAATTTCTAAGAATTGTTTTAATACTTAAATATTGTTTAATACTTTGCCCGTATATTTTATTCTAATTTGAAATATCGAATTTCCGTGTTGGTTCTTACAAATTATTTCTAAATTTAGTAATATAAATATTAATGAAACATGTGTTTTGAACAATTATATAATTAAGCGTTTGCCAATAAAATGATCTTGATTGCATCTGACTTGTTTGTATATAAATTAATTTATGCTTTCGTAATTTTGTAACAGAACATGATAAACAAATCATTGTGTTCGCAACGTGGTTTACTGATAGGTATTGCGGGTCACGTATAAACAGGCGCAAATTACTATTCCATTTAATTTAAAATGCAAAATACCTTTAAATATTGGATAACGGAAAATATAGATATAGCTTCTAAAAATATATGAAGTTATGGAAAATGTTAGTAAAAAATAGAGGCACAAATCAAGAGAGGAGAGAGATTGCAACCCTAAACTCAAATTCATTTTCCATTTAATTTTTCTAAATAATTTTTCAACTAATTAATCTAATTTTTATCATTCATTATATCTAATTGTCAAATTATTCTTTAAGGCAGTGATTCTTAAACTGTGATCCGCAGAGCCTCAGTTTGTAGGTGAAGGCCTTTTGATCTATGGGATTATTGTTCAGTGACCACCTCAATGTTCAAAAAGAAATAAATTCATTCTATTGATATATATTAAATTGTGTTTTAATGATATAAATATTAAATAATGACACTAAAACTCAAGTTAATAGTGTATTTATAATAATACTGGATGTAACATTTCGATCTGTCTAGTAGTCAGCATCAGCAGCAAGTGAATAAACATTTAACAGTTGCATTGTTGCAAGAGCACAATGTTTTATTGCGCATGTCTAAAAAAAGGGTAGATTTTGTCTGATTTATAAAGGCGCATCCCCACTATGCCGCTGTTTTCCAGTTGGCAAGGCCAGTTGGCAAAGCCAAAATGGCAAAGCCAGTAGCTGTAAAAACGTCCACATCTGTGTTGGCATTTAGTTCAGTCGCACAATGTTCACCGAGGAGGATTTATTAATTGCTTCAGCTGCTGTTATCATACTTGACAGTGAAGAAAAAATACGCAAACGGCGCAAACAACGGTTTTGGGTACGTCCAAGTCTTCAAAGTAGATCACGATATGGAGCTACACGAGCTGGAAGTTACATGTTCAAGATTTCAAAGCAAACCTTTAAACGATATAGCCCTTTTTTATAGTCCTTTAAACGACAGTCTCACAAAACAGGACGATCCCGGTATAAATCGATCAAATTAAGCACTTTTTCGTTTGTCCACTCCATCTATAAACAACGTTGCTCATCGGCGTCTGAATCACAACCCGAATTTAAGCCTAAAACCGCGTGATGCCAGTGGTTGACACGTCCCCATTCTCCGTTCTTATCGACTTTCTTTGAAGGAGACCGACACTCGAGCGATTCTTGTTGGCTTGCCGCTGGCACGATGGCATGTGCCCACGGTCACGTCTACATTACTTCTAGCATTGCCAAATGGCCTTGCCAACTGGCAAACAGCAGCATAGTGTGGACACCGCTTAACAACATAGAAAAGAAAATTTAATAATAATAGTCTTCTACTTCTTCTACTGGCAGTCAGTCGGGATGACTTTTGGCGCATCACAATAAGAACCAAAATTTATTTCAACTACTATCTACTTCTGCACTGAGTTAAGTTCTTTTCACGTAACACAAATTCAATTAATTGAAATACTGATGGTAAACATAAATAGAATTATATTAATGTATGAATGAATCTTCGTTTACTTAATATAACACATTGAACGTCAACTTCTTCTTTTATTTTACATCATAGAAAATACAAATCTACAAACAATCAACATGCGAGAACTGAGGTTTCCTGAGTTTTACGTGAAATAACTTCACTTTTGATTCTTTAATTTTCGATTTTCTAACTAAAATGCTCGGGCAATATTTAAATTTTAAATTGATATTCTATTCTGTAAGAATTGAGTTTGTTGCTATTTTTCTTGGTTAGAAGTTTACTGTTGATAATGATATGGAAAATTTCCAATTTCGCTCAAATCCCAAATCTGTTCAGAAGCCCAAACAAATTTGTCAGGAGCTCAAATAATCGCTCGGCGACTTGCTTAAATTATAGGTCGCAAAACTGAAAAAAAAAATAAGCCCAAACGACGATCTATCGCCCAACCTGTGGCTACGCTGCCCATGACAACAAGTGTAATCCGAGGGGGGGGGGAGACTCTGTCTTTCGATGGTATTGCATCATTTAGTGCTGTGAAGCCCTGGATGGTGAAGCGTTGCATCTAAACTTTTAAACATTATGTCGTCATAGTTATACGTGCGAGTGTGTATTTACTATCCGTAGTCAAGGGGTGGGGGGTACAGCCATTTACAGCTACAGCTTAAACATTCGGGATAGACTATAGTTTGGAGCAATGTTTGCCAAAAAAAATTTGAGAATAAAGAATATTCTACACTTGTAACTGTAAACCAGAAATGTCAAAAATTCTGGAAAAATAAGTACAACATTACAAGTATACACATTATTGTGAGCCGGAATTGTTGTGAGCAACAGAAATTTTAGATCAGATTATATTTTAGAATGATTTTTTGTATTACAAAATAAAAAACATGAATGTCATGTAGCCAGTGTTGTAATAGATACATTTGAAAATATATCTAGATACAGATACAGATACTTGAGGAAAAATGTATCTAGATGCAGATACAGATACAAATTTTAAAAAGTATCTAGATACAGATACATTTTTTTTACAATGTATCTAGATACTTCAAGATACTTTTAAGATACTTTCGGAAAAATGAAAACACCACAAAAAAAAATTTATGTGAAGTATGAATATTCACACATTTCAGGGTTTCGCAGGTATATAATAAGTGAAGGCGGTATGCTGAGTGTGTAGGACAAATTTTACTTTGTAGTAATAACGGCAAAATGAACGATATTTTTAAAATAATTTATCGTCTGTTAATCATATAATAAGACTGGTTATTAAATTTACGCTCTTAAAAATTAAATACAACATTTGTCAAAATATAACTAGAATTTTGACAAAATAATTTCAACATAATAAAAATGCAAAAAAAAAACAGAAAAAATAAAATTCGCTCCGTACTCGAACTCGAAACCCTTCGTTTTCCAGCTTACGACACCAGTGCTCTAACCCATTAAGCTATCGCACGCCTTGCATGTCAGTGTCTTACATTGGTATAACTTTTGCTCTTTGTGAACCAAAAATCACAAAAAATGCGTTATTTTCCGAAAACATAATCTGATCAAAAATTCCTGTTGTACTATTTCGGTTCACACCAATATACATTACTTACAATTTTTTTAGATTTTTAGTTTAAACCGTCTGGGCTACAGGGTGTGGGACAAAATTTTTTTGCACAATTTTGGCACAAGTCGCATCAAAATAATTTATTTTGCAAAAATAAAAATTTGATCGTTAATCCACGTACTAAGGGCTTTCATTTGATACCCTACTCAGAATTAAAAAAAAATATTTTTGTTTTCGATGAGCACATATTTGTTTATATTTTTAGGAAGGTATGTTTTTTAGATGTTTTAGTATTTTTCCTATGTGCGGGTCAAAGAGTTCTATAAGCATGCCAAATTTCAACTCTCTAGGTTTAGCCGTTTGGCTACAATTTTTACCGAACAGACAGACAGACAGACAGACAGACGACAAAATGACGGTATAAGGGTTTTTTGGTCATACCTACAAAATCCTAAAAAGAAATAACTAGAGCAAGGAATATATTTGTTCACAATAAAAAATAAGTTATGTATTATTATTACTATTAAAATAAACACAAATAGCTTTTGAAGCTGTGTGTCAGAAATATTAACTAACTATATACCTATGTAATCTTTAAAAAAATCACTTTTTTATTCCAATTTCAGCAGATATCTCGAACATTTTTTGTTCGCTAATAAATTACTGATTATTAAATGAGTATTTAGGATGACAAAAATAAAACGACAATTTTATTTATTATATTTTTCTTTATTTAATTCACATTTATAAAATTAATTCTTATTCTTAGATTAGATAATTACTTAATGGTTGTTTTACTTAACGTTGTTAATAAAATTATTTAATTTTTTTTTATTTATTATTTTTTTAAATTTATTCAGAGCTGGAAATACAATTACACTTTATTAAAATTTTATAGATAAAAATAAATTAAATAAATAAATAAATTATAAGTTTGAAAATTATGATAAAATACAAGTTCTATATTTAACTAATTAAATTTTGGAAAACATCCTTTTATTTTTTGCCTTTTTTTTAAATAAAAAATAAATAAAAAATAAAAGAATGTTTTCCAAAATTTAATTAATTACATATTGAACTTGTATTTTATCATAATTCTCAAACTTATAATTTATTTTTATCTATAAAATTTTAATAAAACGTAATTGTATTTCCAGCTCTGAAAATGGCTTACGACGAAACTAATTAGCTAATATATATTTTTTTTTTAATGAAATAATTTTATTAACAACGGTTACCCAAACAACCTTTAAATATAGTTACTAAACGTGTTTTATTATTATTATTATTATAGTTTGCAAAGATAATTTTGCAAAGTAAATTGCCAGGCTGCAAGGGTTATACGCATTTCAAATGCGAAACATATGGTGTACATCTTTGTCTAACAAAGATAAAAACCTTCCATAAATTTCATTTAAATTAAACTGTTAAAATTTGAGTTAACTTTCATAATGTTACAAATATGCAACATACTGTGTTTTTTTTTTTTTTATAAACAACAATTAAAAAAAAAACTCCATAAATTGTTTTATTTTGATCACAGGTTTGAAAAATCGTAAGGACATATTTTGTAAAAAGACCTTGAAAAAGACAAAATAGTAAAGTATCTGAAAAAAGTACCTGAAATACAGATACTTAGATACTGATTTAAATATCTAGATACAGATACAGATACATATTTTAAAATGTACCTAGATACATTACAGCACTGCATGTAGCGTATTAAATGAAAGTTCTATATGCTTAAATTATTACGAAAAATGGTTTTCACAAATTATTGTTTTGGACGCGATTCCAGTAAAAAATATTGTCTCTGTTGGCCGCCTCACTTATTACAAACAGGGCCGACCCGACGAATTCTACGCCCCGGGCAAATATTTGAATTGCACCCCTTAATGATAGGCCCATTTTTGAAAATATATTATAAAAAAAATTATATATTATAAAGGTAGTATCATCTACTAAAAAAAGACAACTGAATGTGCATCAATAATTTATATATGAAACTGAAAAATAGTTTATACAGATTACATATTACTTACAAGCTACAAGTTAATTTTTCGAGCTTTAAAATCAGCGAAATTTTTTACTATTTCGGTGATATCTAATTTCGATGCGATATCATTTTCGATAGATAATATCGCCAGGTTATTTAATCTCTCATTGCTCATTGTAGAGCGTAAATAGTTTTTGATCAATTTTAACTTACTAAAACTTCTCTCACCACTAGCAACAGTAATTGGTATCGTTAACATTATTCTTAATGAAATCCAAACATTAGGAAGCACATTTTGTAATTTATTGGATTTTATAAAATTTAGAACATTTAAAGGTCCATAAATGTCTTTAGGCAAAAGAGCTGATGCAGATTTCAACTCCAACTATCAAATAATTCTGCTCCATTCACGTCACAATCGCTGTCTATTTTTAATTTCAGATGCAGATCTTTGCATAAATTAATCAAATCATCATCGACTGGTAATTTATTGAAATTATACAAAAATCTCTATGTTTGGTGAAACTCATTTAATTGTTGAAAACGTTCTTGAAGAGATGTTATGGCATTATCTAAAATTACATTAACTACATTTTTTTTGAAGTTTTCTACTGAGCTTGTTATACATAATATAATATCATATATAAACCAGTGGCGAAGGGAAACGTCCGCTAGACTTGCCCACCCATAAAAAAAAAAAATTCAAAAAAAAAAAAAATTAAGTATTTAGATAAATGTTCAAAAATACATCAAATTATGTTCTATACAAATTTTTGTCCAAGGCTTGGTTTACTAGTTACGAATTAATTATCATGACCATGGAAACGTTACATATAAGTATGAAAAAATTGAGACATGGAAAAAAATTTCAAAATTTTTCGTTTTATCAAAAAACGTCTCAAATAAAAGTTATTAGTAATTGCATTTATAGTAACTTTTGTTCAATAAATTTTTTCGAAATATTTTTCTGTTGCTAAATATTCGCAAAATCTTAAAAACGACACGAGTAAACTCCCATTTCTAGTCTACCGATCTTCATAAAAAACAATAGGGTTCTTCCCATTTAATAGGAGAATTTTTAAGTACCAGAACGAATTCTCTAAGTTGAACCGTTCTTGAGTTATCGTGTATACACACACACAGACACACACGATTCGCGGTAAGTTCATCGAAAATCAATTCATCGAAAATTAATTCATCGAAAATCAATTCATCAAAAATCAATTCATCGAAAATCAATTCATCGAAAATCAATTCATCGAATGATCAATTCATCGAATCGTCAATTCATCGAAAAAAATAATTTTGTAAATATTTGAGAGGAATATCGAGGGGATCGGAAAACCAAAAAGATAGTGTTTTGTCATTAAACTAGAAGATGGGTAGCTCGCTTCGCTCGGCTTCTTCTAACCAAACCCTTACTAACCTAACCTAAGATAGAGTTTTGTCATTATACTAGAAGATGGGTAGCTCGCTTCGCTCGGCTTCTTCTAACCAAAAACTTACTAACCTAACCTAACCTAAGATAGTGTTTTGACATTAAACTAGAAGATGGGTAGCCCAATTAAAATGCGTATCATTGTGTATAAATTTATAAAAAATATTTGCGCGCAGTTGCCCATAACCTGTCTTATTAAACCTTAAAATCAAAAAAAAATTTTTTTTTATTATATAAGTTTTCTTATCATATTTCTTTATTTATATTCAAGCACTATGTCATTTCATTTACCTTTTTTTAAACCATATAAAAAAATTTATGCAATTATTTCTTAGTCTGTCTACTTTTATTGACCACTGCTTTTATTAAATTTTTTTTTAAATATTTACAGAATATTTTTTTCGATGAATTGACGATTCTATGAATTGATCATTCGATGAATTGATTTTCGATGAATTGATTTTAGATGAATTGATTTTCGATGAACTCGTCGGTTACCGACACACACGTACGGACGGCACTTCGAAAATAGGTTTTTTGGATTCCCTGGACCATGAAACGTGGTCATCAGTCAAAATCTCGACATCGAAAATTTTCGCGATTACAATACTTGCCCCTTATATATTAAGGTCGGGCAAGTAAATATATATATATATATATATATACATAATATAAAATTCAATATCCTTAATTTGCGCTCCATGTTTCGCGGCGCCCTGATTAGAAATTACGAAATCTTGCCTAAAAGATAATTTTTTAGTCTTAATTATTCATTTAATTATTTATTTATTTTTGTTTTTATAGTGTATGTTCCAGTCATGGTACCTTTCTGTAGACACCCAACTCTTTATACTGGCCCCCTTCGTCGTATATCCCCTCTGGAGGTGGAAACGGGTGGGCCAGTTGTTGTTAATATTCGTCACAATCATTTCAATTGTAATACCATTTGTTGTGACCTTTGTGAACCAACTGGATCCAACGCTCATGTTCTTCGCACCGTAAGTCAATACTGTTTCTTATTTTTTTCTTTTATTTATATATTTGTTTCTTTTGTAGAGAAATACAAGATTTGTCCACAAATTGGTATTTTGTCAACGTTTATATGAAAACACATATGAGAGCAAGTTCATATTGTTTTGGACTTATATTTGGATACATTGTACATAGGGTACAGTCTGCAAAGTAAGTTACTGGTATTAGTAATACCCTTTTCACATTAGAACTTTAAGATCGGATGTTAAAGTGAATGTGTCTTTAAACGCTAATGTGAAAACGTATGACCTCGTCTAAATACAAGCGATGTTTAAGACAGAGATCTGCGTCTTAAACATCGTCCGCATTGCCAACATAATTTCTATTATAAAAAAATACTCTTTGAATTTGTGCTGTCAACATTTTGTATTATCACAAACAAGAATACTGTATTATATCGACGTTATAAGAAGTTTATACTTATTGTTATAATAAAATTATTTATTTTAATAATGTGTTTAATAAAATACAGAGCTACAATAATTGAGATAAAATGTATCGACTTACATGTTAATACAGGTGTAATATATTCTTTATTGTAGTGTCTTGAAATATCCATATTTGTTTATAATAATTCAAAATGTGCGTCTGCGCAGACAGTTCAAAACTGGTAATTTCCTGACGGTAACTTAAGGACAAAATTACTGTAGCTGATGACAGCACCGGAGATTTAAACATCAAGGGTGATAGCAAACCGATGTTAAACATCGGTGAACTTTAAGTTCACGCGTCTTAAAGTTCTAGTGTGAAAAGGGTATAAGAGAGGTGTCATACAGAATAGTTTATGGGTGATCTGTAGATTAACAATAAGCACTTTAAGGTTTTGTAGGTATGGCCACCAAAAATCCTTTACTCATGTGTCTGTCTGTCTGTCTGACAGTACGGTAGAAATTGTAGCCAAACGGCTGAACATAGAAAGTTGAAATTTGGAATCCTTTTACAACTCTTTGTTCAAAAAACACATCTTTAATATGTGTTCATCATAATAACATCACGAAATAAATATAAATAAATATGAATTTAATGAAAAAAAATTTTTTTTTTTTTAATTTCATGTGGGATACCAAATGAAAAGTCGCCGAAAAACAAAAAAAAAATTACATCTTTTTTTTATGGGATTTTCGCCAAAAATATGTCAAAAAGTTTTGTCCCCACCTATCTCCCAGAGGGGTTAATCTAAAAATTTGAAAAATATATCCATAATGTACATTGATAGAAACCGAAACAGTTCAACAGAAATTTTTGATCAGATTAATTTTTCGAAAAATATTTATTTTTTTGTATCGTTGAAAAAAAAAAAATTAAAAAAATGCTTTTGAGACGTTGATTAAGGAACCTTTTAACCCGAAGGGGTTAAACAAAAATCTGAAAAAAATGTTAAGTAACATTACTTAGAATTTCATTGATCTAAAACGGGTTTTACCCGATTCAATCGATCTATTAATTGAAAAAGTTGACTTTAATTTATTGATGCGTATAAAGTTTTCAAATTTCAACAATAAACTGAACAATTAATTGATGAAAAAATTAATTAAATTATTTTGAAAATAGAACAAGTTCTAAAGTTCTAAAAAAAATCTTTTTTTTTATGGGATTTTCGCCAAAAATATGTCAAAAAGTTTTGTCCCCACCTATCTCCCAGAGGGGTTAATCTAAAAATTTGAAAAATATATCCATAATGTACATTGATAGAAACCGAAACAGTTCAACAGAAATTTTTGATCAGATTAATTTTTCGAAAAATATTTATTTTTGGTATCGTTGAAAAAAAAAAAAATTTAAAAAATGCTTTTGAGACGTTGATTAAGGAACCTTTTAACCCGAAGGGGTTAAACAAAAATCTGAAAAAAATGTTAAGTAACATTACTTAGAATTTCATTGATCTAAAACGGGTTTTACCCGATTCAATCGATCTATTAATTGAAAAAGTTGACTTTAATTTATTAATGCGTATAAAGTTTTCAAATTTCAACAATAAACTGAACAATTAATTGATGAAAAAATTAATTAATTTATTTTGAAAATAGAACAAGATCTAAAGTCTATTCCAAACGATTAGGCGGAACTAGATTTTCAAATCTAGTAATTTTTACCGATTGATTGAAGCTTTTGATAATTTTGTTCAGCAAAATCCGACTTTAGTATATAAAAAGAAAAATAGCTAATGACAACTTACAAAAATGAAAATTCCAAATAGTTCCGCCTAATCGTTTGGAATAGCTTTTAATTTTCATCAATTTCATAAGGAATTTTAGGGCCATTTTTATCTGCTTAGTTACTGCCAACTGTTTAGTTGTAGCATAACCAAGAAATATATAGTTTGTGTTACGTTTTCAAATGTAACAGAACCGCAAACGTTCTAGTTCACCATCATCTAGGTTATTTCTTTTGTTTTTGTTCATTGTTTTACAGTTGGTGATGTAAAAGTTTAAAAAAAAAATAATAAATTAATTGATGTGTGTAAAGTGATCGTTCTATTTTCAAGGTTGTCAATAAATTGTTCAGTTAATTGACAAAAAAAATTGATCAATTTATTGAACAATAAATTGAACTTCGTAAAACCAACTTAAATCGGAAACGTACGAGAAGTATTTTTGTTCAGATTTCGTTTCTGGAATATATTGCAGTTTTTGTGTTATAGGCTAAATTATGGTTAATAATCTTATGAATTTTTTGTATTAATGGCTAAGGTAGTATATATTTTTTTAAAATTAAAAATGTAATAACAAATTTTGAACTGGGAATCGAGTTCATGTGTGTAGTGTGGAGTGTTCAGTAGGCAAAGCCTACTGTAATACTTCATGATTTAACCTATCAGAGTCGCAGTAAAGGGGGGGGGAGGGGGCAACGACCCCTTGCGCACTAAGGAAAAGGGCGCTGACGAGCTTGACTAAGGGGCGCCATATTGCGAAGGCCTTTTTTTTTGCTCATCACTTGGATTTTGGAAGGTGAGGACCTTTTTTTTTGCTCATCACTTGGATTTTGGGAGGTGAGAGGACCTCTTTTTTTTGCTCATCACTTGGATTTTGGGAGACGAGGACCTTTTTTTTGCTCATCACTTAGATTTTGGGAGGTGAGAACCTAGTTTTTGCTTTTCACTTACATTTATTTGCCAAGGGCGCCAAAACACGGTTTTGTCCCTAGTGCCAGTTTTCCTTACTGCGGCTCTGCAACCTATTGTAAGAATTACTTTATTTTTTTGTTTTTAAAGTCTGAAAGAAGAATTTTGTTTCAAAAATTAATTGTAAGCTCTTAGTATTAGTAAAATATTCATCAAAAAACTGTTGATTTTTTTGTGATTATAGAAATATATTCCTAGACATCCAGCATTCTGTTGGCTTCTTATACTTATTAAATACCTACAAAATCCTGAAATGTATGAAAATTCACACTTCACATTTTTTTTACAGTTATAAGTTCAATAGGGCTGTGTTGATTCCTGGATGGATCCTAGGAACAGGTTGTTTGCTGTCTTCCATGAGTTCTGTTATTATTTTCTACGAACCTGCATATGAATATGATGTAATAGAAGCTTCTGTTTATGCTGCCTTACACAGAAGTGTCTGGTGTCTTGGTGTTGGATGGGTGCTGCTGGCTTGTATCACCAACAATGGAGGTAAATGCCGACTCCGACTCCCGACTCCGATTACCGACTCCGACTACCAACTCCGACTCCCGAATCTTTTCACTTGTAGATCGTAAAATCTATTCCAAATGTTTAAGTGGAACTAAATGGATTTTTTATTTTCTTTCATCACGAGTTCACCTTTTAGCGAACGAAGTAAGCCCTTGTTAAACAAAGTGATAAAAAACCTCATTTAATCGTTAAAAATTAGTAGATTTCAATATCTAGTTCTGCTTAAACCAAAGGAACAGACTTACATTAAATATCTTGGGTTGTGGTGAGCTATTTTTATAAAATGTCATTTTCATTTCATCTTGACTTTCAATAAGTCATTTTTAATACAAATTTTCGAATAATTAGTTTTAAAAAAATTGTACTTTATTTCATAATATGTCACTTTTTCCTTTTGACATTTATATTTTGGCTGCCAACATGAAACATGAAATAATCACGAAGTTCGTTACAACTTGAGAAACTAAAAATCCAGTTTAGTTCCGCTTAAAACATAATAAACGGAGTATACAGAATAAGATAGAATGTATGTGAGTAAAAAATATTTACTGCCTCATCGTATTAATCTGTTAATACGAGTAGTATTAATCAAATTTTAAACTTGAAAACATGAAGGAAACCGGGTAAAACCGGTATTGAATATTTTTAATTTCATTTTCGTTCTTGAATAGAGAATAATATGTCATTCCTCTTTCCGTGCTATAAAAAATTTTGGTCATATTGTTATTTTGCTTTCGTTTTCGGTTTGTTCTCATCCTTGATATAAATTGAATCAAAGCGTCGGGAGTAGTGCTTCTGATTTCTCGACATTTTTCATTTCTCAAGAAATGAAAAATTATACTTATTTTCTCGAGAATTCTCGAGAGATCTCGAGGAAAATAATTATTAGAATATATATCTTTTTTTTGTGTTGAAAATAGTGTAGAGGATAAAAACATGTTAAAATTACAGTCAACTTTAAAGTACTAAAGTATTAATTTAAATAAAATTAGAACAAATGGATACCGGGGCTTTAAAAATTATTATGAAAACGGCACGCAATTGAGAAATTTTCAAAAAATTACAAAATTAATAATAATAGTAATAATTATTTTGTTTAACTTCTAGGTAATCATTTTAGCATAACAGTTTTAAACTGAACAAAAAATTAAATGTAATTGATTATAATACATAATAAACTAAATTTAAATAAAATATTGTAACAATAAATGCTAAATATTATAAATCGCTTCTTATGGTTGGTTTATATACGGAACAAGAATAAGGAATAGGAAAAAAGAATAGTACACAAGATGTTAAAACATGGCTGCGCCGTATATCGGTTTATGTAGGAATCAAATTTAACTTAAACATAAGAATAGTTGGTAACATTTAACATTTTATTCCTATTCCAAGAATAAGAGAAGAGAAGCATGCGTACAACGGTCAAAATGTCGGTCGTAATAAAATTTGTTCAACAGCTGTGAAATACAAGCAAATAAATTTACTGAAAACATCCATTTTACTGAACACGAAATTTTTTAAAATTTTATATTAAACACAACAACCTGTCAAGCGACTACCACTCATATATATATATAAACAAGTATATGGCGCATGAACGCTGGCTAGTTGTTCCATGATAGAAGGATGGAGCTATGTATTGTCGTGCCCCTTTAAGCCCGGTGAATTGTTTGCGCATGTCTAAATTACGACCTTGCTATTGGTCGGAAAAATTACAGTTACGTAGCAGGAGTTAAGAGAGGGAGCTAGGCATGTGGACATGTGGCGTCATTCTTTCTGTTAGAAATATTATACGAAGTTTTGTCTGTATTAAATTGTGAAAAGAGTTCGTATTTATAACGAAAATGCCAGCAAATTGTATATTATGTTGTTGTCCACGAAAGAAATCTGTTTCTTTATGAGAGAGTTTACCACTAATTACCACTCTTAATGTTTACCACTTTGATTAAAATTTCACAACTCTAAATGTAATTTTAAAGTAAAGAATTGTGTTGTTCCTTTTAAATAATCAGTCAATATTCACAGTAAATATTATATCAGCCATTTAAACGGGTACAGCTACGTCTTTTTTACCAAATAGTATAAACCAAATAATTCGGGTTTTGGTTTGATAACTTCTAACCTTATTTTTTAAATGTAAATGTCATTTGATCTGATTTTATACTGCCTTTTCAAAATGAAATGACACTACCCGAGCATGCGCATTGTGTTTTACGGTCACCAAAAAAGACAGACATATGTATATCTTACTCTCTATGTTGGAACATTTTAATTTACATTGAGAGATAGGCCAGGCGCCATATACTAGTTTATATATATATATATATATATGCTACCACTAAACAAAGGCCAACGCAAGTACGCAGGCGCAGCGACAAATGTTATGTCCGATATAAACGGTTTCATATTTTTTATTCCTGTGTACTATTCTTATTTCCCATTCTATATTCTTGTTCCGTGTATAAACCAACCATTATCTGTTGCCACAGTTGCGTTGCGGGAGACAGAAGACAAATTTTATCAAAATTAAATTATAATCAGTGACTCACTAAACATTATATTTTTTTTAAATAGTTCTTAACAGCACAGTGCGTTTAACATGGCGTCGAGAAAAAATTACATTTCTCGAGAAAAGAAAAATGAGAATTATAACTTTTTCTCGAGAAATTCCCGAGAAAGACTTCTCGAGAAGAAATACTAGTCGGGAGCCGATAACTTTTTCCGACTCCCGACTCCAACTCCGACTCCTCCAAAAAGCTTTGACTCCTTGGCTCCCGACTATCGACTTCCACTTCCCTTTCCTGGTTTTAAAATGCCCTATTTTCATGTTTATTTGCATTACTTTTTGAAATATTTTTTTGCAATGATACTATTTAAAATCAAGTTATTCTGGTAACACATTTAAATTTGATTTCAGGTCCAGTCCAAAAAGTATTATGTTGGAAACCGTTCATCCCACTAAGCCGACTTACATATTGCGCTTATTTAGTAAATGGTTTAGTTGAATTGCATGATAATTCCACAATTAGACATGCCAATTATATGAGTGTTTATCATTTGGTAAGTAGTTATCATTCAGGGCCAAAGTGTGGGAACTAATGTTTATTATTTACAGGCTTGCAATGTGTTCTCGCATGCTCTTTTAACCTTAGTATTCGCTACGGGATTATGTCTTCTCTTTGAATCACCAATACATGGATTTGAGAGAATTCTCTTGAGAAAAGGTAAATATGATGATATCAAAACAAATTGAGATATTTGTAATATTTTGTTATATTTTCAGAGAAAGAATACAGGGAACAAAATTCAAGAGCCAATCAAACACCAGCATGATCTGTGATAGATTAATAATTATTTAAGTAGATATAAATTCATATCAAAAGTCATTTTGTATTGTCATTCATAAAATCATGTATTTATAGTAAAATATTAGGAAAAAATATTTTTAGGTCTATGAAATATAGCATGAAAAAAAGAGTATGACATATCTTATAATTTGTAATATATTTAGAACTGTAAACAAATTAAAGACCATTAAATGTTATTTGAAGAATTGTCTGCAGTTTATTTCAAACGTTTTAACCAGTGTTTCCCAATCTTTTTAGTCTCGTGGCACAAGAAAAATTTCGTGGCACACCTACGTAGTCCTAGAAGAAGAAATTTATAACGCTAGTTTTTTACCGACCACCAACATACGAGGGATGTTTCCTAAATTCTGGAAATTATGCTAATTAAATTACGCAAAACTTATAGGCAATGTTATTGGTGTAACTATCTAGTGCAATATTGTTCAGTCTGATTTAGGTGTTCGACTGATATAGACAGTTTTTGTAACCATGGAAGACGCAGCAAAATCTCAAAGAGCAATAATTTTCTTTTTGTGGAAAGAAGGTGTGAAAACATCAGAAATTATTCAGCGTCTGCAAGGAGTATTTGGTGAGTCTGCAGAATCCAAAAGTACTGTTTATCGGTGGATCGATCATTTTAAAACCGATAGAACATCACTAGAAGACGATCCATGCAGTGGGCGCCCAAGCACGTCTGTAAATGAAAGAAATATTACTGCCGTCGAAGACCTACTGAAAGAGGACAGGCCAATGACTATTCGTCAAATTAGTGTGCGCCTAGGGATAGGTACATGACATCTTGCATGATTGTTTGGGCGTTAGCAAGGTTTCGCCGCGCTGGGTGCCAAGGTTGTTGGAATAGGTGGATTGAGGAGATACCGAAAAAGTTCTTTGAGGACGGCTTAAAAAAAATAGTTTATCGTTGGGATAAATGTATTCAGTTAAATGGAGATTATGTTGAAAAAATACATTGTAATATTGACGAAAATTAACAAAATAATAAAAATTACAACTCAATTCCCAGAACTTTGGAAACATCCCTCGTATATAAGGGATGTATTGTGATCATACCGATTTTGACATTTCGAGATTTCGGTGGATCTCCACGAATTGAAGTCCGTACATAACGTTTTGACTATCTTATCCGTTGGTCTGTCTGTCGGTCCATGTACATGTGTAGAGCAAATTCGGCTAAAAGGATTTTATGAAACTTTATATTAAAGATTTTGACATCAATGGCACGAGTTGATCAATTTTTGGTAAAAATCGGTTAAATAGAAATGGGAGTTTAATCGTGTCGGTTTTAAGATTTTTGTGAATATTTCACAACAGAGTAATACTTAGAAAAATTTTATTTAACAAAAGTTGCTATAAAAGCAATAACTAACAACTTTTATTTGAGACATTTTTTGATAAAGCAGCATAAATGACAAGTACTTTGTGAAGGCGGTCGATCCTGTGGTGGCCACTGCTGATTTTTTTCTTTAATATTTCACGGTCCACATGTATAATTTTGCGGCACACCTTTGGGAAACACTGGTTTAAATATAAGTGCACTATTTTTTTAAGAGCGAATTAATTAAGGCTGCTATCGCGGAGCATTATAATAATAATAAAAATAATAAGTAATAATTTAAATGCAAAAAATGCTATTTAAAAAAAATAATAGTAAAACGAACATGGTTTTTCGCATAACGCGTATGAAACCCGTTTACCTATATTCGTGTTTCACTAAGAAAAACTATAGGCTATTCCAAACCTTTAGATGGAACTAAATGGAATTTAAATTTTCTAAATTTAAATTTAAGTTGTCATTAACTAATTTTGTATGTATTGAAGTTGGCTTTTCCTGAACAAAATGATCAAAAGCTTCAATCATCGGTAAAAGTTACTAGATTTGAAAATTTAGTTCTACCGGTGAGTTACCGTTCTTACTCGCTGGTCGCCATTTTATTAACCAGATTTCATTTACGGTTAGTTGCTCACCGGTGGATATAGTTGTATATCTGTGGTGAGATGGAAAAGGGTGGAAAAAGTCCCTTTGGTTAGTTATTGAGGAAAATCATTTAGAGCAGTGTTCTTTAACCCGTAGTCCGCGGACCGGTGCTAGTCCGCAGAAATTTCCTGCCGGTCCGCGAAATATTTCGAACGATACATGTAGATGCACACTTCTATTCACAAGAGTATAGCACTTTTTTTTAGTCGACGCAGAAGCTAACTTTTTTCCGAACCATGATTTATTTAATATTTACTAGCCCCAATAAAACGCCTCTTGCGGCTATTTTTTGTACTTCTGAAGAAGCTAGCTCGTTGGAATAGTCGCTTACAAGAGGCAGATATAGAAATGTTTCCACTTTTGGAAGAAATTTTGATTGCTACTAATGTCAACCAGAAGGTCATATTCAACATAATAAGTCAACATTTAAGAGCAATAGCTAAAATTTTTAATAATTATTTCCCTGAAAATGAGGATCCTCGTAAAGGCAACCTCTGGATTAATAATCTATTCTTGAAAGATATAAAGTCATGTGTACTTGAATCTCGTGAAAAAGAAAATCTGATGAGTTGTCTTGTGATGTCACTCTGGTGTCTAGACATAAAATGCAATCATTGTCTCAATTTTGGAAATCGCTAGAAAAAGAATAGCCATCTTTGAGTTATAAAGCTATCAAATTATTAGTTATTTTTTCGACTTCCTATTTGTGCGAAAAGATTTTTTCGGCCATGTCAATAATAAAAATCAAACAGAGAAATCGAATGGATGTTATCGCAGCGCTTCGTCTCTCAGAAACAACTCTGCAGCCACGTATATCAAATTTTCTAACAAAGAAGTAGCAGCAGATGTCGCACTAAAAATTGTAATTATATAATCTGTCTCAATTTGTAATACCAAACTAGATCTGGTTACTTTGTTGACTGTTGTGGTGTAAACAGACTTTGGCGTATCCGTGTGAACCAATACTATGACAGTATTATAAATGTATTGTCAATATACAACATAAAAAATGAACTTTCACTGTTAGTTCCGTATTACAAAATGAGATAGATAATATAACTGTATAACATATACCTATATAATAATAAAATACTATATATATTGGTTTTTATTTGTGTTTTGGCTTTCAGCCGGTCTGCGAAATATTTATCCTATTTTCACCGGTCCGCGGGGGCAAAAAGGTTGAAGAACATTGATGTAGAGAACTAGTTAATCTTAAAATTATTGTAAAGGCTTACATTCAAATCTATTTAATAATTGTTTAAACAGATATTCAGATATTATATTTTACCACAATTACTTCAAAATAATTATATTTTCTTGCTACTAATACAATGTTCCATTACTCGACGAAAGTAACCGCGGTTGAAGTTTCCCGTTCCGAAAGTGTACGACATTAACCTTTTCAGGAAAATTGTTAGGTTTCAGAACGCGGTTACTGAAAATTTTGGTTACTTTTTTGTAACCAAGCTAACCATGGAAATATCGCGGTTAGTGTGGTTACTTCCTCCCACTACAAACTTCAGATCTAATGTAAACTACAAAGGCGTGAATTTCAGAACAATGACAATTAGGCGAGAGTTAAGTGGAGGGAATTAATCGTTTCTTTGTAGTGCAAGTAGTAAATTATAATATTATTTTACTATAGTCTATAATTGAAACAGTAAGAATGAGTGTAAGTAACTGATTTTTAGTAATATTGATCGATGTCGTGAAAAATAATATCGGGAAAAATCATATATGTTCTTATAATGTGCCATTGTAAACAACTACTAATAAAACAAATATTTTTATTAATAAGTTTGTTAGAGAATATCTATAACCTATAACGTCCATAAAATGACAGTTCAGTTATCTGTTTTATCAACTGTGAGGTGTTACTACCGTTCCGTAACTAAAACGCGTTTTCAGGTAACCACAACTTACCACGACTTTACCGTAACCGCGACCGCGGTAGTTAGGTGGGCAGTTACGGAACATAGTGTTCATTTCGTTTTAAAACTTTTGGCATATTTTGATACGTTGGTTGTTCTGTTAAATTTAGCACTAAATTTAAATCAATTTCTCCTAAACCAAACAACAAATGTTTCATTTTTAATAAACTTTGAAACAATTCTTTCCAAAAGTCACTGTTCATCTATTTATTTCTGTCATTATCATCGGCCATTGTTTAGGTGTTGTAGTTTTCATATGTACAGTTCAACAGCGCTGGCATAAATGTACATTCAGTAAAATTTACCGGTAAGTTTGTACCGACGTGTCTGCTGAATGAGGCCATTGATAACATATAATAATATAACATACATACGCAGTGGCGCAGCCAAGATTTTGTCTTGGGGAGGGACGAATCAAATTTCGAGGGCACGCATACTGCCGCATACTGCCCTCAACCTCATTTTTTGTAGCCCCCGAAGCGGTCATCAAAATCACTTGAGCTTATTTAGGGGAAAAATATATTTAAAAATGTAAAATATACTCTCTTCCCCTTTTCTGTTTATAAAATAATGTCAAGAAACCCTTCAGGATATTTAAAATTCCGTCACTGCTTATCATTTTGTATGTAAAATAGACTGCGCTTAAATCAGTTCGACATCCCTGCTGTTGGATATTGATATTTATATTAAATAATAATTCCATAATTTGTTGATAAAAAATGTAATTGTTAATCCATGAATCAAAAACTTTCACTTGATTTTTTCTTCGATAAATACATATTTATTTATATTTTTCGCGGGATATATTTTTGAAGACTGAATATTTCTCTTACTTATGTTCAGTTCTCTAAATCAGCCGCTTGGCCACAATTTGTACAGAACGGACAGACTCATGTGACGGAATAAGGATTTCTTGATTATACCTACGAAAATCTAAAAATAACATGTAAATATGCATTTTATGTTAATTTCAACACTAATCATAATAAAATATAGCTTATTATTATTGTAATATACATAAAATATTTTGCTGTACGATTATGATAAATTTGTTAAATTTTCATGTCATTTGACCTTCAGAGGGGGGGGGGCACAAAAAAAAATAGAATATTGTTTACAATGAAGTAATTTATAAATTAACTACTGTTGTGGTTAACAAATTTTATCTTCAACTCTCCGAGCAGCGCCCTGTAATCTGCTAGTCCTGGGAGGGGCCCAGGCCCGTCGCCCCCCCCTTGGCTGCGCCACTGTAGTTACGTAACTTAAACAATTAATACGTAATTTAAACAAATAATAAATAGTAGAATATGGCAAAAAACATTAAAACGATTACAACGAATTTATACTAATATAACAAGACTATTACAATAAATACTTGAACTACTTAATATAAAAATTGCGATAAAAATAGCAATAAACTTAAGAATGTTATTTTTACTTACGTTAAAGCAAAATAGACATAAAAGATAAACCACACATAATTGAGAGATTAAACGCTCGAACACGCTAACTGATATAGAAATTATTGTACTATATCTACTCACAACCAATATGATTAATCATATAATCATAGATTCTCACTTCCCATTAACATGCAAACACTCAAAATTAGTGCTCATCAAAAAAACCAAAAAAACCTTCAGATTTTCCTTCGCGTTACAGACTCATCAGCTTTTTAAACACCCTATGCAAAGTAGCCGAAAAAGATATTTGATGAGAATTAATGATCACCTTAGAGTCAACAATTTAATAATCACCGAAAAGTTCGGTTTTAAAAATGGACACTCGACTACTGCCCAACTAGCAAGATTATTGAACAGTATTACTGGCGGATTTAATCTAAATAAGCATACTGGAATGGTACTATTGGATATAGAAAAAGCCTTCGACACAGTTTGGCACAAAGGTTTAATTTGAAAACCTGCATTTTCCACCATACATAATACACCTGATAAATTCCTTCAAGACCGAAGATTTCAAGTAATGATAAGACAATGTAAGTACACCACTAAGAAAATAGAAGCTGGCGTTTCACAAGAATCGATTCTTAGACTGATTCTCTTCAGCATATACACTACCGACATAAAGTTTGAGGCAGGTTATGAATTTATACTTTCAAGATATAAATATATACAAATTGTTTATTTTCTTGACTCCAATGAATGTCTTTATGTTTTAATTTAAGATTCTAGTATATTAGTAACAAGTTTAGACCAGTCCAGCATATTTCAATCAACAATAGGCATTAACTTGCTTAGTTATAAAATAAACATTTGTACATTTATAATTGAGTATTCAATTAGAAAACAAAAAACTGTACCATTAGTGTGTTTTACGTCGGTTATAATTAATTTAGTTTTAAAAAATCTTGTTTTAGGAAAAACAAAATTTTATTAAAAAAATAATTTATTAAAAATAAGGTAAATTTTATTTTACAATTAAAAATGGGTAAGCGAGTAGAATTAAGCACTGCCGAAAGAGAAAGAATTCTCGTTTATCACGAAGAAGGTTATTCGCCAGTCCAAATTGCAAAAAAAAAATGAAAATTTTAAGATGTTGTGTGCAAAGGACATTGCAACGATACGACGAAAATACGTAGAAAAACTAGTAAATTGCAGGATAGAGAAATAAAAAAGATTTCCCTATCAAATAGAAGGTACACCGCCGAAAAAATCAGATCTGTGTACAATCAGTTCAATGATGTTAAGATTAGCACTTACACTGTCATAGATCGACTGAAGCAATTCGGCTTACATGGGCATGTAAGCCGCTCGTAAACCCTTATTAAGACCAGTTAATAAGACAAAAAGGTTAAACTGGGCTAGAAAACATAAAAATTGGTCAGTCGAACAATGGAAGAACGTCCTTTGGACAGATGATTCAAGATTTGAACTTTTCGGTTCAAAACGCCGTGTTTTCTTTCGAAGATATGCGGGAGAAAGGTATTCTGAAGAATGTTTGGTACCAACAGTAAAACATGGGGGTGGATCTGTCATTGTTTGGGATGTTTTGGTGGAGAAAACGTTGGAATTTTACAAAGAATCGAGGGAATAATGACAAAATAAATTTATAAAGACATTTTAGAGCATCAAGAACTATCATCTGGTGAGAGATTATTTTCCAATCAGTATGTTTTTTTGCATAATAATGATCCAAAACATACCAGCAAAATCTGTAAAAACTATTTAAAAGAACTTGAAAGTCTTCAAGTTCTAAATATAATGGAATGGCCACCATAGTAACCAGATCTTAACCCGATCGAGTTACTATGGGAAGAACTTGACAGAAATGTACGAAAACAGCAGCCGTCTTCTATAGCAACCTTTGGCACATGTTGCAAGTAAAATGAAACGCAATACAACCCGAAACACTGCATAGATTAATTAATCGTATGCCGAAGATCTGTGCAGCCGTAATAAAGAATCGAGGAGGTTATTTTGATGAAGCAAAAATTTAAGCAAAATGTATTTTTAATTTGAAATTGTTGATAAAAAATGTTTAATTCATGTAACAATAATAATTAAAGTACAAATTTGACTTGAAAAGGTTTATTTATTTAGCTATTTCTAAAAATTCAGTACCTGCCTCAAACTTTCTGTTGGTAGTACATTAACGACTTTCAAACAACTTGAAAGCGCAACTCAAAAATTATGAAGTTCATGGAGAAATGGAAAATAATGGAAGTCAAGACTGAAGTCATCTTATTCACGAAAAGAAGACCACGGCTATATAATAATATCCAAATACATGGTGAAAATATCTCCTGGTCACCAACAGTGAAATATCTTGAACGACAATGGACAATATATTAAATTTCTCGTAGCACTGTAAAAAAATATGTCACACAGCAACAGAAAACATGAGTGCACTATTTCCAGTTTTTAATAGAAAATCCAGATTATCGCAAGAAAACAAAATATTGCTATACAAAGCCATTATCAGCCCATCACTTTTATATGTTTGTCCTGTGTGGAGCAATACCGCAGAGTCTAACTACTGTAAATTTCAAGTGGTCCAAATAAGTGCCTCAGAATCGCTGGTAATTACCCAAAGTACAAACGGCTAACGGACATACATCAAGAGCTGCAAATGGAACTTATAAAGGATTCTATTCATAAACTAACCAAAAATTTCGGCGAACACCTGTGGCAACCACTGATAGTTGTATATGGCCACGTGTGGCTGTATTTGCGGGCGGCTTAAGTGTTGCATTTTTGATACAATGTCGACAGAATTTTTGAAAAACTATAAAAGCAAAACAAATTGTAGTGTTTTTTGCTGTTATCCAAGAAAGGACAAAGTTAGGCATCTTTGTTTTTTATTTTACTTTTCCTAAGAAAAATGGAGGTAAAGTTAATATTAAGTCCAAATTTTCGAGGGATGATTCTGTTATACACCACGATACATATGTAGCGCTTAAAAATTCAAAAACTTCGCAAATATTTACATTTTAATAAAATAAAAACATAAAGTACTTGAACTAACCTGTTTTCTATATGCAAATTGACGGCTAAATACTACTATCGTCAGTCATATTTCCTTCGATCACAGCGCCGCCACAGTTAATGTCAGTTCTCAGTAACATGTACAGATTTTTTTGCAAAATTAGCCTTTTTATAAAACGGCTAGCTTTTATGCAAATCGGCACCCTATTGTGAAAACATTGATCATTTGTCAGTGAAGCTGTCGCACTTACCGGCCTCATTAGTTGATAATAGATGTACTGAAAAAAGGCTAACGAGATGTCTAGCCTGTTGCGTAAAGTCTAAAATCACGGCAGTAACAAGGAAATAAAAACGAACACATATCAGAAAATCAACTTTTTTTTACCGTTAGGAACAGTGTAAGAAATAATGAGTCTGTTCACCGACTATTACTTGTTACCGCAGGTCAAATTAGAGTGACATTTAAGGCTGGTTGTTCCACCTCTAGCATTAGTGGAAACTTTATTCTGCGGACAAATATGAAAAGTGTTGTTCCACTTTCGGATAAAATTTATGTAGAGGATAAACGTTCACTATCTGACAGATAGCTATCTGGCACCTAGAGTGATAGATAACTATTTATCTAAAGAAAAAAACTTGCATGTTTTGTTCTTTAGATAAGATTTGTTCTCAGTTTATTTTTTATATTATTTTGGCAGCTTTTATTATTTTAAATATGGATGAGCCATAACTAGGCAAGGGTAACAGGGCACAATCCGGGAGCCCAGATGTAGGGGGGGGGGCTAAACTGGTCATCTATATATATATATATATTTGAGAAGAAATGAATATTTTCAAAAAATTGATAATAAAATTGATTTAAATTTGTTTATTTGTAATGAAATAAATCTTTTTTGTTCAATGCATTTTTTCAATTAGAAGAATATTGGGGAGTTATAAAGGGGTAGGGGGGACTTTAAAAATAAATGGTTTGGTTAAGTATTAATTTTTTCGAGTATGGGTCTAATAAAACTACGTTCTTTTCTTGTCAAATAGTTAAAACATATTTTATTTGTTTACTTGCAAATATAAAAAGTAAAACTTTAAAATATAAAAAGTAAAAATATAAAAAGTAAAAACTAACTTTTAAATTTGCAAATAAACAAATAAAGTATGTTTTAACTATTTGACAAGAAAAGAACGTAGTTTTATTAGACCGATACCCCAAAAAAATAATACTTAACCAAACCATTTACTACGGTCAAAGACTCTATTTATACAATTTAAAAATAAAATCTACATATATCTCCCTTATTATTGACTTCAAATTAGAAAATAAATCTTTTATTTCTATGCATTTTTTCATTTAGATGAATATTTGGGGAGTTGTAAGGGGGCATCCTAAAGCTAAACTTGCCAAATATCTCCTTTATTATTGACTTAACAGCAAAAATGTATACAATAAAAATTGTTTATAATAAGAAAACAACTCCTCATGTTATATAAACTTTTCGATTTAATGAATAATTGGGGAGTCATGGGGGTACAAACTAAAACTAAAATCTTGAAATATCTGGCCTATCTGTGCCCCCATCCACGGGATGGGGGCACCAGAAGGAAAAAAATTATGACTTTTATGTACTTATGTATTAGTACAACTTAGTAAAATTCATTGAATAATATAATGGCGCCGAATTATGTCTTCCCTAGGGGCGCCGAAATATATTTTCCCTAGGGGCGCCAAATTATGTCTTGTCTAGGAGCGCTGAATTATGTCTTGCCTAAGAGCGCCAAGGAACCTTGCGCCGGCCCTGCCTGAAACCAAAATATAATTATCAATTTATTTTGCATTTTTTTAGTTATTTACTTCAGATATATTAATAATAACCTTCATTTTCTTATCATAAGTCAATTATTGGCGTAATAATCAGTAAAGCTAATTACAAAATTTAATAACTGAGCTAAGGTTTAGTGAGTCAGTTTAGCAAGCACCTATCACCATGCACTAGTTACTAATGTGAGGTGTAAATAAAGGAATTAAATACCAGAATACCAGAAAAAAATAGACCGATATAATGTAAGTACATCTTTTAATATTAAGAAGAAGAAGAAGTGATAAGATACTTCTCTATAACATAAGTTAGTGAAATAGAAGCTAATTGCACCAAAGGAAGCACTTCGGTGTATTGTGAAGGCTCTCTCCTAGAGCACCGTCTGTTAGGATGAATTTATTTTTTGTCTCGGTCACATCATCTTCCTCTGTTAAATGTGAGACCTTTCCTTGTATACCTTGTATCATCGATACAACCTTGTCCTAAATTTTCTTTTGCTGATCTTTCACGAAATTTCCTACAAGCAGATGGGTGTTTTTTCATATATTTAATACTTCGAAGTATTAAATACATAGTTTTTAATTTTTTCAAAAATAAATTGGACCAACTTTTGTTCTTTCACTTGTGTAAACATTTTCTGTGACGTAAGAAAACACCAATAAAGATTATTATAATACTAGTGTACACGTTGCCAACTGTGTTGGCAAACACAGCATTACCTTAATGTGGAACTTGCTCGACACCTTAGACTTCTTTCTCTAGCCATACGCCTTACTTCATCCAATTCAAATTGAATCAACTCTTCGCCCATTGTTAAAAACTGGACAAATAATGAGTGTTATTCCGAATTATATATTCATTAACTTTTTAAGATGGGAAAACAATTCATTTTCACTCAGTGCATTACATTTATAATGTTAAAACTAAAATGATTTGACATGTTAAATTTAAAATATATTTATTAAAATAATTTTTCGAATTTTTTTATATAATATAAAAATACGCACACGGAAAAAACGCACGTGGATTAATACGCACATGGAAAAAAGAGAACATGAAAAAATACACACACGGAAAAAAGCGCACACGGAATAATACACACACGGAAAAAAGCGTACTTACACTATATCTCAAATCAGTTTGAAATAAATCGTGAGAAACTATTACACAGTAAAATTTAATTGATTGCCCGCTTTAATATATTCCGTTCGCATTTGTAAGGTCAAACCAGATCTGGTTATTTTGGTTACTTTTATAGTGTAATACTGACTTTTAAATGCGTGTTTTACTCACTGCATTATATTTACATTTTTGAAAATTTAAAACGTTATCGTATAAATAAAAAAATAATAATAAAGAAAAGAAAGTAATATTCTTACATATTTTCATCAAAACCAAATATTTTTTAAAATAATTATTTTTCTGCTTCTAATAGCTTCGGAATATTTCGTTACATTTCGGAATCTTGCTTCAAATTTGTTTTTGACGTCATAGCACGCACCCACGCAGGGACACACGTTGGCGTATTATATTATAGATCTTTGAAATTATTTTTCAATAGTCTAGTATTAATGCGGACACCGTTATTTTGGACGTTTGCCATTGCTGATAGTACTAGGCTAGAATAGTACAATATAATGAGTATTCGTATCAAAACGATATAATACTTCATGAGGGATATAAAATTATTCCGGACGTTTCGGAAACTGCTCAATAATCTGTTTCCGTCTTCAGCGATCACGTGAGTGATAAACATTTCAATTTACTTCGAGTTTTTATACCGGGTATTGTAAGAATGGGACCAGGTTATAGGTGTGTTGCTATTGGTTTGGTGGTTGAGGTTTGCTATAGGTAGGGATGGGGCTATCTGCGGAGGATTAACGACAGGGTTAAGGTTGTTTGTCACATTATTGTGTGGTAATGTCTAGAGTCTGCTACCGAATTAGTGACCTGGGGATTAGAAATGTTGTTTTGAATAATAGACAGCCAGAGTTAAGGAAAGTCTATGCTAGCTTGGCTGACAGCATTTCTAGAGTTTTCGATCGAAGCAGGCTCTTTCAATTTTCTTTTGAACTTGATTTCCTCACACATTAAGGGTTTAGCATCTTTCCATTGGAAATGGTGTTCATTTTCCCAAGCATCTTCGGTCAGTTTGGAACTGTAAATTTCGCCCTGCTTAACTTCTTTCTTATGCTCGTTGACCCTCACATGCAAAGGTCTGAAAGTCTCGCCAATGTATTGTATCCCGCACTGGCAAGGAATAGAGTAGACACAGTTTTTGTTTAGGACAGATTTGGGTTTGGTACACGATAGAATAGATTTTAAAATCGAACTCGATTTGAAGGCTACTTGAATATTATGCTTATTTAATATCATACGAATTTTCTCAGATACTCCTTTATAATAGGGCATAGAGACATATCTCACTTCGTCAGTTCTCGGTGCGTCATTTTTCTTATGATTGAAAGCATCAGTAATAATTTTATGACTGTAGGCATTATCATGTAAGATGGAACGGATGTTTTTCAATTCAACTTTTAACAGCCACTTAGAGGAACAAATTACTTTAGCTCTATTAAATAGACTCAGCGCAACAGCTCTCATAGTGCTATTATGATGGAATGAGTTGAAATTAAGATATAGACCTGTGTGTGTTGATTTTCTGTAGACTGTGGTTGCTGGAACCCCCTTGCCATTTCTGATTATCAATCTAGGAAAGGCAGTTGCTTGCTAACTTCCAGTTCAACAGTAAACTTGATGTTGGTGTGCACTGAATTTAGATATTGATGGAATTCTTTTCTATCTTTACCATGTGGCCATATGACAAAAGTATCATCGACGTATCTTAACCATTTATTCGGTTGGTACTTGGCTTCTTTTAAGGCTTTCGTTTCAAAATGTTCCATTTATTTATTAGCAATAATAGGTGACAGTGGAGAACCCATAGCCATACCATCCTTTTGTTGGTAATAATCGGTTTCCAGTTGAAAATAGGTAGTTTTTACACAAAGTATTAATAACTCCGTAGTGCAGTCAAACGAGTGATGTGTTCGCGTCGATAACGTCTGGTCACACATATCTGTGCAAAATGGGTCTAGGAGTGTCTAGGGTTCTATTATACTAACGATACTCTAGATGCTTCTAAGCTCCATTACTTTTGCAGGGCCTTAAAGACAAACTGTGCAAAATAAGGTCCAGATCGAACATCGGACTGTCTAGGGTGTCTTATTTATACCTACGAAATACTAGACACTTCTATGCTGCATTACTTTCGCATGGTCCAAGAGAGTATCTGTGTAAAATTTGGTCCAGCTCGGTCAAGGGACCCTTGTTATTCCTACAATATGGTAGAGAGTTCCATGCACTTTTACTTCAGTCGTGTCTTAAAGAATAACTGTGCAAAATTTAGTCCAGATCGGTCAAAGGGCCTATGAAGACACTTCTATTGGGTCTATAGGGTTCTAAAGAGTAACTGTGCAAAATTTGGTCTAGATCGATAAGGGTCTAGGAGTGTCTAGGATTTCTTGGTTGTACCTAGACTCCGCTATGCGCCATTACTGCCACATGGTTCTGAAAAGGATCTGTACAAAATTTGGTCTAGACTGGTCAAAGGGCCTAAGATTGAATGGACAAGATTGAATGGACCTAGGATTGAAGAGGACAAACAAATAATTTTCCTCTTTTATATATACGTATAGAGATTAACCATTTTTTGCTACATGTACTAGTGTATATTTTATTAATAATTTAGACAATAATTGTATTACATTTTTTAGGGATATAAAATATGTTCTACTCTTCTTAGTAGTAACATGTTCAAAGGGTTTATCAAATAAAACCACGGTTTTGGATATTCCTAAACCGAATTTGACAACACCTATACAAGATGTGACAACATCTAAACCGGATTTGACAACACCTAAACCGGATTTGACAACACCTAAACTGGATTCAACAACATCTAAACCAACGGTTCAAGCTAAACAAAGTTCATCTAAATTAAATAATTTTCTATCAGACCCTGCTATTACTAATTTGCTAAGGATGAATGCCTTCTCCTCCTTTAGAAAATTGGCACTGAATTTGGTATTTGATGAGTCCGAGTGTGCTAGAGATTTAAAACTGCTAGCAGATGGATTAGGGAAACAGCAAGAATGGGCGCTAAGTAGTAAGTTGGAATAAATGAATGCATTACTTTTAGAAATATATAGTCATACCCCGAGTTACGGCTCTTGAACTTACTGCTGTTTTGAATTGCCAGCAATGCCCGAAATTGCGGCGCTTACTTTGGAGTTCAGTTTGTACTTTTTTGAGTTCGGAAGTCAAACTTATACGAAAGAGGGCCACATCATCAATATCTTTGATAAATTAACAACGTGTTATCAAAGCATAAATAAATGGTATTAATTTATGTATTTCACACATTAAACTTGTACTTTGCGGACATGTGTCATAATTAGTTTTCTCCACGACCGCTATAGAATTTACCAATTTTAAAATCAGTTTTGACTATAGAAAGTTAATATTCTAACACAAGAGCTGGAATGTTATTCTAAAGCACTTATCTTTTTATGCATTTTGCGTGTATTTCGTTCCTTCACTAGTGAAGGAATAATTATTCCATGCTCAGATGTTATGGTTCACTATAAGGTATGCATTCCTCCGTACTGAAAAGTAGTGCAGACGGTATCTATGGCGTATGAATACATTAAACACATGTTAGTTTAAAAAATAAACTAACATAACATACTAAAGAATAATAAAATAGTGACCGATATGCGGAAAATTAATCTAAATTTAAACAAAAATTAAGTAAAAAAATAAGTTTAAATATTTAATTAATTTGTTGTGTAAAGTTATTATTTGTTAAAAAAAAGTTGGTATGAAAAATTATTTGTTAATTTTTTTTTTTCTGGTGGTCGTGGAGAAAGTAGGGTCTGGGACTCGGTTGGAATAGAATATCTATTATTTAGTTTTATTTTATATAAGTTAGGATAATAAAAAAAAACCTTTTTTCTCTGCTTTAACGTGTAGAACGTTTCTGCCTGTTTTAAATATTTTTAATAAAGTTGTACGCGTTGACGCAGAGAAAAAAGAGAAAAAAAAATCATTATCCTAACTTACACTTTTACCAATTTTATTTTATATAAACAATTAGTCTCAAAGCGCATTCAATCATTAAAAGTCATTATATTTCAAAATCTAGTTCCACTCGAAGCTGGGAAATTGATATTATGCCCCACAGCTATGCACTTATTTCTTTATTTAGGGCCTGTAGATATACGTGAACAATAACAAAAATTATTTAATAAATCTCAAAATTTATTTTTCGATATTATATTATCTAACCGGCCTATTTCAATAATTTGAATTTTTATTTCAACAAGACCTATTTCCTGAAAATGTTTCTAAAATTAATAAATGCTCAAGGTCGAAAACGAAGAAAGTATAAAATCCCATAATATTTTGTTAAAATAATTTTTTAGTTTGGAATTTTCTGATTGTTTTAGGGTTTTGGAGGTATGACCAAAAAACCCTTATACCGTCATTTTGTCGTTGTCTGTCTGTCTGTCTGTTCAGTAAAAATTGTAGCCAAACGGCTAAACCTAAATTTTGTTGAAATTTGGCATGCCTATATAACTCTTAGACTTAGATCCGCACAATAGGAAAAATACTAAAACATCTAAAAAACATATCCCCAGAAAATATAAACAAATATGCGCTCATCGAAAATGTTTTTTTTTTTAATTTGGGTAATTTGAGTAGTGTATCATATGAAAGCCCTTGGATTAAACGTGGATTAACGATCTTTGCAAAATAAATTATTTTGAGGCGATGTTTGCCAAAATTGTGCAAAAAAATTGTCCGACCCCCCTAGCCTAGATGGTTTAAACTAAAAAACTGAAAAAATTTTAAGTAATGTACATTGGTGTGAACCGGAACAGCACAACAAGAATTTTTGATCAGGCTATGTTCTCGGAAAATAACGCATTTTTTGTGTTTCTTTGTTGACGATGCACAAAATTTATAGTTATATAACACGTTATGTTGAAAGGCGTATCCTGATCTAATGGTTAGCTTGCTCGCTAGCTACCCAGATTTCTAGGGTTCGCTCCCGGGCAGAGGAGACAATTTTATTTATTGTTTTTTTTTTCCATTTTTAGTTTGTATAAATCAATTTGTCAAAATTCTAGTTATATTTTGGCAAATGTTGCATTTAATTTTTAAAAGCGTAAATATAATAACTTGTTGGATTATATTTTCATTCTACGCGTCATGTATACGAAACCAGAGGGCGGTGCATATGTTTTAAAACAACCAATGGAAGCCATTGGTTGATATAAAAAAATACTGTACATATTTAGAAACCTAAATAATGGTATTAGGTATTCGAATTAAAATAAACAAAAACATATTTTACCATAAAATTTGTTTTTAAAGCTCTTAGATTAACAAATGATAAATTATTTTAAAAAGATCGTTCATTTTGCCGTGATTACTACAAAGAAAAATTTTTCCTACACACTCAGCATGCCTTCACTTATTATATACCTGCGAAACCCTGCAATGTGTGAAAAATCACACTTCACATCAATTTTTTAACGCTTGATGCCTACATACAACTATTAAAGTCTATTCCAAACGTTTAAGCAGATTTTGTGATCTAGTAACTTTTAACGGTTGAATCGGGCTTTTGGTCGTTTTGTTTAAGCCTTGTAAATTATACTTAAATAAGTTGACGGTCATTTATGAAATAAAAAATTTATTACATGCTGTTTCCATCATTCCTAATATAAATTTCCCGTTTCTTAATCTTTTTTGTCTTCCAAAAATATAAAAATGTAATTTTTGACAAGCTTTATCTCGTGATAACTTAAGATAGTGAAACCCGTATTTAGTTCCGCTTACAGGTTTTATAGTATATTCTATAAAACCTTTTTCTAAGGACCGTGGGTCGTAATTTGAGAAACCGTGCAGTTTGGGCTAGCTTAGGGTGACCATTCGTCTCGAATTTTGCGGGACTGTCCCGCAATAAGATGCGTCCCGCAAAAGTCCCACATTTTAACATTTTGTCCCGCATTTTGGATTTGAGAGGTGAGGACCTTTTTTTTGCTCTTCACTTGGATTTCGGGAGATAAGGAACTTTTTTTTTTGCTCTTCACTTGGATTTGGGAGATGAGGACCTTTTTTTTGCTCCGTCCCGCATTGCCTTCTCAAGAAAATGGTCACACTAGGCTAGCTGGGTTTTTCCAATTCTCCCCTATTGACTCCCTGTTTAGAATCTTAAGTGAGAATAATTCGGGGTATGCTATATGGTTGATATTTTATCTCTGTAATATGTATTGTGTTTTCTGCGTTATTATTTGTGTCTATACTGTAAGTAGAACAGTTTTTAAAGTGTGTTGTTTTTAGTGAGTGTACTTAAATGTTCCATATATTACAGTGTTAGATGCTACCTCAAAAATACAACCAGGCATTCTGCAAGGAAATATATATGGACTGGGAAGTTATGATGAATGCATAAACATAAACACGCAAATTGAAAAAAGGAAAATACAAGGGAAATATTGTATAGGAAATATTCCTATACCTCTAGAATTTATATGTAAGAAATATATTTACTATCATCCGTAAACTAATAATTAAATCAGCAGGAGTCTGGAGTTATGGGTTTAGAATTTAGAAAGCGATTAAATCAGCGCCAAATTTTTACGACAAAAGTATGAATCGCTTTCATCATAATTTATAACAAATTTAGATGATGATTCTGTAGAACAGTGGTCGGCGAACTATGAGGGTCATTTCATAAATAATGCACACGATTTTTTTGTTTTTTACATTTTTTTTTTTTTTTTTAATATAGTGCGTCAACTTTGAAGTTTTTAGCACTTCTTAATTTATATAGTATTTACATGATATACGAGCCCAAAATCACTTGAGTTCGCCCGTTCGCATTTTTTAAGATTTTGACTTGAAATATGTAGAATAAGTGAAGTGAAACGAAAAATTTTCTATACTTATTGAACTACTTTACTATTTGATTAAGTTTAAACATATTTACCCACAAAATAAGCTTATTTATATTCATTACAGTAAAAAATTGAACTTTATAAATGTCACTGAAAAAAACACACAAATTTTCTCACCAAAAAAAACATATTTTACCACTGTGTAACTCCACCCTTATTTTTTAAAATATGATAAATTCGTCATGGTATGGTGTCTACAAGTTTCTGACAAACCAGCTGTTGGAAAGAGTTCCATATTTCTTGTAGTCGATCTTTTAACTCGGCAATTGTTCGTGCAGGATCGTTTCTCAGTTTATTCTTCATTCTGTTCCACAAAGTTTCAATGTGTTACAAATCTGGACTACTGGAAGTCCAATCTAATAATTTAATATTGTTTTCCATCATCCTTGTCTTCACTTGCTTCGCAGTATGGCAAAGAACACCGTCTTGTGGAAAAATGTAGTCGTCTTCATTCGACTACAATTCTTCAATTGTAGGCAAAAGATGTTATTTTAAAATGTTTATATATATTTTAGCATTAATTATGCCTTCCGCGAAGTAAAGCCTACCAACACCACTAGCGGACATGCATCCCCAAACCATCACAGACGCAGGAAACTTCACTTTTTTTCGAAGAAAATTCGTGTGATAAATTTCTGATTTTCTTCTATTCATTCTACTTCGAGAATCTCCCAAGTAAAGCTCAAATCGGGATTCGTCGCTCCAAATTACTTTATACTATTCTCTTAGCCTCCAGTTTTTATGAATTTAGCCCACTGAAACCAATTTTTCTTTTGATTTTGTGTTAATAATGGTTTTTGTTTCGCTTGAAGAATTAAAAATTGGGTTAAATAAAATGATAAAAAATAAGACAAAGATGGTATTATCTTATAAAAATGGTACCCAATTTTCTTGAGTGCCCTTATGCAAGTGGATCTGGAATACTTTTATTAATAGCTAAAGCAGAGCAGTTAGCACGTCGATTTTTAATCACTATGCGACTCCAAATTTGCAATTCAGCATCCGTTACCGAAGATATTTTTACAAAAAGTGGTTTTGTAACAATTAAACCAGTATTTTTATACAACTTCACAATGTCTCTAACAGTATATCGAGACAAAATTAAGGTTTTTGCTATGCTGTAGACAGATTTGCTAGATTTTGATAAATTAATATTAACTTCTCAAGTCTTCAGATACGGCCTTACCTCGAGATATGATCAAAACAAAATGTTAAAAAGTAACATTAATAGTATGGATAAAAGACAATCGAACATATCTTAACAAGTATTTCATTTGATAGCTCAAAATAATGAAATAACATCACACTTTGTATGTGAATAAACTGACACGACAAGCGACAAGAATTTGTTTCAACTACCATATTCTTCATTAACAGTAATTTTTTGTTATAATTTACAAAAATACATTTAAAATTAATTGAAGTTTTCAAAAATTACATGAATCATTCCGTTAAATTTAATTTTTGACGTTTATTTAAACTTTTGTAAATACTTTTACGATAAAATAGATGCGGGCGACCTCAAGTGATTTTGGTATCGTATACATATACGATATGGTAACAAGTATTTCAGTTGGTGGTACAGGTTGATGTCTTTTAGGTTGTTTAATGTGTTTGTGATAGTTGTGATGTTGTTTTGGAGAGCAGTTTTAATGTCAGTAGTTATGTTGTGTCTTAGTCTTTCTCTTTATTTGGTGCACTGAGTGACGACATGTTCAACAGTTATTTGAGTGTTACATGTATCATATTGGTTCGATTTCTTTCTCAAATAAATGCTTGTGCGTATAGTGAGTGTGTCCTATACGTGCTCTTGTTACGACAATTTGGTCCCGTCTTGCAACGATTATTGACCATTTTCCAATGTCTTCTAGCATTTCTAAACAATCTGATGGTCTAGCATGATTGCTTGGATTAATGGTTGCTGTTGGTGGGGGTTAGCGCGGGTAAATTGAAGCTTACAGTCAACAGGAAAGTGATATAAACATAACTTAATAAAATGGACAAAATAAGTGCTGTTCTTGTTAGCACACTATTATTGGTATTAATAAACTCGCGCCATCGTCACCAGGCGTCACTACTTAAGTTCAGACATATTGCTTACGAAAATATGTACTTCTTGTGACGTCACCAGATCAATCTGAGCAATCTTGTGGATTGTATAAAAGCAAATGCCTAAAGGCATGATATGAGTGAATCTTTTAATTTACCTGAAGGAACATTTTAAAATATTTTTATTTGTCTAAAACTTCTACGAAATATCTCGTTTTACAAATGTTGTTTTTTTGAACCAGAAGATTTCCCGATATATTGCAAACTTTATAATTGTGATACATTTATAAATTTTGATTTCTCTGTTTGTTTAAAAATAAAATAATAATAAGATAAATATAACCTGAAAATAAAAGTATCATAATGAAGAAGAAAGAAAAGAAAGAAAATATATTGATGCATTTGTATGCTGTGGTAATATTCTATTACCTATATACTTTCTGCACCCATAATTATTTATATATAAACATTGTATATTTCCGCAATATAAATTTATTATATTTGAACGTTGTTCATTCACGATTCAACCATAACACTTGTTTACATTAAATCCACAATACAAGCAAAATACGTTCCCTTGTCGATTATTTCACAATATACTTTTAATCGTAAGGTTAAAAAGTTAGAACTTAACGCTTGGGTTATAACCTAAGATACAGAATAAGAAACAACGTTAAAATTTTAACTTCTAGTTAAAATGTTACTTTTTAACCGTCATTTTTAACCAAATTTTTTAACCATAAAAGATACAGAATAGACCTGCATAGTTGCCAAAAGTACCTACTTGTTACGTCTCTGCCTGCTAACTATATTTATCATTTAGTTGCCGCATTTATGTTTTGTTTCAGTAACTGATAAAATGGAAATGAGGTCTGATTTTCAAATATCACTGAAATGGGCAGTATGTGTACCTAAATCATGTTCTGCTGAAAAACTGCAAGAATATTTAGGGATGGCCTTAGCTAAATACAACTTTACTGTTAAATTTGACAATAATCAGTGCTCTATAAAACATGATCCTGAATACAATGCAACTGATTATGTTGCCATGTAAGTAATCTAAAATCTTAATAAAATTACAGCTACGTTCACAGCTCTAAAATTAATAGACTGTAAGCTACGAGAAGGGCGGCGCTAACTTTTAAAATGTGGGGGGCTGACAGGAAATATTTTAGGGGGCACAATTTTCTTTTATCGTTACAAATATTAATGAAAATATGATGATTTTGAATTTTAAAGAGACGAAACGGAAAGATAAGCGGCTCTTTGGCTCGCTTCCATCTTTCACAATTCGAAATATTGCCAAAATGAACCGGGTTTTTCCAAGAATACTTGGAGGGGAATACCAATTTTTAGATCCCCACTCGGGTCAAAAAATAAAACATAGATGTCAGCTTAAAGATGCGTGCACAGCTCTAAAATTAGTCGACTGTGCACGGTACGCAGTGGATAAATTTAGTAGACTGTTTTAATATATAATGACAGCGTTCAAAGCTCTGAAAATTAATGCGTACGAATGTTGTGACATCTATGATTTTTCAAACCAACTACGATGGAATAAATTCATTTATGTGACTTTTTACGAACCCGCCATCAGTGACGTCGTGATTTCTTACTAAATTTTAATAACAAAATTAGAACCACAACTACAGCAATTCTTTTCGTTTCAAGATTTCCGATGTTTGTTGAAATTTGTGCGACAGTATTTATTAGGTTATGTAAAGGGAGATAGCCAATGTGTTTTTATATGTCTGTCTCATTAAAACAGCGCACTAACTTTAAATTTTGAAAACAGTCGAGAGTCGACAATGCATAATCTATTAACCCTTTGCACTCCGTTGTCGCCGATAATGAGACATTTAAAATATGAACTTTAAACCCACTGTCGCTTATACGGCGACACGCTTGTTTTACTTTTTTGAGCGCTTTTGTATAAACTGATGCGTGTGTTTATCTTAACACTTAAACGACCGGCGATAATTTGCGAATTTTAAGAATTTGTCTCTTTAAGGAAAAATCAGTGTAATTTCAGCAAAAACTTATATTACAAAAATTGTTCAGAATAAGATGACAAATCTTTTATCCAAATGCATTTTATGATGGGATAAATATTTGGAGCGTTATGGCGGAAAAACTCCAAAAATTTTAAAAACCTTCTTTACTAATGACTTTACAGCAAAAACTTACTAATATACGAAATTAACTAATATAATGCTGGAGTTAAAAGGCTAGAGTGCAAATTTAGAGCTGTGGACGGTCGCTTGCGTTATCATATTACAAACTTGTTAGTGACAATCAATAGTAAACAGCTTATAGCGTATAGTCTATTAATTTTAGAGCTGTGAACGTAGTTTAACGGTAATAAAGGTTATTTATAAAATAAATTAGGACAGGGGTAAACTTTACATAGTAAGTACAAATAAAAACTTTAAATAATCGCTACCATGTCACCACAGTTATCGACACTAATTGTAGACTTTTGTCCACATGGTCTCGACAGTTTTTTTGCTTTGTTTACCACGCTTATCGACACACTGACTCTTATGTTTATAATACAGGTAGTCCTTCACTTACGACGGAATCCATTCCCAAGACTCCATCCTTCATCGATTTTAACGAAAATCGATGTTAATTTTGCTTAATATGGCTTCACATTATTAATTTTTATTATTTGTATCTTAATTAATTATGTTTTTATTTAACTTTGGTTAGAAATATTACACATAAATGCAGTGGCGGACTTTCTACCGAGACAAAAAAGACATTTGTCTTGGACCCGTAATTTTCAAGGGCCCGGATTTGGGAGGTGAGAACCTTTTTTTTTTTTTGCTCTGCACTTGGATTTGGGAGGTGAGGACCTTTTTTTTTGCTCTTCACTTGGATTTGGGAGGTGAGGACCTTTTTAGGGTTTTGTAGGTATGACCAAAAAACCCTTATACCGTCATTTTGTCGTCTGTCTGTCTGTCTGTCTGTTCGGTAAAAATTGTAGCCAAACGGCTAAACCTAGAGAGTTGAAATTTGGCATGAATGTACAACTTTTTGACCCGCACATAGGAAAAATACTAAAACATCTAAAAAACATATCCCCCTAAAAATATAAACAAATACAGGTGGGCCTTATTTTACGCCGGTTGGCAGCGACCTTAAAATAACGCCGCTTTGAAACAGTTGAACGTCGGAGTCGGGTGTCGACAATTCAGTGGTCGAAGCGGGGATGTCTCGTGGTTTACGCAGTCGCAGTAATCGCACTACTGAGACGTATTCAGTTGTAAAATAAATTTAACTCGCTTAAGAGTTTCTGCTTTATGATATGTACATATTTAAATTTAAATAAATCTAAATCTAATATTTAATATAATCTAAATTTAATAATTTTTAATTTTGCTATATTATTTTTATTAACTTACTTTTAAAATTTAATTTAAAATTATTGAGTAATAATTATAATTTTCATTAATACCAATGGAAGATATATCTACAAAACACGATAGAAAACAACGTAGGTCTATTTCGATTGAGACAAAAATTGAAGTTATTAAAAGAATAGAGAATGGTGAAACTCGTCCGAAGATTTGTAGATGCCTAAACTTACCTCCATCAACGGTGACTACAATAATGAAAAATGCAGATAAAATTAAAAAATTAAGACATTTGCAAGACAGATCATGATTGCGAACGCAGTTCAACTATAATAAAAAAATATCAAAACATCTATGGAACCTTACATAAGCCTTCTGCGTGAAAAAAAAAAAAAAAATAAAGAAAAATAAATTTTTAATATTCTTTCAAAGGTTTTGTTTTTATTTTTGATTATAATTTTGATTTCTGTTTTAATTTTTGTTTATTTGTATCGTATTGTTGCATTGTATTGTATGTTCTGTAATAATATTATAATTTTCTATATATATAAGTAATAAATATAGAAAAAACAAAAATAATTCAAAAAAAAACAAAAATATTAATTCGAATAGAATGTTAATCCGTCTCTGGAATGAACATTCTTTGCTTTGATTTGCGCCGCTTTATTTTGCGCCGGTACGTAACACCGGCGTAAATCGTATGTGCTCAACGAAAAATAAAATATTTTTTTAAAATTCTGAGTAGGGTATCAAATGAAAGCCCTTAGTACGTGGATTAACGATCAAAATTTTATTTTTGAAAAATAAATTATTTTGACGCGATTTTTGTCAAAATTGTGCAAAAAAATTTTTGTCCCACACCCTGTAGTCCAGATGGTTTAAACTAAAAATCTGAAAAAATTCTAAGTAATGTATATTGGTGTGAACCGGAATAGTACAACAGGAATTTTTGATCAGATTATGTTTTCTAATTTGTCAAGCAGGTAACTTGCAAACTAGGGTTCAAATCCTGTCAATTTTAATTTTTTTGTTTTTTTTTTTTGCAGTTTTCATTTGTTTAAATTATTCTGTCAAAATTCTAGTTATATTTTGGTAAATGTTGCATTTAATTTTTAAAAGCGTAAATTTAATAACCAGTGGGAAGTGTTGAAAATATAATTTAATTCTGTTTGATGTATACGAAATCAGAGGGCGGGGCTAATGATTTAAGCAACCAATAGAAGCCATAGGCGCAATTTTCAAAATCTTAATGAACCTTGCTATGTAAAAAAAATACTGCACATATTTAGAAACTTAAATAATGGTATTAGGCATTCGAATTAAAATTCATAAAAAAATATTTGAACATAAAATTTGTTTTGGCATCCCAAATAATCATTATTCAGTTATTAAATACCTGCAAAACCCTGAAATGTGTGAAAATTCACACTTCACATCAATTTTTTTTTTTGCTCTTCACTTTGAACGCCTCTAGGTTGCGGGACCGTAAATCAAAAATGTCTTGGGCCCGGCGAAGGCTTGATCCGCCACTGCATAAATGTATACACCTACTAGCAGAGTACCCACGTATTGTTCTCACGGGATAAGTTCAGTTGAGTTGATAAATAAATAATCATGTCTTTAATAATTCTTAGCATGTCTAAAGAAATGTTGTGTACAAACGTTTCTTTAAAATATTTTTTTACAATAGTTTTTGACATTTATTATTTTTATTAACGTCGCTATAAAGCGCTTCAACAAAATTTCATCCAAAATGTTGGTTTTAAAACAGTATATTTACAAATATTTTCATTAAAGAAGGATCCGTTAAGCGGGGTATATTCGTAAAAAGTATCCTCGATTGGGTCTTACATAAGAAAGAAACACACTGTTGGACATAGAGATGGATATTAGTTGTTCAATGAAAGATTTACAAAAAAAAAATGTTAAAGTGTCCTATCATGTAAGTGGCAATATTATAACCTGTATATACAAACCATATCAAATTTTCATCAAAATCCAACCAGTAGTTTTTGAGTTTTGCTTGGACAAATAGACAGACAGAGACGACAATTCTTGAAATGGTCAAAACGTTCCAAGCTTAATTAAAAACTAGACAATCCTGTGGCTGCAAGCGTTAAATCGTATGCACCTGCTGTTTGTCCGCTAAGCAAGGGCCCAACGTAATTAGAAACTACAAGAGGATTGTCGGACGGACGTAAGTGCGGTTGTTCATAAGCGGAGGACGTCGTAAGTCGAGGACTACTGTAATTAAAATAAATTAAATAACGTTATTATTGTTTCAGATCAGTTTACGCTCTAGTTGGCACTTTAATGGTTTTAGGTACTAGTTTAGATGTTTATCAAAAAATTAACAAAAGAACTTGTAAGTATATTTATATTTTTAGGATTTGGTAGGTATAACTAAGAAACCCTTATTCAGTCACGAATGTGCGTCTTTCTGACGTCTGTCTATTTGCCTGTCTGCCATCTGTCTGTACGACACAACAGACTCAACAAAAAAAGTTTAAATTCAGCATGCATATATAGTTCTTCGACCTGCATATAGAGTAGTGGTAAAACACGTACCCCGCTAAGGTGTCGGATTCGATTCCTGTTCAGCCATGGAATTTTCATTACGAAAAATTAACATTGTCCTGGTTAATTGCCTTAGTAGCAAAGTCCATAAACGTGAAAAAAGTAAGTCTTCAGAGTTCAAAATTCACTTGATACATACATATTTTTCGATAAAAATGTGACAAAATATCATTCCCCTAACCTGTAACCCAGAGGGGTTGATTTGAAATGAAATGAAATGTATATTGATGTGAACCGAAATAATACAGTATTTTTTACTTAATTTTTTCGAAGAGATGGAAGATTTTATTTAGATTTGATAAAGAAATAAGGGTTAGCTGTGCAATGCCTAGTAAGTGGAGAGGGGACATAGTGACTTGGTATGATGCAACTATCTTTAGTATATTTAACACGAGCGAATCAGTGAATCTACTTCTACGGAATTTTGGAATTCTATATTCTTTACCCCCACGATTTTTAAGATGTATCTGATCGAAAAGCAGCGTGTCTGTGTGAAATTTTGTTTCAAACCTGAAAAGACAATTTTTAACAATCGACGATTCACTGTAAAGCTTGGGTCTTGTCAAGCAGTGGCAGCTGGAACATAAGAGCTGCAGAGCTGCATCACGTACAAAATTAAATTAATTTTAACATTGCAGATATTTATAACATTTTTCACACTCTCTATCTCTAAATTTACTTATTTTTTTATTAAAACCCCTCACTAGTGTTTGCGTCTTGCGTAAAACAAGTAGTTCGTCTATAAGTTTTGATGCACAATGAGCTGCAGGCACTGGCAGCTCGGGTTGTTAGGGTATCGCAGCGATTGACATTGAAAAATGAATGTTTTAAAGAATGAATAAGAATTCAGGATATCGCATGTCCTGCATAGCATTAAATCATAAAATGTAATATTACTATATTTTAAATGATTTTATTTGATTTCCCTTGTAAACAGATATGTTGTTAATATTTTTATGTTTATTTTAATAATGATTTGCTTTCCCGAAAGAAAATCTAATTTATAAGTCTGGTTGCAGCACCCCCATTATATGTTACCAATGTTGTCGAAAATCACGATAACGCACCAGCTCACACTTTTATACGAGGGTTACCTTTTATGTTTTTAAAAACGACCGCTAGATGGCAATATTGAAATGTGTCATTACTACATTCGTATAATTTGATATTTGCTATCATGAAATCAGTGGCAGGTTTATCAATTGACCGAGTAGTTTGTTTGACAGTGAGCGTTTAAAAAAAAACAAGTTTGTGAAAAAATGGATATTACTCGTGAAGGTTTACGTTGGATGATTTTTTACGATTTTAGTAAACGCCTAACTCAACAACCATGACGCACCATCAGAAAACACGGTTTACAATAGGGGATACGCATAAAATTTGTATTTCCTTAAAACTACATTATTTTGATATGTTAATGTTAGTTATGTCACCTAGCAAAACAAAAATTACATTTTAATTAATATTATAGCCAAATTTTTGAATTAAAATATTGTAAATTTGAAATAAGCCGACCACGGAGCGAAGGTTGCCGAGTAAAAACGCAATACTGCAATATAAGTTATCTATTTTAATATAAAATTTAATTCGGTAAACATGTATAAATTGTTTTTATAGAATTAAACTTTATTTTAATTAAAATCACTCTAACTTTACATAACCTATAAAAGTTATACAAACAAATAAGTTCACAACAGACTATGTTTTCAGAAAAACTGTTTTTTATGTTTCTATGCAACAAGAGGAATATAATAAAAAAAAATTAAAAAATCATGCCTACCCCTATTGGTTTGCAAAATTCCGTCGTGGTCGTGCGTCCGTCAGTGATGAATCTCGTGAAGGTCGACCAAAATTGGTTGTGATTCAAAAACACATCGATGCTGTGTGCACAATAATTGAAGAAGATCGGCATGTGACTTACCGAGAGATAGAGGCATCCTTTGGCATATCGCAGACTGCAATACATTCGATTTTGCATGAACATTTAGCTGTGAAAAAGATCTGATACCGATGGATTCCGCATAATTTGACAGAAACTAAAATAAGACTCGTGTTGATTGGTGTGAGGGAATACTAAAATAATTCAACCTAGGCACTGCAAAATCCGATTACAACATCGTTACAGGTGACGAATCTTGGATTTATCCATATGAACCGGAAACTAAACAACAATCCACTGTTTGGTTCTTCTAAGTAAAAGTTGTTAATGCAGCACTTCCAAGAAAATGATTACTTGTTTCTTCGATTGTACTAGACATGTCGCAATCATTCCTTTAGAGGATCGGGGAACAGTTAATGGTGAATGGTACACAACAATTTGTTTGTTAGAAGTCATCGACAAAATCAGGAAAAACAACCAAAAACGTCGCATCATTCTTCATCATGACAACGCAAGCTCCCACACAGCACGTCAAACAATTGATTATTTGAAGGAGAAAAACATCGAATTAATGTCTCATTGCCCGTATTCACCTGATTTATCCCCTAACGACGTTTCATGTTCCCCAATGTCAAACAAAAAATGCGTGGACAGCGATTTTCATTACCTCAAGAACTATTGAAGCCTTCGAAAACCATGTTTTTCATATACCAACTTCAGAGTGGAAAAAATATTTCCAGAATTGGTTTGAACGCATGCAAAATTGTATAAATCTTAGAGGCGAATTTTTGAAAAGCAATAAAACAGTTCGTTCCAAAAAAAAAATTTTTTTCTTTGTAGTTTTTGTAAAAATTTAAAAGGTAGCCCTCGTAGTTCGGCAGTTTTTAGTGAAATGCATATTCTTTTTCTTTCCCCATCCACAACACTCACCTGAAAGAATTGCCAGGAAAGACAAATAATATTTAAAAATTTTCAGCGTCTTTTTGTCCAACTATACAGGCCTTCTCTTTGTACACAAACTGCAAAAACCTTTTCAAAATAATTCCTGCAAAACCTGGTGGAGGAACGCTGTACAGTTTAACAGGTATAAGAGTTCTTAGTATGGCATGGATTGTGTATGGACATACTAATTTCATTCAGGCCCTCTATCCAACAATGAATTACGTAGAAGGGGAAGCGGTAAGTAAACTTTCACCTGATTAGTCTGACACACGGGTGAACTTTTCAATGGATCTGGCTCCACAGACCGGAATCCTAGGTTCGCGAGGTAACTCATCCGCCGAGCTCGGTTCTTCGTACGCCCACTAAAATCCTTGTAGCAGAAAATGTCCGCTGACGGACTAGACTAGATCTCTTTGTTTATAAAGTGTAAATACTCAAATATTTACAGGGATCTAGTCTTACGGATCAAGTCTGTGGTCTTTCAAGTAGTCTTAAGGCCAGCGGATCTCACACAACGGTAAATGAAAACAAAAAAGATTGTGATATAGGTCAGTCTTTTAATCAACGCAGTTGGTCATTTTGCATCACAACTTCAATGACAAACTTAGTGGCGAAAAAATAACTAAATCATAATTATACACTAATATTGCTCTTCACTCTTTTATTTTACTAAAACATACCTTTTAAAATAAGATGAGGAAGTAATGGGATTCGGACTGGTCAGAAATTAAAATTAAAAACAATATTTTAACTTCGCTAACATTTCGATTTAATATTAAATCTTGATCACAAATCGAAACGTTAGCGAAGTTAAAATATTGTTTTAATTTTAATTTCTGACCAGTCCGAATCCCATTACTTCCTCATCTTATTATATTTTACGGACATAACCATCTAATTCAATACCTTTTAAAGTCATATTTAGTTTGTGTTCGATAGTCATTTTGAAGGCTTACAAATTTAAAAAGTGTTTATTTAATATAGGGACATTTGTACTGGTATCGCTATATAAAACTATGTTTATATTTGACATTTTATAATACGCTCTGATGTGTTTTGACACTTGTGTTCACATAGCTAACTTATAGTACTTTCTAAAAACCTTTTTAGGGTTTTGTAGGTATGACCAAAGTAGATAAACTGGGGGGATTCCCGCTCAAGATGCCTACGAAACCTGAAAAAAGAAAAAATCCGCTAGATAGAGTGGTAACGCCATCTGTCAGGCTACCCGCAATACCATATCGTAGGCTTGGTTGCATAAGTTAAGGGGCTGACTATACCATGCATTGTATGTTATTTCGTGACATGAAATACAAACGTACAACATACCGTGCACCTACGCATAAAAATCGGGCATTCAGCAAAAACACGTCCACACACACACACACACACACACACACACACACACACACAAACTCGGGGATTCACACACGCGCTCTTCTTCGCGCAAACGTTGCACATTTCGCACGCGCCCACACGCATATGGGATTTGCAGAGTCAGCCCGGCTAGCCTGGCAAGACACGGCGGAGGCCGCGCCCGAGGCTAGTTCCCACCCCCACCGCCGCTGCGCCTAGTTAAGCTTAGAAAAGCCTAGCTAAGCCTAGCAAAGCCTAGCTTGGGGAGACTCCCTAGTTTTTATCTTTTTCCATTACGCAATTCAACACCCTCCATCTTACTCAAAATTTATTGTTTAGAAAAAAAATTGGTAAAAAAAATAGTTAAGAACGCTTCTTTTAAGCATATTTTATTTTTTTTATTTCATGATAATAATTCGTTTTTACATATAAAACTTAAATAATGTTTTTACATTATATAATTAATAACAATCTCATTGGGAAATTGTTTTAGCGCAAACTTTTGTGTATACAATAAACATGAACTCTTTTATCACAACCACGTGTTAACAGTGTGTAGCATTCCTTTACGATAGATAAAAAAGACAAAACGAGCTGTCATCAAATATTATAAATTGTTTGTGTGTCCCTCAAAATACATTGTCTAATTTATTGGTATATCAAAAAGTCAAGACGTTATCAAATATTGATATGTTTTTAAAGTTCTAATCTAATAGAAATTAAGCTTAACTGGCAGACTACTGACACATTTACCCTATAATGATTAAAATCAAGAAACTGAAGTTAGTTTTACAGTATAACGGATCTTACTAAATGACATTTCAGTCTTATCGTAAACATTTTTATAACATTTTTATATAAAATAAATTACTGTACAAAAAAATATGAATATTATCTGGCTCATTTTGTAATACGTAACTAACAGGGAAAGTTCATATTTTATGTTGTATATTGACAATACATTTATAATATTATCATAGTATTAGTTCACACGGATACGCCAAACTCTGTTTACACCATAAAAGTCACCAAAGTAACCAGATCTAGTTTCGTATTACATATTGAGACGGATTATACAAAATTTTTAATAAACAAAGAATCAACATCATATATTTTCTAGTATATTTATTTCTTATTTTTTATTTCGTACTGTTATGTTGGCAGTACTATTTTTTAGACTAACTTACACTATTGTAATATGGTAACAATTGTAACATAAAATATTACTTTTGTAAGAAAATTGTTTCCCTAGCTTTACAGATTCAAAAAATTGAATTTTATAGAATGATTAAAATGAAAAAATCTGAAGTCTGTTTTACGGTATCACAGATCTTATTAAATAACATTTAAAAGTCAAGTAATACAATATAAAAGTAACCAAAAATAACCAGATAAGAAAACATCGTGAATGAATTATAAACAACGTCAACGTCATAATTTTTGTATAATGTTTTCACTTCTGTATGGACCAACCAAATCTAGTTATTTTGGTTACTTTTATATTGTATTGCTTGACTTTAAATGTCATTTTGGCCCGGTGTTTCCAACCATAGATAAAATTGACTATCTAGGGCAGCGTTTCTCAACCTGTGGTACGCGTACCACTGGATGGAACGGGTTGCTGGTTGGTGGTACTGAGTTGCTGGTTGATGGTACACGAAAAATAATCAATAATGGCGGACACAAGAAATAAAAAAAATTAAATAATAATAATTCATAAAAATATGTACAGTCGATGATCGAAAATCTGACAATCAATATCGTTTTTTTTTTTTTGGAGTGCACTTTTAAATTTAGCACAATCTAATTAATTTTTGGTTAAACATTGATAAAGAATAAAATCAACTTTCTGAGAAAGCTTTTAAATTATTATTACCGTATACTAGTACTGAATTAGTAGAAAGAGTTTTTTCTTCATATATTTTTTTAAATAGTAATCGAATAAAAATAAAATAAGTATCGAAATTGATTGAACGCAGCTGTGGACTTAAGGGTATACCCGCCTCTTTTGAACCAAATTTAAAAAAATTATGTTTTTCGAAACAAGCACAAGGATCTCATTAAATTTATTTTATAAAAATATTTGATTATAATAATAATGATTATAATAATAAAAATATAGAAAATATATTAATTGGTTTTTTATAATTCTGTGTTTTTATTAAAACCATTTATTAGCAAACGAAATATGACAAAATAGTAGAATCTACTATTTTGTCATATTTCGTTTCTATCTACTATTATATCTACTAACTAAATAAATATCCGAAATACAATCATTTTTCGAAGTGATACAATTTAGCGTGATATACTACCAAGTGGTACGCGAGCTAAAAAAGTTTGGGGAACGCTGATCTAGGGGATAAGTTGTTATCAAGAGAATAAACGAGTTTTTTCGTATTTCCAATTATTTATCCATAGAGTAAATAAGTTATTCACACCGTGTAGGTACTGATAAATGTTATCCACTGGATAAAAATTACTTTGACAGATGGGTGTCAAAAAACATTTTATTGATAAATATATGTACATAATATAAGCATTTATACGTAAAATATATAATATAACAGGTATTATGTACATATTAGACATATCTACACTTTATATACATATTACATACACCTGTTTCCATTATGTGTATTAGCTGTTCACTTTTGTAAGAACACACTAGATCTGGTTATTTTGGTTACTTTTATGGTGTGTTACTGACTTTAAATGTCAATTAAAAATATTCCTTACGCTGTAAAACCGACTTCAGGTTGATAAGGTTATGATCCTTATAAGATATCATTTTTCAATATGACATATGTCAAATGGATCGATATTTTAAAAAAGTGACATTTTTTAATACCAACCTGACATACAGCTTCAAAGGTGCAAACTATTGAAAACAAAATTCCCTCTTAGTTTATTCTTACAAAAGTGAACTGCTTATACTATTTGATTGTGTAATTACCTATCCAGAGCCGGCGCAAACGGGCATGCAAGGCATGCGGTGAATGCGGGCGCTACTTCGAGGGGGGGCGCTGACGTGAGATTCGAAAGGGCGCTTAATAAAAGTAATGTAGTGAAATGTAATTTTAGAAGTGAGGACCTTTTTTTAGATCTTCACTTCAAATTTAGAAGGGAAAATCTCGAAAAAAGCTAATTGCGCCCTACTTAGGGGCGCTCAATTTATCTTGCCTACGGGCGCCGCAGACCTTTTCACCGGCTCTGCCTATATCAAAATAAATTAAAAATAATTTATTATATTTCTCATTTTGTAATACGAAACTAAGAGGGAAAATTCAATTTTTATGTTGTATATTTAAAATATCATCTTAGGGTGGTAATTCTGAAATGACACCTTTCAAAATATTTGACAATTCATAATTGCTAAATATTTTTACTAACACAACTTACTAACACAAATTGTATAAAACACAAATTAACAATTATTTGAAATATATTTTATACAACCAGAACAGAAAATATGAATAAGCGAAATAAGATGAAATAAATATTTGTATATAATTCAAAATATTAGACATGTCAGTCACAATTTTGACATGTCATTTTGGTATCTGACATGTAGTTTTTGAGTGAATATAACCTCATTATAAAGAAACTTCACCAAAAATTTAAAAGCCAGATTTACAAGTTCACAAAAGTCTATTTAAACCACAATAGTCACCAAAGTAACCAGATCTAGTTTCGTATTACAAAATGACACATATAATAGAAATCTACTTTAATTTATACTAAAATAAAAAATAATATTATCGATTATTTATAGATAATTTACATTTTTTTTAGAGAAAGAAATCATGGATTCTGATTTAGAAGATTTGCTAGCAGACGATGATGAAGAAATTGTAGAGTATTTAGAATGCCCATACATAGTCCATGTTAGAACAAATCATATGCACCATTGGGATGAGAAAGAATTTATTAATCGATTTCGCTTAGCGAAAAATGCCTTTAATAACCTGCTCCACCAAATACAACACCAATTAAAAAAAAGAAATTATACGGTCGTATTTAATTTTCAGTGTTTTTGCATTTCTATTCTGTCTACAGGATGCATTGAACATTATACATTTTTTTCCCCAGGCCCCTTATTTATCTTTTAGATTTACAGCGCCAGTAGCTTTATTTTCTATAACATTTTTACATTTTAACAAAAGACTTACAAGTTGCCTTGTTTCGGAAATATTGAAATTTGCGCTTCTTGGGCGTTTATTGCACATTTTGCTGTACAAAACTTTGACAGTTGTCATTTATTTTGATAATTGTATATATCTCTCTTTTATTCGTGCGAGTCGCGTATATGTCTCTCTTTGTTTAACATAACGCTACTAATACCAACATAAAAAAAAAACATTGCAAACCATTATTATCAATCATGCAGTTCAGGACATATGGAGTAGTTCTTTTTCATACTCTCTAATTTATACAATGATGCTATCCTCTCCTTGCTTGTCGACGTTGCTAGCTCTAAAACGCGCTGATCTGTGAAGATGCAGTATTCTACATATGGGCATTTGTTTTTGTTGAGTGTTATTTTGAGTTTTATAAGAGTTGATTTTTGTAAATCATACGAGTTTTTCATATTATTATAAGTGACACATTTGACACTTTTACAACATTTGACAACACCGCTCCCATTTGCCATAAGAGCAATACTGCATTCTCACCTTTGAACGGACTATATCTATGGGATAACTAGAGTTGGAAATACAGAAATCAATTTGTCCTAGTGAATATCAGGAGGATAATATTATCCTATTGATAGTTATTCTTATAGATAAAAGAAAGGCGGAAATCCTGGGACTTATAAGATCCGTTATACTGTAAAACATATTATTTAACATATGTATTTAACATATTATTTTCCAATATGACATGTCAAATGTTATGACATATTAATAATGTGACATTTTAAAACATTTTTGTATTACTTATATGACATACAATTTTAAGGTTGCAAACTATAAAAGTAAAATTTCCTCTTAGTTTATTTTGCAAAAGTGAAAACAATATACATTGTTTACACTTTTGTAAGAACAAACCAGATCTGGTTATTTTGTTTATTTTATATTACTGACTTTTAAATATTATTAAAAAATCGCTTACTGTAAAACTGACTTAAGATTTTTTGGTTATGATCATTATAAATTAGATATTAATTTTCAATATGACATGTTAAATGGTATGACATATTAATAATGTGACATTTTAAATCATTTTTGTAATACCAATATGACATACAATTTTAAAGTTGCAAACTTAATGAGTAATTATCAGTGTTTTAATTATGTATATTGATTTGATATTAGGCAAATTTAACTCTTTATATAGTTTTTCTGTTTGGTAGTAATATTTTTTTCAAGATTAATTTTAAAATTATTTTAAATCATTAAATTAATTGTTGAAATACGTTAAAACAGTGTTCCTAGCGCCATTGGTGGAAGTTTTAGCTATAATAAACGCAACTAAAGTTTGTCTAGCGAAAGATTTCCATCAAGGACGAATACATGCAGAGATAAATCAAATGATGATTTTACACATGTCACACACGAACAATTTGTTAGAAAGTAATAGAACATTAAACGTAAGTCTAAATCTAACAAAGTAAGAGAAAAGAACAGACATAACTAAAGCCTGGGTTATAATAACTCTATAACATAATCGCATATGCATTGAACAATGAATTTGACGCTTCAAAACATCTGTTTGTAATAAACAGAACAAAGAGAGTAGTGTAATTTTTATGCTTATGTTCCATAGATTATCTATTATAAACCAGGCTTTTAGTCTAGCTTATTTTCTATTTTTGATAAAATTACTCGATACGTGTAGGTACTGATAAATGTTAATACAAAACTAAGAGGGAAATTTCATTTTTTATGTTGTTGTATATTTAAAATATCATGTCAAGCATATTTTTGACATGTGAATCGCAATTTTGACATGTCCATTTGGTATCTGACATGTAGTTTTTGAGTGAATATAACCTTGATATAAAGAAACTTAACCAAAAATTTAAAAAGCCAGATTTACAAGTTCACATGTTTCCATAAAAGTCTATTTACACCACAACAGGCACTAAAGTAACCAGATCTAGTTAAAATAACATCTACAGTCTGTTCCAAACGGTTAAGCGGAACTAAATTTTGCAATCTAGTTACTTTCATCGTTTAAATCGTGCTTTTCGACCGTTTTGTTTAAGCTTTGTAAATCATACTTACAATACACATTTTTTGTTAAGGTTAATATCATTTTAAATTGTCATTTTCTTTATATTTTGATTTTTTTTGTCATTCTTAATACAAATTTCCCATTTATTAATTTTTTTGTCATTAAAATATATTAAAAAAATAATTTAATTTTGACATAGGTAATTCGTTTCCATGGTTTCATTGTTGTAATTTTAAATTTTAACATTGCAACGTGAAAAATGAAATAACCCAAGCAAGGTCCCTTGTCTTGACAACCTAAAAGAACGAAATTCCCATTTAGTTCCGCCTAAGCGTTTGAAACAGACTGTACAACAAGTTCATCAACAGTAGCAACAACCAAGGAAACCAAGGAAAACAACGAAAACGTCTCATCTTTTGTAGTTTTCGTTGTTTTCCTTGGTTTCCTGGGTTGTTGCTACTGTTGATGAACTTGTTATAGATGGTATTGTAACAGGCCCCTCCCCATATAAAGATTGGTTCGCATTTATATTATCTTAATGGATATTCAATTGAAGAGCGCAATAAATTTTGAGTCATAATATGGGTTAATGTCACAATCAGTACATTATCAGAATATTATTACAAATAATACAATATTTTGAAATGAATATCCATTAAGATAATATAAATGCGAACCAATATTTTATATGGGGAGGGGCCTATTACAATAACATCTACAATAGTTCATCAGCAGTAGCAACAACCTAGGAAACCAAGGAAACCAAGGAAAACAACGAAAACTACAAAAGATGAGACGTTTTCGTTGTTTTCCTTGGTTTCCTTGGTTGTTGCTACTGTTGATGAACTTGTTGCAGATGTTATTTTAACTAGATCTGGTTACTTTAGTGCCTGTTGTGGTGTAAATAGACTTTTATGGAAACATGTGAACTTGTAAATCTGGCTTTTTAAATTTTTGGTTAAGTTTCTTTATATCAAGGTTATATTCACTCAAAAACTACATGTCAGATACCAAATGGACATGTCAAAATTGCGATTCACATGTCAAAAATATGCTTGACATGATATTTTAAATATACAACAACATAAAAAATGAAATTTCCCTCTTAGTTTTGTATTAACATTTATCAGTACCTACACGTATCGAGTAATTTTATCAAAAATAGAAAATAAGCTAGACTAAAAGCCTGGTTTATAATAGATAATCTATGGAACATAAGCATAAAAATTACACTACTCTCTTTGTTCTGTTTATTACAAACAGATGTTTTGAAGCGTCAAATTCATTGTTCAATGCATATGCGATTATGTTATGGAGTTATTATAACCCAGGCTTTAGTTATGTCTGTTCTTTTCTCTTAATTTGTTAGCTTTAGACTTACGTTTAATGTTCTATTACTTTCTAACAAATTGTTCGTGTGTGACATGTGTAAAATCATCATTTGATTTATCTCTGCATGTATTCGTCCTTGATGGAAATCTTTCGCTAGACAAACTTTAGTTGCGTTTATTATAGCTAACAAAACTTCCACCAATGGTGCTAGGAACACTGTTTTTAACGTATTTCAACAATTAATTTAATGATTTAAAATAATTTTAAAATTAATCTCGAAAAGAATATTACTTCCAAACAGAAAAACTATATAAAGAGTTAAATTTACCTTATATCAAATCAATATACATAATTAAAACACTGATAATTACTCATTAAGTTTGCAACTTTAAAATTGTATGTCGTATTGGTATTACAAAAGTGATTTTAAAATATCACATTATTAATATGTCATACCATTTTACATGTCATATTGAAAAATAATATCAAATTTATAATGATCATAACCAAAAAATCTTAAGTATGTTCTACAGTAAGCGATTTTTTAATAATATTTAAAAGTCAGTAATATTATCTGTCTCATTCTGTAATACGAAACTAAAACAGAAATTTCATTATTTAGGTTTTATATTTAAAATATCATCTTAGGGTGGTAATTCTGAAGTGGCACTTTTCAAAATATTTGACATGTCTATCACAATTTTGACATGACAATCGCAATTTTGACATGTCAATTTGTTATCTGACATACATAGTTTTTGAGTGAATAAAACCTCGATATAATAAAACTTAACCAAATAATTAAAAGCTAGGTTTACAAGTTCACATGTTTCCTTAAAAGTCTATTTACACCACAACAATCATCAAAGTAACCAGATCTAGTTTCGTATTACAAAATAAGACAGATTATACAATATAAAATAAACAAAATAACCAGATCTGGTTTGTTCTTACAAAAGTGTAAACAATGTATACTGTTTTCACTTTTGCAAAATAAACTAAGAGGAAATTTTACTTTTATAGTTTGCAACTTTAAAATTGTATGTCATATAAGTAATACAAAAATGTTTTAAAATGTCACATTATTAATATGTCATAACATTTGATATGTCATATTGGAAAATAATATGTTAAATACATATGTTAAGTAATATGTTTTACAGTATAAGGGATCTTATAAGTCCCAGTATTTCCGCCTTTCTGTTATCTATAAGAATAATTATCAATTGGATAATATTATCCTCCTAATATTCACTAGGACAAATTGATTTCTGTATTTCCAACTCTAGTTATCCCATAGATATAGTCCGTTCAAAGGTGAGAATGCAGTATTGCTCTTATGGCAAATGGGAGCGGTGTTGTCAAATGTTGTAAAAGTGTCAAATGGGTCACTTATAATACCATGAAAAACTCGTATGATTTACAAAAATCAACTCTTATAAAACTCAAAATAACTCTCAACAAAAACAAATGACCATTTGTAGAATACTTCATCTTCACAGATCAGCGCGTTTTAGAGCTGACAACGTCGACAATCAAGAAAAGGATAGCATCATTGTATAAACCCATTAGAGAGCATGAAAAAGAACTACTCCATATGTCCTGTACTGCATACTCACCTTTGAACGGACTATATCTATTCTGATTGATAATGATATTTTACAATTTTTTTTTTTATGTTGGTATTAGTAGCGTTGTGGTAAACAAAGAGGGGCATATACGGGACTCGCACGAATAAAAGAGAGATAGATACAACTATCAAAATAAATGACAATTGTTAAAATTTTGGACAGAACAATGTGCGATAAAAGTCCAAGAAACGCAAATTTCAATATTTCCGAGACAAGGTAACTTGTAAATCCTGTAGACAGAATAGAAATGCAAAAACACTGAAAATTAAATACCACCGTTTAATTTTTTATTTTATTTTTTTAATTTGTGTAGTATTTGATGGAGCAGGATATTAAAAGCATTTTTCGCTAAGCGAAATAGATTAATAAATTCTTTTTCACCCCAATGGTTCATATGATTTGGTCTAACATGAACTATATATGGGCATTCTAAATACTCTACAATTTCTTCATCATCGTCTGCTAGCAAATCTTCTAAAGCAGAATCCATGATTTCCTTCTTTAAAAATAAACATAAATTATCTAAAAATAATCGACAATATATATTTTTTTATTTCTGTATAAATTAAAGTAGATTACTTAATTATTTTGTATTTATTTTGATATAGGTAATTACACAATAAAATAGTACACATAATGGAAACAGGTATATGTAATATGTATATAAAGTGTACGTATGTCTAATATGTACATAATACCTGTTATATTATATACTTTACGTATATATGCTTATATTTTGTACATATATTTATCAATAAAATGTTTTTTGATACCTGTCTGTCAAAATCCGTCATTTTTATCCAATGGATAACATTTATCAGTAGCTAAACGTATCGAGTAATTTTATCAAAAATAGAAAATAAGCTAGACTAAAAGCCTGGTTTATAATAGATATTCTATGGAACATAAGCATAAAAATTACACTACTTTCCTTGTTCTGCTTATTACAAACAGATGTTTTGAAGGATCAAATTAATTGTTCAATGCAAATGCGATTATGTTATGGAGTTATTATATCCCAGGCTTTAGGTATGTCTGTTCTTTACTCTTACTTTGTTAGATTTCGACTTGCGTTTAATGTTCTATTTCTTTCTAACAAATTGTTCGTGTGTGACATATGTAAAATCATATTTTGATTTATCTCTGCATGTATTCGTCCTTGATGGAAATCTTTCGCTAGACGAACTCTAGTTATGTTTATTGTAGTTAATAAAACTAGCACCAAAGGCGCTAAGAACACTATTTTAACGTATTTCAACAATTAATTAAATGATTTAAATGAATTTTAAAATTAATCCCGAAAAAAAAATTACTACCAAACAGAAAAACTATACAAAGAATTAATTTACCTGATATCATATCAATATACATAATTAAAACACTGATAATTATTCATTAAGTTTGCAACTTTAAAATTGTATGTCATATTGGTATTACAAAAATGATTTAAAATGTCACATTATTAATATGTCATACCATTTGACATGTCATATTGTAAAATAATATCTTATTTATAATGATCATAACCAAAAAATCTGTGTAAAATCATCATTTGATTTATCTCTGCATACATTCGTCCTTGATGGAAATCTTTCGCTAGACAAACTTTAGTTGCGTTTATTATAGCTAACAAAACTACCACCAATGGCGCTAGGAATACTGTTTTTAACGCATTTCAACAATTAATTAAATGATTTTAAAAAACCAATTTTAAAATTAATCTCAAAAAAATATATTACTATCAAACAGAAAAACTATGCAAAGAATTAAATTTACAAGATATCAAATCAATATACATAATTGAAACACTGATAATTTACTCATGAAAATTTAAATCCTGAAAATTCAATAAACCATAGTTATAGAACCAGAAAGAAAAAAATGATAAACACTTAAAATCAGAAAAATTTCATAATAGAATTGGTCAAAAAACTATAACATTTATCGGACCCAAAATCTAGAATGTACTGCCCATAAATATTCGTCAAATTACAAATATAAAGAAGTGCGCAAAGGACATAAAATTGTTCGTACAACTCAATAGCAATAAAATGAAGGAATTAGTTACAATATAAATAAACAATTTTTTATTTCAGTATAAATTAAAGTAGAGTACTATATTATTTTGTTTTTATTTTACACTACTCTTACACTACTCTCTTTGTTCTCTCTTGTTACACTACCCTCTTTGTTCTGTTTATTACAAACAGATATTTTGAAAGATCAAATTCATTGTTTAATGCATATGCGATTATGTTATGAAGTTATTATAACCCGGGCTTTAGGTATGTCTGTTCTTTTCTCTTAATTTGTTATATTTGTTATATTTGATATATGTGATATCGTAGTTAGTAAAACTACCACCAATGGCGCTAAGAACACTGTTTTTAACGTATTTCAACAATTAATTAAATGATTTAAAAGAATTTTAAAATTAATCTCGAAAAAAAATATTACTACCAAACAGAAAAACTATACAAAGAGTTAAATTTACCTGATATCAAATCAGTATACATAATTAAAACACTGATAATTATTCATTAAGTTTGCAACTTTAAAATTGTCATATTGGTATTACAAAAATGATTTAAAATGACATATTATTAATATGTCTTACCATTTGACATGTCATATTGAAAAATAACATCTTATTTATAATGATCATAATCAAAAAATCTGAAGTCTGTTTTACAATAAGCGATTTTTTAATAATATTTAAAAGTCAGTAATACAATATAAAATAAACAAAATAACCAGATCTGGTTTGTTCTTACAAAAGTGTAAACAATGTATACTGTTTTCACTTTTGTAAAATACAAAGAGGAAATTTTCACTTTTATAGTTTGCAACTTTAAAATTGCGTGTCATATTGGTATTAGAAAAATGTTTTAAAATGTCACATTATTAATATGTCATAACATTTGACATGTCATATTGAAAAATAATATGTTACAGTCTGTTTCAAATGCTTAGGCGGAACTAAATGGGAATTTCGTTCTTTTAGGTTGTCACGACAAAGGACCTTGCTTGGGTTATTTCATTTTTCACGTTGCAATGTCAAAATTTAAAATTACAACAATGAAACCATGGAAACGAATGACCTATGTCAAAATTAAATTATTTTTTTAATGTATTTTAATGACAAAAAAATTAATAAATGGGAAATTTGTATTAAGAATGACACAAAAAATCAAAATATAAAGAAAATGACAATTTAAAATGATATTAACCTTAACAAAAAATGTGTATTGTAAGTATGATTTACAAAGCTTAAACAAAACGGTCGAAAAGCACGATTTAAACGATGAAAGTAACTAGATTGCAAAATTTAGTTCCGCTTAACCGTTTGGAACAGACTGTAAATACATATGTTAAATAATATGTTTTACAGTATAACGGATCTGATAAGGCCCGGTATTTCCGCCGTACTGTTATCTATAAGAATAACTATCAATACGATAATATTATCCTCCTTATATTCACTAGGACAAATTGATTTCTATATTTCCAACTCTAGTTATCCCATAGATAGCTATTCTGATTGATAATAATGTTTTACAATGTTTTTTTTTATGTTGGTGTTAGTAGCGTTATGTTAAACAAAGATAGACATATACGCGACTCGCAGGAATAAAAGAGAGATATATACAACTATCAAAATAATTGACATCTGTCAAAGTTTTGTACAGAAAAATGTGCAATAAACGCCCAAGAAGCGCAAATTTCAATATTTCCGAAACAAGGCAACTTGTAAATCTTTTGTTAAAATGTAAAAATGTTATAGAAAATATAGCAACTGGCGCTGTAAATCTAAAAGATAAACAAGGGGCCTGAGAAGAAAAAATGTATAATGTTCAATGCATCCTGTAGACAGAATAGAAATGCAAAAACACTGAAAATTAAATACGACCGTATAATTATTTTTTTAATTGGTGTAGTATTTGGTTGAACAGGATATTAAAGGCATTTTTCGCTAAGCGAAATCGATTAATAAATTATTTCTCATTACAATGGTTCATATGATTTGTTCTAACATGGACTATATATGGGCATTCTAAATACTCTACAATTTCTTCATCATCGTCTGCTAGCAAATCTTCTAAATCAGAATCCATTATTTCTTTCTTTAAAGATAAATGTAAATTATCTTAAAATAATCGACAATATTATTTTTTATTTTAGTATAAATTAAAGTAGATTACTATTATCTGTGTCATTTCGTAATACGAAACTAGATCTGGTTATTTTGGTGACTATTGTGGTGTAGATAGACTTTTGTGAACTTGTAAATCTGGCTTTTAAATTTTTGGTGAAGTTTCATTATACTCAGGTTATATTCACTAAAAACTATATGTCAAAATTGTGACTGACATGTCTAATATTTTGAATTACAGTCTGTTCCAAACGGTTAAGCGGAACTAGATTTTGCAATCTAGTTACTTTCATCACTTAAATCGTGCTTTTCGGTCGTTTTGTTTAAGCTTTGTAAATCATACTTACAATTAACATTTTTTGGTTAAGGTTAATATCATTTTAAAATGTCATTTTCTTTATATTTTGATATTTTGTGCATTCTTAATACAAATTTCCCATTTATTTATTTTTTTTGTCATTAAAATTTGTAAAAAAAAAATAATTTAATTTTGACATGTCATTCGTTTCTATGGTTTCATTGTTGGAATTTTAAATTTTGACATTCCAACGTGAAAAATGAAATAACCCCAGCAAGGTCCCTTCTCGTGACAACCTAAAAGAACGAAAATCCCATTTAGTTCCGCTTAACCGTTTGGAACAGACTGTATATACAAATATTTATTTCATCTTATTTCGCTTATTCATATTTTCTGTTCTGGTTGTATAAAAATATATTTCAAATAATTGTCAATTTGTGTTTTATACAATTTGTGTTAGTAAGTTGACATATAATTTAATGGCAATATTTTGAAAGGTGTCATTTCAGAATTACCACCCTAAGATGATATTTTAAATATATTATCTGTCTCATTTTGTAATACGTAACTAACAGGTAAAGTTCATTTTTTATGTAGTATATTGACAATACATTTATAATATTATCATAGTATTGGTTCACACGGATACGCCAAAGTCTGTTTACACCACAACAGCCACCAAAGTAACCAGATCTAGATTCGTATTACAAATTGAGACAGATTATACAACATAAAAAATGAATTTTCCCTCTTAGTTTCGTATTACAAAATGAGACAGATAATAAATTATTTTGAATTTATTTTGATATAGGTAATTATACAATTAAATAGTACACATAATGAAAACAGGTGTATGTAATATGTATATAAAGTGTAGGTATGTCTAATATGTACATAATACCTGTTATATTATATACTTTACGTATATATGCTTATATTATGTACATATATTTATCAATAAAATGTTTTTTGACACCCATCTGTCAAAGTAATTTTTATCCAGTGGATAACATTTATCAGTACCTACACGGTGTGAATAACTTATCCTATAAATAACTTAGTTACTCTATGAATAAATAATTGGAAATACAAAATATCGTTTATTCCCTTGATAACAACTTAACCCCTAGATAGTCAATTTTATCTATGGTTGGAAATACCGGGCCAAAATGACATTTAAAGTCAAGTAATACAATATAAAAGTAACCAAAATAACTAGATTTGGTTTTTCCATACAGAAGTGAAAACATTATACAAAAATTATAGAAAAAAGTTTTGATTTCCGTATGTTTGCAACACTTAAATCAATTTTGATTAGAATAATGACGTTGTTTATAATTCATTCACGATGTTTTCTTATCTGGTTATTTTTGGTTACTTTTATATTGTATTACTTGACTTTTAAATGTTATTTAATAAGATCTGTGATACCGTAAAACAGACTTCAGATTTTTTCATTTTAATCATTCTATAAAATTCAATTTTTTGAATCTGTAAAGCTAGGGAAACAATTTTCTTACAAAAGTAATATTTTATGTTACAATTGTTACCATATTACAATAGTGTAAGTTAGTCTAAAAAATAGTACTGCCAACATAACAGTACGAAATAAAAAATAAGAAATAAATATACTAGAAAATATATGATGTTGATTCTTTGTTTATTAAAAATTTTGTATAATCCGTCTCAATATGTAATACGAAACTAGATCTGGTTACTTTGGTGACTTTTATGGTGTAAACAGAGTTTGGCGTATCCGTGTGAACTAATACTATGATAATATTATAAATGTATTGTCAATATACAACATAAAATATGAACTTTCCCTGTTAGTTACGTATTACAAAATGAGCCAGATAATATTCATATTTTTTTGTACAGTAATTTATTTTATATAAAAATGTTATAAAAATGTTTACGATAAGACTGAAATGTCATTTAGTAAGATCCGTTATACTGTAAAACTAACTTCAGTTTCTTGATTTTAATCATTATAGGGTAAATGTGTCAGTAGTCTGCCAGTTAAGCTTAATTTCTATTAGATTAGAACTTTAAAAACATATCAATATTTGATAACGTCTTGACTTTTTGATATACCAATAAATTAGACAATGTATTTTGAGGGACACACAAACAATTTATAATATTTGATGACAGCTCGTTTTGTCTTTTTTATCTATCGTAAAGGAATGCTACACACTGTTAACACGTGGTTGTGATAAAAGAGTTCATGTTTATTGTATACACAAAAGTTTGCGCTAAAACAATTTCCCAATGAGATTGTTATTAATTATATAATGTAAAAACATTATTTAAGTTTTATATGTAAAAACGAATTATTATCATGAAATAAAAAAAATAAAATATGCTTAAAAGAAGCGTTCTTAACTATTTTTTTTACCAATTTTTTTTCTAAACAATAAATTTTGAGTAAGATGGAGGGTGTTGAATTGCGTAATGGAAAAAGATAAAAACTAGGGAGTCTCCCCAAGCTAGGCTTTGCTAGGCTTAGCTAGGCTTTTCTAAGCTTAACTAGGCGCAGCGGCGGTGGGGGTGGGAACTAGCCTCGGGCGCGGCCTCCGTCGTGTCTTGCCAGGCTAGCCGGGCTGACTCTGCAAATCCCATATGCGTGTGGGCGCGTGCGAAATGTGCAACGTTTGCGCGAAGAAGAGCGCGTGTGTGAATCCCCGAGTTTGTGTGTGTGTGTGTGTGTGTGTGTGTGTGTGTGTGTGTGGACGTGTTTTTGCTGAATGCCCGATTTTTATGCGTAGGTGCACGGTATGTTGTACGTTTGTATTTCATGTCACGAAATAACATACAATGCATGGTATAGTCAGCCCCTTAACTTATGCAACCAAGCCTACGATATGGTATTGCGGGTAGCCTGACAGATGGCGTTACCACTCTATCTAGCGGATTTTTTCTTTTTTCAGGTTTCGTAGGCATCTTGAGCGGGAATCCCCCCAGTTTATCTACTGACCAAAAAACCCTTATACCGTCATTTTGTCGTCTGTCTGTCTGTCTGTCTGTCTGTCTGTCTGTTCGGTAAAAATGTAGCCAAACGGCTAAACCTAGAGAGTTGAAATTAGGCATGCTTATACAACTCTTTGACCCGTACATAGGAAAAATACTAAAACATCTAAAAAACATACCCCCCTAAAAATATAAACAAATATATGCTCATCGAAAAAAAATATATTTTTTTACAATTCTGTGTAGGGTATCAAATGAAAGCCCTTGGTACGTGGATTAACGATCAAAATTTTATTTTTGCAAAATAAATTATTTTGAGGCGATTTTTGCCAAAATTGTGCAAAAAAAATTTTGTCCCACACCCTGTAGCCCAGATGGTTTAAACTAAAAATCGGAAAAAAATTCCAGTAATGTACATTGGTGTGAACCGGAATAGTACAACAGGAATTTTTGATCAGATTATGTTTTAGGAAAATAACGCATTTTTTGTGTTTTTAAGTAAAATATGTAATATATTTAATCAGCTATTTAACATCATGGTAAACGAGTGATCCTGTATAGCACAGTGGTAGCGTTATCGCTTAGTGAGTTGAAACTACTGTAAGAAACCGTGTTCAAATCCCGTCAATTTTTATTTTTTCAGTTTTTTTTTGCATTTTTATTTTGTTTAAATTATTTTGTCAAAATTTTAGTTATATTTGGGTAAATGTTGCATTTAATTTTTAAAAGCGTAAATTTAATAACCAGTGGGAAGTGTTGAAATTATAATTTAATTCTATATTTGAAGGTATCAGAGGGCGAGGCTTATGATTTAAGCAACCAATGGAAGCCATAGGCGCAATTTTCAAAATATTAATGAAACTTGCTATATAAAAAAAATACTGCACATATTTAGAAACTTAAATAATGGTATTAGGCATTCGAATTAAAATTCATAAAAAAATATTTTGACATAAAATTTGTTTTGGCATCCCAAATAATCATCACACAGTTAATAAATACCTGCAAAACCCTGAAATGTGTGAAAATTCACACTTCACATCAATTTTTTATTTAGTTTGTAATTTATTTAGCAGTTTTGTGTTTAGTTATATATTTTCTTATAGATATCTTATAGATTTCCATTTGATATTGTGTGTAGTGCATAGCTTTTTAGGTTAAATTCAACGTATTTCTATCTTCTTTTCTTTGATCATATTTTTGGATCACAACAACCCTTTTTAAGACTACTTAGCCTATTAGAGTAATTTATTTGTTTCTATTCTGTTCTTATTCTTATATTTTCATTTTATTACGATACAAGTGACAGCGTACGAATATTACATTCATTAAATGGATGCTATTTAGATGGACTTAACATGACGTCACAAAAACATGTGACGTTTCCAGTGACGCAACTGCACTGATTCGCCGACTGCCCTATAGTCGCATAAGGTTTTTGTGGTATATAAATGTCCCAAATAACTTATTAAGCATGGGGATCACCAGAACAGTGAGAGATACGAGGTCGGTTAAATTTGCCCAAAGTTGCAACATTCAGGGACCATTTTAACGATGTCTTTGTTCTTCTAAAATAATACATAGACTACTAGATATGAATAAAAATGTAAATTTTCCGGTTTTTAATTTTTGCTCATAACTTCCAAAATTAAAATATTAAGTGTTTTTGGTGTGCACTTTCTTGAGGCACTTATTCATGGTAAGGTTTTAATTTATTTTTTTTATCGCGTACCATTTTCAAGTTATCGGGGTCAATATTTCATATTAGACAAAAAATGTTTTTCTTAATTTTTCATATTATTTACGAAAATAAAATAGGACACTTTTACAAGGTTAAATAGCAAAAAAAGCTCTATTAAAAATTATTATAACCTACTATAAGCTCCATATAAAAAATGAAAATAGACCTTGAGCTTTAAGCAATAAAAAAAAAAAAAACAGAGAAATTCATTCTTGTGGGGAAACAAGAGTGAATTTCTTTGCGGATCTGGTCCGCTGCAGGCCAGATCTGCTGAAAAGTTCGCCTGTGTGTGGCACAAGAGTTCATATACACACCAGTTTTGCAAGTGATAGATCGGAAATCCCTTCGTAAAATGTTTATTATCTATTATCGTTTTCCTAATTTTCCTAATTCTGCTGTCCTAGATTTTTACTAACTAAACCGAAACTTATTACCTAGTTTTTACGTATACAGTACTTTATTTTCTCCCAAACATTAGCCCATTCAAAATAGTGTAATGAACTCTAGTAAATACGATCAGTTTAGGTAATTAGGTTAGGTTAGTTCGTAAAAATCTAGGACAGCAGAATTAAGAAAACGATAATAGTTAATAAACATTTCGTAATAATAGAAATTTCCGATATTTTACTTGCAAAATTGGTGTGTATACAGGCTGTTTGTTTGAAACGGGGCACCCCGAAAATCTCCTTTATTTATAAAGATACAAAAAATCTTCAGAACAAAAGTTAAACTAGACAAAAAGGCCCATCTAAAGGTTACTATAAGAATTCTGAGGCACTTCCGGTTTCACCGGAAATGATGTCAACTTTTGATCTAGCATAGGGAATCGATAATTTTATATTTTTTTCCTAAAAGTACATTAAATTAACTTTACAATGACAAGCTTTGAAAACAATAAAATAAGAAACAAAATATCTCTAAAATAAACTATTTGACTATTTAGAAAAAAAAAAAAATTAAGTTATTTCATGTTATTTCATATAATAACTAGTTATAACAGTTTATTTTAGAGATATTTTAATTCTTTTTTTATTGTTTTCAAAGCTTGCTACGTTCAACTTTGTAAAACTTATGTTGATTATTATTTTGTAAATATATGGTCGCCATTTTGAAATGGTTAACATAAAAATATGACTTTTTGGTGTCATTGTAAAGCTAATTTAATGTACTTTTAGGAAAAAAATATAAAATTATCGATTCTCTATGCTAGATCAAAAGTTGACATCATTTCCGGTGAAACCGGAAGTGCCTCAGAATTCTTATAGTAACCTTTAGATGGGCCTTTTTGTCTAGTTTAACTTTTGTTCTGAAGATTTTTTGTATCTTTACAAATAAAGGAGATTTTCGGGGTGCCCCGTTTCAAACAAACACCCTGTATATGCTGTGTGTGGCTGGCTATTGGCAAAAAATTTATGTGAATTAAGTTATAATTTTATTTTGCAGTATATGAGAACAATGAGAGCACAGTTTATATTAGAGGCTACTGCTTGTGTGGACACATTTTTATTTATGAGTGGTTTATTGGTATCATATACTATACTTAAACAATTTAAAAATGGGATTAAGATCTTACATATTCCAGTAATTATATTTCACAGATTCATCAGGTTTGTACTCTCCATTCAGTAAAATAGCTCAGTACGTCTTTGTAGGAAACCTCTTTATACGGTCTGGCCCAAAAGTCGCGCTAACTTAATGACTTTTTTATTTCTTTATTAAATGAAATAAGGTTTCTGTATATGACAATATAACATTTGGAAATTTTTTTGGTCTAATTATGGAAGATGGTGTCACACAAAGGAGCTCTATTTTCTGCTTCGCAAGTGCGCGTTCTTTCCAGTACATTTCCATCCATTGCTCGTATTTCTGTTCGAGTGTTTTCCTTCAGCTCCTGGATATTTTGGGGTTTAATTCTATAAACACAATTCTTTAGGTAGCCCCAAAGAAAAAAATCTGGACCGGTTAGATTGGGAGAATTCGCTGGCCAGTTGAAATCGGCATTTATTGAAATTAATCGTTCTCCAAACATGTCTGGCACAGTTTGTCTCGCGGTATGGCAGTCGCTCCATCTTGCTGCCACCAAACATCAGGTGTGTCCTGAACAGCTGGACGTACAAAATTCTTTAACATTTTTCGGTATCGGGCCCCAGTCAGTGTTACTGCATTACCTCTCTTATTCTCGAAGAAGTTTGCTCAACACGAGACCTGTTTTTCGGGGCTCGCGTGAAACATGGTCTCCCAACTCGTGGCAAGTCGATCACAGATCCCTGTTGTTGGAAACGATGAATTAGACCAGGGGTACTCAACCTTTTCATACCTACCGCCCACTTTAGCATCTCTATTGGTAGAAAATGTTTCATACCGCCCACCTGTTGTATAATAATAATAACTTACCCAGAGCCGCAGTAAGATGGGCGGAGGGGCGACGGCTCTGGGCGCACTCAGGAAAAGGGCGCTGTCGGGCTTGACTAAGGGGCGCTATTTCGAAGGCGAGGTCCTTTTTTTTGCTCATCACTTAGATTTTGGGAGGTGAGAACCTTTTTTTTTTGCTCGTCACTTGGATTTGGGAGGTGAGGACCTTTTTTTTTGCTCGTCACTTGGATTTGGGAGGTGAGGACCTTTTTTTTTGCTCGTCACTTGGATTTTGGGAGGTGAGGACTTTTTTTTTTATTTGCCAAGGGCTTTGCCTCTACTTTCGCAAAATTTAGCTGCAAAAATCTTTATAAAACAACTTACTGCATCATCTCTTATTATTAAACAAAACAAATATACATGCACCAAAACGTGGCAACGTTGGATGTCACAAAGTAATTTTTGAATAGAGGTTTAATGAAAACATGTAGTTAAATTTACCTTTTTATTTATACTTTGCATACATAGAAGTATGAAGTCTATTGAAATTACATTTAGTTAATTAAATTATTAATGAGATCCTTCAGGCTGATGCTGCGAAACTAAATATTGGATATCTGGTTCATTTTTTGCAAGGAACAAACGAAGGTCTCCTCTTTCGGAAATATTCAGACGGTTTCTTTCTTTGGTCATAATATGATTAACAACACTAAAGCCTGATTTTTAAATAATACTTTTAAAAAAATCCATTTTAATATTTTTAAAACGTCAATTAAATTTAAAAAAAAAAAGAAACGAAAAGTAGTCAGCATTGGACAAAACACCTACCACCCACCAAAAAATTCCTACCACCCACTAGTGGGCGGTAGGGACCAGGTTGAGTACCACCGAATTAGACGGATTATCGCCGATTTAGAGGGCGGATTCGTCACTTGATAATGACGCATGCTCTCTGTGTGAGAACAATGAATCGCCGATTTTAAAAATAAATGTCTACGATTTTGGTTCTTTAGGGTGTGCTAAATTTCTCCATAGCAAATCTCCAAGGGCTGAAATGTTTATCTGAAAGGAAAAAAAAAATTGTTAAGAAGGAAGATTGTTATGCATTTTTCCTTTGGTAGCGCGCCTATTGGGCCACCATGTATATAAATGAATGGTCACAGTTGGCTGAATCAATTGTAGATAATATTAATAAACTCCATTTGTACTTGCACTGTACATCTCTCAAAACTCAAGGTTTCCCACATAATGAGATCATAATCGGCGATCGGTTTCGGATATGAACCTCCTCCCGTATCCACTGATTGGTTACAATGATTCTTAGGAAAAAGATTTGTTGAATTAAACTAACGATACTTAAACTTAACGATATTTTAACTAACTTACTTTAAATATGATTACGGGTTTAATATTTACACTATGACTTACAATTAACGACGATAGCTAAATCCAAAAGAGACATATTCACATACATAAAAACTTTAAGATAGAGGGTTGGTGATCACGTGATAAAGCAAGTAATTTACTAGTGTGTAGTGTTTATCTACAAAATCTAAGGTAAATCTTTATAGTTTTTTCCCATATTAACTCATCCGTCTATATTATACTTACTGAACACATTGCAGAAAAATCCATCATTTCTAAACTACATTATAAATTATCTCTTTGCTAACCTAAATTAAATCATTCTCCTTTGTTCTAAAAATCACAAATTAGCGACATCTAACAAAGAATAGCTAAATATCACCTGTGAAGAGATTACCACTTGGCAGATCTCTGCAGGTGAAAAACTCATTAAGCAGATAATGTCGTACGCTCAGGAATTGTCTTGAGCGGCAGATATTTAAAATAATTCAAAAATGAATACTTCTATTAATGGAGGTGTTCATAACATTTATAACAACGTTCCAAATGAAAATAATGTACTTTCACAATCCATAACAATGAATTCATCTCAACCCAAGAGCTTTGCAGCTGTAACAAGAAGTTCGAACTTTACTTTTCCAAAAAAGGATCAAGCAATTATTGTAAATTCTCTCGCAGACACACCGATTAAAGATTACGTACTATCAGTTGGAAATATAGTTGGTCCAAAAAATGTCCTCTTTGCTTCAAGAATTGCCAATCAACGTATCTGTATCTACTTAGCAAATAAAGAAATAGTTGAAGATATTGTAACTCATCATAATCCATTACAAGTACTAAATCAAAACACAGAAATCAGAAGACTAATTGCACCTGCACAACGTATTATTATATCGAATGTATGTCCAACGATTCCACATTCTCTCATTGAAAACTTCCTCAAAGAAAATGGTGTAAAAATGGTATCCTCAATAAATTTTCTTAGAGCAGGAATGCATGAACAAGAATATAGTCACGTACTGAGTTTTAGACGTCAAGTTTACATAACAGCAAATGAAAACAACCCCCTACCAGACAGTGTTATAATACATTTTGAGGATACGAACTACAGAATATACTTCACTACAGATACCACCTGTTTCTCTTGTAATCAGAAGGGACACACAGCCAGTAAATGTCCTAACAAAAATGAGCAAATTATATCATCAGAAGCTGTTCCTGAAATCCCAAGTATGTCCCCAGATAAAAATAAAAACAATGACCAAACCTTTTCACCTGAAAATTTACTTGAAATGCCAAGTACGTCATATAATAATAGTACTGATTCTAACAACCCAAAAAGGCCCCCCACTAGTAGCCTGGAAGAAGATCAATCAACCGATGACGAAACAAGTAAAGACATTGAATCTGCAACAAAGGAACAAAATAGCCAAAAACCATCTAAAAAAGGAAGAAAAGGGAAGAAAAAACCAAAGACAGACAAAAGCAAGCCAGAAAGATCAGAATCTTTAGAGAACCTATCTCAGTTTTCAGCTGAAGAAATAATAAAACCTCTGAAAAACATTATGAAAGCTTCTCCTAATAATTACGCTCTAACCTATGAAAAACTGCATGACTTCCTAGAGAATGTACAAGGCTCTTCTGAACAACTAAATATTGCTCAAAAGTATGTTACGAACATCCCTAACTTTATCTCTACATTAAAAGATCTAAGGAAACATCTATCAGAACCCATCTCAAAAGGCCGATTTACTAGATTAATAAATAAGATAATGGACCAATCAAAACAAGAACTGGACAAGCTATCTCAAATCAGCGATACGGACTACACAATTACAGACTAAATTCAATTTATTAAAAATGACCATTCTGCAGTGGAATTGTAACGGCTTCTCAGCCCATATAGGTGAATTACAAAATCTAATAGTAAACACGGTGCCCAATTATATTTGTCTCCAAGAAACGCGTCTCCACCCCTATCATTTTGCTAATTTAAGAGGATATACAATTTTCCGAAAAGACAGAGACAACAGTATAAATGCTAGTGGCGGAGTTGCTATCTTCGTCTCTAACCAACATTTGACTACTGAAATAAATTTACAAACAGAATTGGAGGCCGTTGCAGTTTCCACACATTATCCTAGCTTATCAAAAATCACAATATGCTCTATATATCTACCGCCAAATAAAAATTTTACTTATCAACAAATAGACGATCTAATAAAACAACTTCCATCACCATATGTACTGGTAGGTGATATGAACAGCCACAATATCATCTGGGGCTCTAAACATACAGATACAAAAGGTAAAATAATAGAAAAAATAATTAACGACAATCGTATTCTATTAAATGATGGCTCCTCTACTCATCTCTGCATGAGAACGGGCAGTTTCTCTAGCATAGATCTCTCTATATGTGACGCAACGATGGCACCAAGTCTCTCATGGGAAGTTCTATCCAACCTTCATGGAACTGGCCATTTTCCAATCAAGATCTCATTGCCTATGAATAACAGTACTGACTTAAGACAAAACAGTATCAAATGGAATATAAAAACAGCAAATTGGTCACTATTTAAACAACTGGCAAAAGTAAATATTTCAAATATTTCTGAAGACTGCGACATAAACGAAGTCGTAGAGAATTTAACACAATTTATAACAAATATTGGGAAAGAGACTGTTGGTGAAAAAAACTTACGCACTATGAAACGGGTAACCCCTTGGTGGAACCAGTCATGCAAGAGTGCCATAAAAGACCAGAAGAGAGCGCTAAACAAATACAAAAAGCAAGACACAATAGAAAATTTCATTGAGCTTAAAAAGTGCAGAGCTAAAGCAAGAAGAATTATCCTAGAGAGCAAAAGAAAATCCTGGGAAGATTTTACATCTACAATAACACCTAGCACGCCTCCGACTAAAATATGGAATAAAATACGCATAATTAAAGGTAATAAAATCCCTCAGCAGACTTCAGTCATTATTCAAGGTAATAAAATTATCTCTACACCCCAACATATCGCAGACACTATCGCAGACCACTTTGAATTTAATTCCAGTAATAATAATTTCAGTAAAGAATTTGTTACATATAAGACATCTAAAGAAGCTGAAGAACTAATAATTCGTAATAAAGACAGTGATATAAATAAGCCCTTCACAGTGACTGAACTATCTATGGCAATAAATGACCTAAAAAAGAACAAATGTCCAGGTCCTGACGGAATCCCTGCTGAAATGATCAAACACCTGCCAGAAGAAACCCTTAGTCACTTACTTGACATATACAATTATATCTGGAAAAACAATACTTACCCAACTAAATGGCAGAGTGTTATAACTGTTCCAATATTAAAGCCTAATAAAAACAAAACTAAACCAGATAGTTACAGACCAATTTCTATGTCGAATAACTTCAGCAAAATTTTACAGAAGATGGTTAATAAAAGACTTATATGGTACCTGGAATCAAATAATATTCTTTGCAATACTCAAAGCGGTTTTCGTCAGGGCCGATCAACGATAGATCATATTGTCACTTTAAGTACAGAAATTCAAAAGGCCTTCAAAAATCGTGAACGTCTAGTAGCCATTTTCTTTGACTTGAAAAAGGCTTACGATATGACATGGAGGAACTACATACTAAGATCCCTGAAAGAAATTGGACTGGAAGGCAACATATTACACTACTCCGACAATTTTTTAAAAAATCGCAATTTTCAAGTAAGAACACACGGATGCCTGTCTGAAAGAAAAATACAAGAAAATGGAGTGCCGCAAGGTGAAATATACAGTGTAACTTTGTTCCTGATAGCTATCAATAAGATATTAACACAAATATCACAACATGTAAAAGCATGTCTTTATGCTGATGATCTAGTTATATATTGCAAAGGGAAAAATATAGACTTCATTAAAAAATATTTACAAGGTGCAATTCATAATCTTGAGAAATGGTCAGAACTAACAGGTTTTAATTTTTCCACTTCTAAAACAAAAGCCATACACTTCACAAGAAGCCAGTATAATCAATATAACCCCATATTAAGAATTCAAAATAATACGATAGAATATGTCGACTCACTTAAATTTCTGGGAATGATCTTTGACAGAAAGCTTTCATGGAAACAACACCTGCTAAATCTAAAAAAGGAATGCTTACAAAGAATCAACTTGCTAAAATCTCTTGGGCATCATAAATGGGGTGCTCACCGTGAATCATTACTCTACTTATATAAAGCACTTATCAGATCAAAGTTGGATTACGGATGCATTGTGTACGGAACTGCTAAGAAGAGTTTACTAAAAACTATTGAACCCATCCAGAATTCTGCAATCAGAATAGCAACAGGCGCTTTTAGATCGAGCCCTGTTAATAGCATTCTCTGTGAATCCTCCCAACTTCCCCTAGAATACCGAAGAAAACAGTTAACCTTAGCCTACATTACAAATCTGGCAACAGATCCTAGTATACCGACATATCAACATATTTTCTGCAATGTGAATGATCGTATAACAATCCGAAATAATAACCCTTTCCACGAAAACATCATAAGATACCTGTCAGAACTTAATTTAACCTTCCCTAACATCAGTCAAAAACTATATAACAAAATACCTCCGTGGATCAGAAAACACCCTAGATACAATCTGATACTGACGTCATATAAAAAAAGTGATACCAACCCGGAAGTGTTCAAAAAATTATATAATGAACAACTGAGCAAGTACGAAGATTTCTTTCATATTTTTACGGATGGATCCAAAATCGAAGATAAAACGGGCTGTGCAGTGTTAGCTAACGAAGACATTTTTGAATTCCACCTCCCAAATATGGCTAGCGTGTTTACTGCAGAAGCGTACAGTATCTTAAAAGCCAGTGAACTTATAAATGGAAGAAATCAGACTACAAGCAATTATCTTATTCAAACCGATTCTCTGAGCACAATCCAATGTATCCAGCAGACGTACAACCGAAACCACGTGGTCCAACAAATTCAAAGCAACTTCCACTCAGCGCTAGATAAAGGTACTAAAATCACTCTGTTATGGATCCCCTCACATGTGGGAATTATGGGTAATGAAAAAGTAGACCAGGCAGCAAAAAACGCAACCTCAAGCAACGTCATCGATACAACAATTATGCCATATGATTTTAAAAGCTATGTAAAAAAGAAAACCAGCGAAAATTTCAACTCCTTCTGGAATACCCTAAATAACAACAAATTAAGAAGAATAAAACCATCCATCAGCCACTGGTATACTCCAGAAGACAGAAAAGAGCAAGTTATAATGACTAGACTGCGAATCGGCCACACTCTCATTACCCATAAACACCTCATGCAGAAAAAAGAACAGGAAATATGCCAAACATGTAACAGCCCAATAACTGTTAAACATATTCTCATTGAATGTGTGAAGTACAATAGAGAAAGAGCCCAAAACAGCATCCCAAACTCCTTGGAAGAGGCCCTATCTAACAGTATGGAAGCTACAGCCAAAATCTTAAAATATCTAGAAGACATTAACCTAACAAATAAAATATAGTCAAAAATGTAACGAACGAGTATTGTAAAAATCTTCACTGTAATGTAATATGTAATATGTAATTTTATGTAATTCAAATTTCTTGCTTACACCTAAGTATAATGAACTAATTTAATGTAATATTTGTAACTGTTACGGGGTGTTAATGACCATGTAGTTGATACACCCCAAAATAAATTTTAAATTAAAAAAAAAAAAAAAACTTTAAAGACTCTTTAACACTAAGGGCCCGTTTTTTAAAACCAAATAGTTAGAAAACGGCTGCTATGGTTATTTATGGAATTGTTATATTGTGACCGTATTTCAGAAACCGGCCCTAATTTATCCACTGTACACCACAATCGTCACTAAAAACTCCGAAAACCATTTGCCTTTAAAAAATCTCTGAATATTTTCTCTCCATCTTTTTAACTGCACATACTTTAACATACGCAATTAATTTATTACTTTTACTTAACCGAACGTTCTAGAAAATATTAACTGTGATCAGGTGCGTACCCAGACATTTTTCTTGGGAGGAGCTCAGAAAACAAAATAGTTTTAAATGGTAGGAATCGGGAAATTACTTTGCAACAAGTGCTGTCCAAACACACTTTTTTTTCTAAGTGCAATTGTTGACCTTAAAAATAAGATCCTTATTCCCAAAATACGAGTAATGACAAAAAAAAGGTACTCGCTTCTAAAATACAAGTGATGACCTAAAAAAAAAGTCCTCACTTCCAAAATACGAGTGGTGACTACGAAAAAAATTCGTGAGTTCTAGAAATAAGTGTATTCCTTAAATACAATAAAACCACACGTTTTTGAGCTCTTGGGGGGGTGGGGGCGGCTCAAGCCCGTGAGCCCACCCCCCTTGTGTGCGCGCCATGCTATGATAAACTAATTTTATAAACCTAGACTGTCTAAACTGAACTGTTGCCCTAAACTCTTATTAATCTGATGATGTTTCAAATTGAGCTGCCCCGAGAACCTAAATGACACCTCACACCCTTTTAAACTATCCATTTTGTACTATCTAAAACTCATATGACAATTTGTTGGTAATAATTCAGATAAGTATCTCATTAGAAAAATAACCCAAAACCAATATTTATTTTAAAGACAGAGAATAGTTTTCCCACATGGTCCGAATACATATTATCTATTAATGTAACATCTTTGTCAGATAATGGGCGTTTACGTTTATTCAATCCACAAGATTGCTCAGATTGATCTGGTGACGTCACAAAATTAATTAGATTTCTCGGATTTCGTTAACATTTTCGTAAGCAATGTATGTCTGAAGTTAAGTAGTGACGCCTAGTGACGGTGGCGCTGTCAAATTTCTGTCGTTGATTACAACTGCTACCGCATTTTGTTTTATAAATATTAGTTTATTACTAATAATAGAATTCTATCAGAAATTGCACTTATTTCGAATATTTTGTTATTGTTATTTATTTGTTATTGTTAAGTTATTTTTTCAACACAATCCAATTGGCTATAAAATTCAATTTACCCACGCTAACCCCCACCACTAGCAATCCATTAATACCAGCAATCCTGCCAGATGATCGGATTGTTTGGAAACGCTCGGATTGCTCCGGCGGATCAATCGGACTGACTAAAAATAAGCTAATGTGTACGCTCCGACTGACTTACGAACGGATCGGGAGCACTCGGATCGCTCGGATTATTCTGATTAAAAGTAAACGCCTATTATATAATTAACAAGTTCCTTCTTATGCTAAATGTTAAGATACATAGGTCTCAAGTTGCACTAATAAACATGTTTGCCCTTAATTGTCCCTTTCTTTTAATATTTTTTAATATTTTACTCTTTATAACTACATTGAATTCATTTATGAAATTCTATTTCTGAGACAATATCAAAATTACCTCCCTTACGACTCTGACCTCGTTTATTTGTTTCTGTGTGTATTTATTTTTTTCAAGAATCTATATTTTAGAATTACTCCAGCTTTCATGGCAATGATACTCTTCCAAATATCTTTGGTAAAATATTTGGGTTCTGGACCTATCTGGGAGCAAACTTGGAGAAGTTTGGCAAATACATGTCATAAATACTGGTGGAGCTCAATACTTTATATCCAAAATTATCACAAACCAAATAGTTATGTAAGTAAATACATAATGTATATTTTACGTACCATAGTCTCCCAGAGCACATGTGTCCAACATTAAATACATAAAGCTGCTCATATTACACGCTGTGGAAAATGAGGTTTCATATTCCACGCATAAGCGTGTACATCCGTGGAATATGCAAATTTATATTCCAAGCAGACGGGTGCGTATGCATAGAATATGCAATTTTAGACATATTGTTGTAGGTTACAATCAGCTGATGGTTCGGTAGCCATCTTGTTGATGCCAGTTCTAAATATTTTACAACTGACGCTCAGAATGTATGTGTACTTATATTAAATTTATTATTTTTCTACTGATCTTATTGAAATATTAGGCCCGGTCTTTTCGACGTGAATGCGAATGTAGTAAAAATATGTTGAAAAATACCCTTTTATGACTGAGATTTATTTTGTTGTGCCATGGATAATGGATACCTATAGTGATAATTACAATACCTTTGATAATGAGGAACGTGCTAGAGACCAGTTAATATTTATAAATATTTAACGACTCTTATAAGGCAGATGGAAAAGTTATTTGGTTCAATTCAAACAGTTCGAGGAAAAATTATACATATTTTTTTATCTTTTTCTGCTACATATGATTGTGCAATACAAAACATTAGGACAGTTACTATTAAATGTAGATACTAACCGATGCATTGACGAGTTTAGCAAGAAATTGATTCTAGCAAAAGGTTGGTATAACAAGTTATATATACGTAAGTTTTTAGTAGGGAGATTGAAATGAATCTAACTTAATAACTGAGAATTGTCGATGTAATTATTATAGCTTGTAGGATTTTATACAAATATTGTCAATATGTTTGTCGAAATTAAGCTTACTGTCTAGCAAAATACCTAGGTCTTTGACTTGTGATTATTTTATTAATGTATTATCTCCTAACGAATAATTATAATTTATTAATTTTATATTTCTAGTGAAAGTTATGGAATTACATTTCAGATAGTTCAAAAAAAGTTTGTTTTTAACACAGTAAGTGTGAAAGCGCATTATAAATTAATGTTAAAGGTTTACTAAGTGGTTCAGCACATTTTTTGATAAAAATGCATGGGAGGTTATCAGAGCCTCCACCTTTACGTATGTCTAATTGCAAAATTGTGTCAAGTATTTCAGATGCATTAAAATAAATTTTTGATAGAATTTTATTTCAAAATGATATAAATGGTATTATCTGTCTCATTTTGTAATACGAAACTAAGAGGGTAATTTCATTTTTTATGTTGTATATTTAAAATATCATCTTAGGGTGGTAATTCTGAAGTGGCACCTTTCAAAATATTTGACATGTATATCACAATTTTTACATGTCATCGCGATTTTGACATGTCAATTTGTTATTTGATATATGTATATTGTTTTTGAGTGAATATAACCTCGATATAATAAAACAACCAAACATTCAAAAGCCAGATTTACAAGTTCACGTTTCCATAACAGTCTATTTACACCACAACAGTCACAAAAGTAACCAGATCTAGTTTCGCATTACAAAATGAGACAGATTATATAATTACAGTATAAAAACATTATTATTTCAATTATTATTACATCAACTATGACGGATCGTTTATACAGTTTGAGTATGTTAAGTGTGCACAGGAACAAAATTATTAATAATAGAGTAGATTTTATAGATAAATTCATTAATGCCAGTTTGTCAATAATCGCAGACGCCTTCAATATCTATTAAAATAGTGTTCTGTATTTATGGAAGTTTATTTAACAAATTATTAAATATTTTCAAAAATATGCCTTTATATTTTGTACCCTCTTGAAAAGAATTCTGCGGGTGCCCATGGTTGATTGGTGTTCTATTATTGCTTTACTTATTTTAAATATTTCTAAGTGTATAGGTCCATCATGGTATCTCTCAGTTGACATGCAGCTGTTCTGTCTGGCTCCTTTTCTAATGATATTCTTTCGACGGTTCAAAAAACTCACCTATCCAATAATAATAACAATGACCATTGCTTCTTCAGCAATCGTATTTGCAGTGACGTTATACTATCAATTTCCAGTATCAGTAGTTATTGGCACGTAAGTATAAACCGCATTTTATCAAATAGAAGATCTTGAGAATTATTTTCTAGACCTGCAGTCTATCTTCTGAAACAAGCAAAGTTGTACGTTCCAACTCACACAAGGGCAGGACCGTGGCTTATTGGAATGGCCCTGGGATACTTTTTACACAGTAATAGAGGAAGAAAACTTGAAATGAGTCGGGTAAGCAATTAAACTACAGTGCACCAAAATACAAGGGAGTATTGCAAATAATAAAATTTCAATCTGATTAAAATGACCACCGAAGGACCAGCTCAAATTGATGACTTTAGGCATCCGTCAGAGCTATGTCAAATTCTTATAGTATGTGCCATAAATAGCAGATTTCAACCAAGAATGCGCTTTTTCGTTACGAAAAAACAAATTTCGGTAGATTACTGAACTTCGGTAGATTGATTAACTAACCAAAACAACCAAGATCGAATCTTGGGTTTTTTCAGATTCTTACTCGCCTCCACTTTTTATGTCACGTAACTGTGCTCTGTTCTAATAACCCATGATAAATTCATCATCATCGCTTCCAATCGAAGATGAACCAATTAAAAGTATCTCATTTAATAAATATTGTTGATACATACACTGCCGTCCATAAGTTTAATCGCACCTAGCCTAATACTAGTTTTTATAAAAAAAATAGAATACCTTTGACTTGGTGTTTCAATAAAATAAATAGATAATTTTAGGTTTGTTTAATAAAAATTAATTCAAAAAATTAAATAATAATATTTAAATTGAATTTTCTTCAAAATGACCACCTCTGGCTTTCATAATCGCCTGACAAATACGCGGCATGCGTTTAATTAATTTGTTCAAATATCGGCCATCAATGTTGTTCCAAATTCTTTTACTATCTCTGGTGTCGGGCTTTCTGAGAGTTTGAATGTTATTTGTATTTATCTTCTTCTTTCACGGGGGAATATCTCCTCAGTTTTTTTCATTCCTTCCTATTTTGAGTCCTACTTCTTGCTTCACTCCAGGGGATACCTCTTCTCTCTATAGCTTTTCTTATTTCATCATTCCAATCCTCCCTAGGTCTTTCTCGGCGTCGTCTTTTAGATACCGTGGCTTCATAAATCTTTTTTGTATCTCTACCTTCATCCATCCTTTGTATTTGACCAAACCATCTCAACTGTCCTTCTTTATCATATCTTCTATTGGTTTTGTTCCCAGTTCTTCTTTATACTCTGTGTTTTTTATACGGTCCAGGTATTTTAGTAGCGTCATAATTGAAGCTGGGCAAAGACCCCTCTTGATCGTCGGTGATTTTTTACAAACTTCCGGTGAACTTGTAGCATACACCATGTAGTTCTGTAGGTTGAAAGCCACCTCATTATTAAAAATCTTTTCATTGAACTATTTTGAAGAAATCCTTCGTAAATCTGTTGGCGAATGGCCGCAGGTTTATAAGAGCTGTGTCACGGTCAGAGGTGTTCATTTTTAAATCTGACAGATGTTTCTTATTTAAGATGCATCTGTGTATTTTATACTAAAAGAAAATTAATATGTCTTCGAGCATCTTGAAATTTGATTGAAAAGTTGTTAAAATTTCAGTATTTATGGTAAGACTAAGTAGATTGTTCTTAATTTTATTTTAGATTATTAGTTTTATATAAGAAAATTGTAATCTGTGGGATTTATAGACAGATTTTTTTTTTTATTAAAAATTGTATATTTACATTATATCTTATAAACTAGTATATATTAATTTAATAATAATTATAATTTTCGACTTAGGGCTCAAAATCTACTCTCCTTATTTTTTCATTGATGTCGTTGACTTCTTTTCCTAGTTTTCTCTCTTCTGTTTTCATTTAATTGATCCATTCATACCCTCTCTCTCAGTTACTCCTAAAATTTCCTTATTTTTGTTTCTTGCTCCATTAGTTGAATGTTGAACATGCGTTCTGTTACTTCCTGCCCAAGTTCTTGTTCATTCATTCTTTGTAGCCTTACCGCTATTGTTGCGTAACCACAATATTAATACTTTTCCTTCCTTTTCTTTTCCCATCTCGATAGTGGCTTTCCTTGTTGATCCCTTTTCCCTATTTTCCTCCAGGATTCATACAGAATGTCTTTCTCCGGATGTCTATTTTTATGCTCTTTGTATCTTATGGCTTTTATGACTACTCTATTTTTATTTTCTGCATTTTTGTTTCCTCCTGCGCAATGTATTGGTGAGTTCATATCTAACTCCAACATCCATTTTAGGTATTAATTATGTACCTTTTCCATCTGTTCCCTTTCCGCTCATCCTATACTTCTACTCCAAACGTTATTATATTTTAATCAGTGCCTCGTACATGAGCCTAGGTATTCGGTAGTCTCTTTGAATTTTCTACCTCCTATACTTCATACTTGCGGTAGGGCTACCATGGCCTTTTTGTTTAATAGTCTCGTATGAGCCTCTGATCTTGCATAGCTTCTAAATTGGTACCCTAGATATTTATCTTCTTTCACTTTTTCTATTTTCTCTTCTCCCCACATTCATTTTTCTACTTTCTCACTTTCACTTCCCTTCCGAAAGAGTATTATTTTCAAATTTCCTGCATTTAAAGTAATTTGTTAATTACTTAGATATTTTTTTAAACTTTTCAGCATTTCTACATTTCCGTCTTTCGTAGCCAGCAAACCATGTCATTCGCATAAGCTAGGGACATAAGCTATTTTTTGCCTACCTATCTATGGGGATTATACGTATCGTTTACGTACCGTATACGGAGTATACGTACCATATAAAGCAGCATCATTTGATGATTTAATAGTTGAAAATTACCTGGTATCCTCAATATTTCTTGGATTGTACTTATTGGATTCTTTGCTAAATTTCCTTTGTTTTCTGTACTATTTGTTCAAATTATAATATAAATATAATTACAGGCTGTAGTAATTACTGGTTGGATCCTATCTATATCAACATTACTCTCCATTATAATGTTGCATTATATTTTTGTCCAACGCGATCATGAATTTAACTCCATCTTGGACCCAACATTTGCCGCAATTCACCGTGTGGCGTGGACTCTGGCGTTAGTCTGGATAGTTATTTCCTGCGAGAATGGATACGGGGGTGAGTTTAAGTATAAATTAATTTAAATAAAGGTATACGTGCCCTAATGACGCCCCTATACAAGTTTGTAGACAGGTTAAAGTTTGTAACAATTAAATGATTGTGAAGGGTGAAGTTATTGTTTTATAGAAGAAGATAATTGGAGGGTTGCTGTTTATAATGGGGTTGGTGTTAAAAATTAAATTAGACCAGGTGTATTCAAACTTTTTAATGTTGATGTAAATTCGTGATAATACTGTTGCCACTGAAGCATGGAAATCAACTAATAAACAGAGTAGATACTAGATCTAGTAGTTAGCCTGTTCACTATACTCTGCCGTAACTAGGATAGTAGGTGAGTAGGTGTAAATCAGTTGTACTGTAGCGGAAGTAGATATGACGTCATAGGGTGTACTCAGAAATTAAAAAAGTTTAAATGCAAGGGGGATATTAAAATGTATTTAAAAAAATAAAAACGGCACATTAGTCAAGATGGTGCAAAGGGACAAAATATTTTTTTGATCAAGAGATAAGAAGATATTTCCCGCATGTATTACTAAAAGCTGAAACAGTCTCTCGTTATACACTTCGCAGATGAGATTATGCATGTGTACTTTGTACATCGGACCTATTTTCTAGTCAATACCCTTCTGGCACCTGAATGTGGAATTTGGGTACTGTTCATAGCGAGATGAATAAAAAAATATAACACACGTGGGGTCTAAGAACGGTACTTCCTATTTTCTAGTCAAGGCCCTTTTGGCACAAATTAAATATAACACACTCTCCTATTTCCTACTCAAAGCCATTTTGTCTTCAGTAATGCACGCGGGGAATATCTTCTTATCTCTTGATCAAAAAATTATTAAGGCCCCTTGTACCTCCTTGACTTATGTACCGTTTTTTTTTTAAATAATGTTTAATACCCCCCTTGCATTTAAACTTTTTATTTCTGAGTACGCCTCTGAACTCTAAGACATCATATCTACTTCCGCTACAGTACCACCGATTTACACCTACTTATGGTCTATTTCAAAGTAGAAAAAAGTAGATAGCGCTGCGAACCGAGTACGATTTACACTGGACAAATACAGTATAGCGGGAAATTTAAAATAAGTTACAACTAGGGCATGGGCGTAGTAACTGGGTTAGCAAGTGATTTTTTTTTTTTTTTAATATGAAAATGTTTAATAGGATATTGAAATAAACAAGGCAGATGTTAAATACACTTATTTATACGACATAAATTCAGTATAATGGGAACATTGAAAAATTAAAAAAATGGTGTACTATATATAACAAGAGATATTTGCTAAAAGAGTTTAAATAAAGCAATAAAACAAACATTATATATTCAGAGCTAAAGTTTCTTATTTAAATAATTATTGTAAATAAAAATTAAAAATATATGTATATATGAAGGTCTAAAAACTATATCAATAACTTCTTCTTTGGGCACAATCAGCTGGGCTATGTTTTGGCCTCACATTAGTCCTCTCTCTTGGGGTGCATTCGAGTTGTACAGAGTAGAGCGAGCGCTGAGCGAACAGTTGATGTTGACGTCATGAATAGAGCACTAACGGAGCGAGCGTTCTTGTGACGTAATGTTTATAGAATCTAACCCTACAATTTTAGGCGGCGTTTTTACTGTCAGATTAGTTCACGTCAGTCATGAATCAAAATTATATACCTCGGTTTTTTTTGATTTTTTTTCAATGATGAAGAAATAAAATTAATTAAAAATTAACTAATAATTAATGAATTAATTTAATGAATTTTTTCCATTTTAATTTTATGCACGGTGTATTTTAATAATTTTTTTGCTGTTTACAGAACGTCACAAATACATAAAATGGACGTACTCTGTAGCCATAGACAAATAACAATATTATTTCTCTATTGTTATTTGTCTAAGGCCCGGTCTTTCCACCTTCAGTTAAAGTTCCAGGTAACTATCTGACAGATAAGGTTATTTGTAACTTCATCTGCTGAATAAATGTCAATACCAGTCAGTGAATCCAATACGTCAGTCTCATTATCCGTTAGATAACTATCCGATAGATACATTTGTATAGAAAGAAGGGATGACATTTACTCAGCAGATGAAGTTACAAATAACCTTATCTGTCAGATAGTTACCTGGAATTTTATCTGAAGGTGGAAAAACCGGGCCTAAGGCTATTATTTTTATTTTATTTATAATTTAATTTTAAACTTTCATTTCTTTCCCGCCGTTTCCCCACTTTATTACGTCATACTCCATATGCTCGGTGTTAAAACCCCGAATACATAGAGCGCACTCTAAATGCTCGCTCGATTGCAAAACGAATGCAATTGAGTGTACTCCGAGCGTCAAATCGAACACGTTTGAGTGTACAGAGCGTGCTCGGAACTAAACACAATATTTTCACAGTGTAATAGGGACGAAGATCTAAACCAATCCGAAGCAAGTACAAACAGCTCCTATCTTCGTACACACATTTTTCAACTTTGAAATAGACCATAGGTGTTTACACACAACACGGTACTGCACTGTCCCATCGAGTCAACTGTCCTCAAATCAGGACAGTAGGTGCACATAAAGGCTATTCCAAACGGTTAGGCGGAACTAAATGGGAATTTCGTTCTTTTTGGTTGTAACGAGAAGAGACCTTGCTTGGGTTATTTAATTTTTTACGTTGGAATGTCAAAATTTAAAATTTCAACAATGAAACCATGGAAACGAATGACATGTCAAAAATAAAATACTCTTTTTACATATTTAAAAGACAAAAAAATAAATAAATGGGAAAATTATATTAAGAATGACACAAAAAATCAAAATATAAAGAAAATGACATTTTAAAATGTTATTAACCTTAACCTAAAAATGTTTATTGTATTTTTTGTAAGTATGATTTACAAAGCTTAAACAAAACGGCCAAAAAGCACGATTCAAACAATGAAAGTAACTAGATTGCAAAATCTAGTTCCACCTAATCGTTTGGAATAGCCTATTCGCGACTCAAACTAACATTGGCGGCGCTGCGTACGACAGTTAATGGCCGACGTGAAACGTATATGTCAGAAGTTTTTTCTTAATATTTATCTGTTCAAACAATATTTCGGCAAAAAAGCACTGTATTTAAGTCACTATATTTAAAAATACGTCTTAATTCACATAAACTGCAGCACAAAACACTAAAAATATTATACAAATATACGCTTCTGTTTAATTTACCAAGTCGCCACCAGATGTCACTGTTATTTGGAGTCGCGAATACACAAAGTGGCACTATCCTTATACGGACTGACCGATTTTAAAAAACCAACCGGCGTAGGCAGCAGATCTGCTTTCTTCAGCGCTTAGGCTAATTTTTATTTTGCTCCGACGTCGGGAAAGTTTTGGAGAGGATTTTCTTTTTTTTTATATTTTTACGCCGGTCACATTAGAGAATAAAGCGAAGAATACCGTCAGGGGTAGGCGATGACCCATCGAAAGATGGCTAACCACTTTTTTTCGGATTTTCCCTATCGCATAGGGGTGGCTTTATATTTTCTGAAAAACCGCACCTTTTTTGTTTTCGCGATTTTTTAGGTGGTGCAACGAGCAAAATCTATGTTCAGGGATAGAAGGAAGACCGCGAAAGTCGCAAAATACTTTTTTCCGATTTTCCTTACCGCTTTAGGGTAGTTTTGTATTTTCTGGGAAATGCAATTTTTACCATAACTCCATTTTTTAGGGGGAGCAACGTATACAATCTATTCACAGGGATGGGATAGGAACTGTAGAAGGTGGCTAACCACATTTTTTCCAAATTTTCCATACCACTTACGGGTAGTTTTATTTTTCCGGGATTTCACGATTTAGATTGTTTCGTGATTTTTTCATCCCGATGGAGTTTCGCAAATCAAACCGCACATGTAGCGAACTATGTTTATAGAGTGCTCAAGTTTTTTTTTTTGCACAATTTTCTTTTTTAATAATGTTGCCCTGCTTAAAAAGGGGATGAAATGGGCAATTTTTAAAATCATGGGTAGAGGAAGGGTCGGTCGAAAGTAGCTGGTTACTTTTTCTCAATGTTCCCGACAGCATAAGGGTAATTTTAAATTTTCTGTGAGATTGCAATTTTAGACATTTTTCAACATTTTTAGGAGTTGAAACGAATAAAATATTTTCTCAATTATAGACGAGCCCACCGATTGAAAACGAGCTCTTTTGGACCGAATTTTCCGTATCTAGTTGGATAGTTAAATTTTTCTGGTGGCGGTTACTTTTTTCTCATTTCAAAAATCTCTATCATTATTTTTATTCAGTGACGGTGCAAGCGCTTAAAATCTGGAGGGCCCAAGAAATATTTGAGTAAAATCTGGGGGGGGGGGGCAGGAAATATTTGGGGAGGACATCATTTTTATCGTTATTAATGGACAAGTGAATGACCTAAAAAACGGTCATCACTTCTAAAATAAGCGATGACTTCGAAACGGACCACATTACTTTTCGACCAATTGAGGAGCAATAATGAAATAACGCGAATATTCTAATCTTAGCAGGGTTGAATGATAAATATACTTAGTGCCGTAACTAGCTTTTTTCGGGCCCTGGGCAAGAATTTATATTTGGCCCCCCTAACATATTTTGGGCCACTGACATATTTTGCGCCCCCTACCATATTTTGCCCCCCTCGCGCGTCTTTAGACACTTGAGCCACTCTCATTAAGAGTTCAGCTCTCCGACTAGTAAACGTTTAATACTACGAGGGTTACCTTTTATGTTTTTACAAACGATCCCTAGATGGCAATATTGAAATGTGTCATTACAATATTCGTAAAATTTGACATATGTTATTGTGAAATCAGTGGCAGCTTATAAATTGACCGAGTAGTTTGTTGACAGTGAGCGTATTTTAAAAAAACAAGTTGATCAAAAAATGGATATTACTCGTGAAGGTTTTCGTTGGATGATTTTTTGCGATTTTAGTAAAGGCCTAACTCAACAACAATGCATAGATTCGCTTCGTTCAACTTTTGGTAATGAAGCGCCATCAGAAAAGACTGTTTACAATTGGTTTGTAGAATTTCATCGTGATCGTGCGTCCGTTAGTGAAGAATCTCATGAAGGTCGACCAAAATCGGTTGTGATTCAAAAAAACATGGATGCTGTGTGCAATATGTTTGAAGAAAATCGACATGTGACTTACCGTAAGATAGACGTATCCTTTAGCATATCGCAGACTGCAATACATTCGATTTTGCATGAACATTTAGCTGTGAAAAAGATCTGATCCCGATGGATTCTGCATAATTTGACCGAAGCTCAAAAAAGGCTCGTGTTGATTAGTGTAAGGGAATGCTAAAAAAACTCAACCTAGGCACTGCAAAATCCGTATGCAACATCGGTACACGTGACGAAAATTGGATTTATTCATATGAACCGAAACCCACAAAAGTTGTTCGTTCACGAAGCACTTTCAAAAAAATGATCAAAATGCATTTAACATAGTAATTATGTTAAATACGTTATGTTTCCTTTGAATAAGTCTACGTCGCGCTGCTTATATCCTAGCGTCAAGGAAAGTACAAATGTAGGCTTGTAAAGGGGAAGCGGTGCATAGGCAGTATTGATAAACTGGTGGGGATCGGAGCTAGAATGCTGTTAGCGTCACAATAACAGGTACTATAAAATTATTGAATGTATTTATTTAAGTCGTAACTGAAATCACCATACCTATATTATCTCTAAAAATTTATTGTTTAGCTAGATATTAATAATTAGTATTTTCTAACTTTTTCTTTTAAATTTATATAAGAATCTTAGCTTAACAAATACGTTTCGTATTTTAGATTATAAAACAATAGGTTTAAAAACTGAATACTGTCAAATAATTATTGGAAATTCCATTTAACAGACGAACGTTAGAAGAAAAAATTGATATTAAAAAATTGGGGCGACACACACCAAATTTAAATATTTCGGAAACTGCAAAAAGCTAAAATTATAATTATAAGAGGCAATTCAACAGAGTCTTATATGATGAAACGTCGTGGTTAAACACCTAAACCTATCCTTATATTATAATTTGCAGGTCTGAGTCCCAAAAAGTCACGAGCCGCCACTGACGTCGAACAATTAGTTATTTGAAAGAGAAAAACATCAAATTAATGTCTCATTATTCACCTGATTTATCCTTGACTTTCCCAATGTCAAACAAAAAATGCGTGGACAGCGATTTTCACCACCTCAAGAAGCTGTTGAAGCCTTCGAAACCATGTTTTTGAGATACCAACTTCAGAGTGAAAAAAATGTTTCGAGAATTGCTTTGAACGCATGCCAAAATATATAAATCTTAAAAACGAATATTTTGAAAAACAATAATAGTATGTTCCAAAAAAAAAATTTTACTTAGTTTTTGTAGAAACTTAAAAGGTAGCCCTTGTATTCTTTCATTTATATGTAAATTGTTGAGATTAAACTTTTGCATGTTTGGATCTTACGTATTCAACTTTTAATCTTAAATATTGCTGGGTGTTATATTTATATTTATTTTATTTCATTACCGTTTTAGAACAATATTATTTCTGTGGTCTGTTTTGTTACGAAAAAAAAATAATAATAATAATAATAATATCATAACAAACAAAATAATTTTTCGGTAAATAAATAATTTCATTCAGCAATGATATTCCGTAATTATTCAATAAAAATCCGTTTTTCGAAAATATTATGTTAATTTAATTTTTTTGCATGACCATTTTAGGGCCCTCATTTAATCAGTACCCCGGGCCTGTGCCCCTGTTACCCCTGCTTAGTTACGGCTCCGAATATACTATTGAAAGTTGGTTAGATTTTTACCAGTTGCTATCCGCAGCCCTAAAGGTAAGAGCAGCCCTTAACAGAAATAGGATTTGTAATTTAAAAGATTAGGGCCCTGAAGGATGTTAACCACAACATTCCCTAAATAGATTTAAATTTGTAATGTATTTTTCAGGTCCAGTGAATTCAATTTTGTCATTCTACATGTTCCAACCTTTGGCTCGACTTAGTTATTGCCAGTATCTTGTCCATTATACATTTCAAACTATGATGGCTACTAGCGTCAGAACACCATTATACACCAACGCATTTATAATGGTAAATATTCAATTATTACATATTATAAAATTATATAATTGATTTAAAACTGTGTTCTTAAAGTTTCAACATTCAAAGGACAATACCCAGCGTTAGAATTAGAAATATTAAAAAAATAAATAAATCGGAGAAAAGCACACTTGTTGCGGAAGAATCAAAGGAAAGCTTATTGATCCTAAAATAATTTTTTAGGCGACCATATCAAAAACAGTTATTTTTTATCATCTAGTACAGGGGTTCTTAAACGTATGTACCCCGAGGACAAAAAGTCCTGACCATGTAGGATTTTTATTAAATGAGTTATTTGAATAAAAGCGAAAAGTTAGGGGATGTAAAGTTAATGTCAAAATTGTTTCGCGGACCCCCGGTAAAGGCTACGTGGACCCCCAGGGGTCCACAGATCACAGTTTAAGAACCTCTGATCTAGTACTAGACAAAAAATAAATCTTTTTCGGCCTAAGCCGATTCGTTTACTTTTAAGGCCGCTGGATGCCAACGCCATCTAAGATATAGGGCAGTCGGCGAATCAGTGCAGTTGCGTCACTGGAAACGTCACATGTTTTTGTGACGTTATGTTTAGTATATCTACATAGCATCCATTTAAGGAATGTAATATTCGTACGCTATCACTTGTATCACAACGAAATGAAAATATAAGAATAAGAACAGAATAAAAACAAATAAACTATTCTAATAGGCTAAGTAGTCCTAAAAAGGGCTGATGTGATCCAAAAATATGATCAAAAAAAAAAAGAGAATAGAAATACTTTGTATTTAACCTAAAAAGATATGCACTACATACAATATCAAATGGAAATCTATAAGATATCTATAAGAAAATACATAACTAAACACAAAACTGCTAAATAAACAACAAACTAAATAAAAAAGGTTTTTAGAAATTACTATAAGTTAGATATATGAACACAAGTATCAAATCACATCAGAGCGTATTATAAAATGTAAACATTGTGTTATTTAGCGTTACCAATACAAATGTCCCTATATTAAATAAACATTATTAAAATTTGTAAGTCTTCAAAATGACTATCCAAAACAAACTAAATACGACTTCAAAAGGTATGTTTTAGTAAAATAAAAGAGTGAAGAGCAATATTAGTCTATAATTCACATGCAAAAAGAATCGATTCAGTTAATTTTTCGCCACTAAGTTTGTCGCAAAATGAGCAACTGCGTTGATTTAACGACTGACCTATAATGATGTTTGGTCAATAACAAGCGAATGTCTAAAATTATGTAGCTAGTTAAAACAAATAAGTTTAATTTTTCTTATTAAAATTACTTTTGGTGGTCCAAAAAATAAAGTGCGCACCTTTGCCAAAAAAATTTTCTACTTCTGTTAACAAAACTGTATTATATTTCACTTATTTAGTGCATAAAATTTATTTAGTGCATAGTGGGTAAAATGCGTGAAAATAGTGCCATAACGCGTCATTTTTCGAGTTTTGTAGGTACGAACGAAAAAACCCTTATAACGTCACACATGTCTCTGTCTGTCTGTACGGTAGAAATTGCAGCCAGACTGCTTAAGATAGAATGTTGAAATTTGACATGCTTATACAACTCTGTGATCCATATATAGAAAAACAAATATAGGAGTGACCCATATATAGGAGTTCAAAAAACATATCTCGAGATAATTATACACAAATATCTATTTAATAAAAAAATAAATATTTTTTAAAGTTTTCAGTGGCATATCAAATGAAACCTCTTAATTCGTGGACCAACAAGCATTTTTTTTTTAAATCCTTTTCTTTATAAGGAATTTTCGCCAAAAATATGTCTAAAAAAATTTTTCCCCTACCTTACCTCATAGAGGGGTTGATATAAAAATATGAAAAAATTCTCCATAATGAACATTGATGGGAACCGGAATAGTTCTACAGAAATTTTTGATCAGATTAGTTTTTTGAAAAATATCGATTTTAAGGTCACTGATAAAAATAAAATATTTTTTTAAAATTTATTGTGAGGTATAAAAAGAAAACTCTTAAAAAGTAGAATAAGGAACAAAAGGCTGCTTTTAAAATTTGTTCCTTTTAACACGATTTTAACCAAAAATGTGCTAAAGAATTTCTTGTGCCGTACTCTTTTATCCAAAGGGATTAAAATAAAAATCTGAAAAAATTGTAGATAATGTACATTGATCTGAGCCGAAAAATTGCGAGAGAAATTTTTGATTAGATTACGTTTTTGAAAAATATTGCAGATATTGTCTTTTTGACAAAATTCATTATTTTTTAATTCATGGCTAAATAGTGGCTAATAATTATTTTATTTTTGTATTTATGACTGACAGTGTATTTTTTTTAAACTAAAAAAAAAAATATATAAATAAATAAAATAAAAAAAGTTTAAAAAAGTAACACATAATACACAAAAAGCATTTATTAGATTTTGAAATAGAAATATTACTTTTTAATAGTAATAAATTTCACATTAATATTATTATACCCAATATAATAATCCTAATTTGTACCTACAGTCTATTCCAAACGATTAGGTGGAACTAACCTCAATTTTCATTTTTGTAATTTGTCATTAGATATTTTTTTTTTATATTGAAGTTGACTTTTCCTGAACAAAATGATCAAAAGCTTCAATAAATCGGTAAAAGTAATTAGAATTGAAAATCTAGTTCCGCCTAAACCAAAGGAACAGACCTTACTATTTTTACATTTCTAAAATAAAATATTGGATTTTATTACAATACTAATATAGTAATCTTAATGTTAATTTTATATTATTTAACATAAAAATAACACTGTCATACACAATTATTTTTATACTTTTTTAAGTTGAAATAAAGTCTGTTCCTTTGGTTTAGGCGGAACTAGATTTTCAATTCTAGTTACTTTTACCGATTAATTGAGCTTTTGATCATTTTGTTCAGGAAAAGCCAACTTCAATATATAAAAAAATAGCTAACGACAACTTCCAAAATCCAGGGATTGGAGGAATAACAACTGGGAAAGTGTCAACAAGAAAAAGTGTGTTGGCGTCGTTGGCATTGTTTGCAAAAATTAGAAATTTCTTCTTATTTTTTCGTATTCTGCTAACGGCTAAGAAGAATAAGAACTAACACTATTAGTATTGTTATATCACAATAGATGGCGCTTATATTTTGTGTACTAATTTTAATAAAAATTAAATTTTTAAGATTCCAGCGCCTTTAGCGGTAGTATCTGAACTTCAAAGTTTAAACATCGACATCGGTAGTAGACATCGATGTTTTTAAAACAAACATCGGTAGTAGACATCGATGTTTTTAAAACAAACATCGATGTTTTCGATACATCGATGTTTTTTTCCCATCCCTACTGCACACTGCAGACAGATAGACAGTGGGCAGCGGGTACTATTCAAGCTTTGAGACGCACTTCTGTCTAGAGCGTTTTTCATTACTGTATTTCAATAATAATGCGCGTTCGTGCGCGCTTGCATTTTTAGACAAAAATATGTAAACATATAACATTTTTGGTTTTACAATAGTACATAATTATTTTTTTTTTCTTCTAAATATAAACGCTTACAAAAAGTAAAGGAAGCACTACTTCCTGTGCTTCCATGGACGCTTCAACACTGTACTGACCCATACCTTTTCGTCTCTTCACGGCTCTGCAAATAGATATATTTATTAAAACATACATATTAATGAAATGTTTAAAAATGTGCAACTATGCAACTATATTTTTCGGAACGTAAATCCAATTTCCAAACGCAAATCGAGGGAAGACTGTATTTAATAATAATAATAATAATAATAATAATAATAATAATAATAATAATAATAATTTATTGACCAAATTACATATACATCTATTGTTTTTAGTCAGTCATTATTAGGTACATACGATTTCATATACAAAATTCAATATTGTCAAAATTACTAAAATCATAAATGGGATTTTTCAACAAAATGTCCTTAATTTTATTTGAAAATTCTCTGCATGATAGTTGTTTAATCTCCTCGGGCAACACATTGAAAAATTTTATACAATAATAATTTGAGCTATTTCTGGATTTGTTCATACGAAGGTACTGAGAACGGATATAGTTTTTTGAGCGAGTATTGTATTCATGCGAATCTCCAACAGTAGTGAATTTGCTCAAATTCTTATGAATTAGCAAGAGGCAATTATAAATGAATAATGCTGGTAAAGTCATTATTTTGAGACTTTTAAAATAATCTCGACATTCGGCTCTGTAGGCAGCGCCGGCGATAATTCTGACTGTTTTACGCTGAAGGCTAAAGATTCTGTCAGCGGACGGAGAATGTCCCCATATAAGTATCGCATAGTTTAGGTGGGATTGAAATAATGAAAAATAGGCTTTCAATACGACCTCTTTACATACTTCGTATTTCAACCTCCTTATCAGATAAATGGTGGACCTAAGCTTTCTACTAAGAAATTCTGTGTGTTGGTCCCAACGTAAATGAGGATCTACGTGGATTCCAAGAAACTTTACGTAATGAGGGTTTTCAAAGTTATGTTTCCTAGTACTAAACAGCAGGGTCTGGGATTTGTCCGTGTTTAAGCATAATTTATTGGTGTTAAACCAAGAATTTGCTTCAGCTGTCAAGGATCTATTCTCGGAAAGGAGAGCACTTAGATTGGAGTTTCTAGTTAATAATGTTGTGTCGTCTGCGTAGAGAACTGTTATAGAAGTCATAAAAAGGGGTAGGTCATTAACATATATTAAAAAGAGTAACGGACCAAGTATGGAACCTTGTGGAACACCAAACTGTAACGGAAGAGTTTTAGATTTATTGTTGTCAAGCTGAGTGAATTGTTTCCTATCCGATAGATATGATCTAAGCAAGGAGCAGCTGTTTTCATCAAAACCATAAAGATATAGCTTATTTAATAAAATGTTATGCGAGATGCAGTCAAATGCTTTGCTGAGATCTAAAAAGGTACCAACACAGTATTCACCAACTTCCAATGCGTCCACAATATAACCGACAAATTCCAAAACGGCATCAGTTGTGCTTTTGTTAATTCTGAAACCAAACTGAGAGTAGGAAAACAAATCATTTTCGGTAAAATATTGAGTTATTTGTTTGTAAAGCACTTTTTCTACAATTTTTGAAAAAACTGGCAGAATAGAAATGGGGCGGTAATTATTTACATTATTGATGTCTCCTTTCTTATGCAATGGAAGAACTTTTGCTATTTTTAGCTTGTCAGGAAAACAGTTTTGTAAAATACAAAAATTAATTATTTTTGTTAAAGGTGAGATGACCTGATCCTTGACCGATTTTAGTAATTTAACCGACAAGCCATATGCATCGGGTGTGTTACCACCTTTCAAAGAATTTCTATTAATCCCATTGCAAGAATATATTTCAGTGAATACCCTGTAATATATTTAAAATTATTAAGATATAAAAATTGTTGTGTTGGTTGAAAATTTCTCATTTAAATAACAGCAGAAACAGTTTTAATTATATTCTGACATGTGCGCCTGATGGGTAGGCAACAGCGTGACGGCTTACACGTCTGCTAATTATGTTGCATATACAGCAATGCTGTTACATTCCACATTCACTACCAGATATCCAAATTCAGAACTACACAGTTTTAAATAAATAAATTGAACACATTATTTTATGTTCAAAATTAAATATTGCATATATTCTATTTTTGTTTCAGTTTTACAAGTTTTTGAGTGATCTTGTTATGACGTTATTCCTGGCTGCAGCTCTTTTCTTCTCTTTTGAGTCTCCAGTTATAATAATTGAGAAGATTTTAAGAGGAGCAGGTAAAATAATATACAATTATATACAAGGTGTCTCAAAAGAAATTTTATATTTATATAGCTTACTGCGTGAACGCAACGTATCCGAGGGGCGCGGGGCTTATGTCAATCGGTAGCCTGGCTCTTGGGAATTCAGTCGCTATGGAGCGTTTCTCGGGAGCAGACCGCGCGTTATGCGTGCGAGAGTTTTACAAAAACGTTGATTCGGCGACTGTAGCGCGTAGAAAATTCTGCAGTATTCGAGGTTTTCGCCACTTAAATGATGCGCCAAGCATTCCTCTCATTCGACATTGGGTTAAAAAGTTTGAAGAGACTGGTACAACGCTGGATAAATCAAAATCCGGGCGACCTAGGTCATCAAGAACGGTAGAAAACGTGGAGAATGTTAATCAGTCTGTTCGTGACGACCCGAACCTTTCAATTCGGAAGCGCGCAAGTGCTTTAAATGTGCATAGATCATCATTACATCGCATTATGCACAAAGACCTAAAGCTGCACCCCTACAAAATTCAATTGGTGCAAGAATTAAAGCCCCAAGATGCCAGGCAGAGGCTTAATTTCGTAAATCAGGTGATTGAGCGATTTTCAACGTTTACCAACATTTTGTTTTCGGATGAAGCTCATTTTCATCTTAATGGCCACGTAAATATGCAGAACTGCCGCTACTGGAATGCAACGAATCCGAAACGCAAACATCAGAAACCCTTACATTCGCCGTATGGGCTGCGATGTCGGCGCGAGGAATTATCGGCCCTTACTTTTTTGAAGACGAAAGGGGGCGTGCAGTTACAGTGAATTCAGAGCGTTATGTGGAGATGTTAGACAACTTCTTGGTACCTGAATTGTAAAACTTTTCTGGCTATAACCAAAGAACATGGTTCCAACAGGACGGAGCAACTTCACACACGTCCAATATGTCTCTGCCACGTGTTCGTGAAATTTTCTCAGGCAAATTGATCTCCCGGAGAGGTGACATAAATTGGCCTCCACGCAGTCCAGATTTAACCCCTATGGACTTTTTCCTATGGGGTTACCTTAAATCTAAAGTTTACGCCAATAAACCGACTTCACTGGCGCATTTGAAAGAAAATATCCGTCACGAAATGGCAGCCATACCTGAGTCCACCTGCCGAGACGTCATAAGTAATTTTACTGTTCGATTAAATGAGTGCCGAGAACGCGAGGGTCTACATTTAGACGATATTATTTTTAAGAAATAAATCCCCAAAAAGTGTATTTTAATAATTAATAAACATTTTTTCTATATACGGCTTACTTTTTTTTTAATCGATCCACTAAATATAAAATTTCTTTTGAGACACCTTGTAGTATATCTCCACTATTTGACCATAAGTATCAAATTATGTTTCGTGAACTATACATTTTATTTGTCCACGCGTTATTTATTCACTTTTACTTCGACACATGATCTACTTATGAAAAAAGAAATAATACTGGATAATTATATTATTGTTTCAAGTATAACAAAAAAGATAAAGTTAAGAAAAATATTTTTTTTTACTTATATTTAAATAAATTTTAAATAGTTCTGTTTCTTCTTTGATAGCACACTCATGTATCGGTCTGTTTGGTAGAAATTGTGGCCAAACATAGAATGTCGAAATTTTTCGCTTTGACTCACATATAGAAAAATTATCTGGAGTTCAAAAAATAAAAATTACAATGCGAAAAAGATGTAAACAAATTAAGTCTGTCTTAATTTATAAGTCTGTTTTTGGTTTAAGCGGAACTAGATTTAATGAGGCTTTGATCATCTTATTCAGCAAAAGCCCACTTCAATCATTAAAAAGGAAGATCGTGACAAAAATAAAAATTCCATTTAGTTCCGCTTAAATGTTACGAATAGTCTATATCAGGACCTCCCAAACTGTGCGCCGCGGCTGGTAACAGGGGCACCGCGGAAAAAGTCTGAAACATTAAGGGTGCTGGGAACCGAAAGAGTTTGAGAACCATTGGCTTTATGTATTCAACGAAAAAATAATTATATTTTTTAAGGTGATATTAAACGAAACCTCTTAATGTGCGAATAAACCGACATATTTTTATATTTGAAAATATTTGTTTTTATCGAATTTTCTCTAAAATGTGTTTTCTCTAAAATTTTGTTTGCCCTCTTCCTACCCTGTTTTCTGGAGCAGTGGTTCCCAAACTTATTTTGTCGCGGAACCCCAAAAACCCCAAAAAAAAAGGTATAAGCAAGGCAAATCTAGCTTAGATTTGCCTTTATTTTATATTTATATTTTTCATATAAAGTGTGAGACTTTTTGATAATACAGCTAGGTTTAATTAGAAGCAGAGCAGGCGCTAGCTCTTTTGGCGCCCGGGACAAACCCGTCAAACTGCGCCCTTTTTTAGAATATGCACTGGCGTACCGAAGAGTTTAACTGCTCGCAATTTTATTTCAAACACATTCTTTTGATTTAGATTGTTGCAATTTAAATATTTTAACATTTTAACCGAATACTAGTTATGGCTAAGTAAATTTGCTAATACAGTGGTACCTCGACTTACAAATCTCTCGATATACAAACATTTCGGGTTATAATCAATTTTCATATCCTATTTTGACCTCTAGATAAGAACCGTGATGTTTTTCTTTTCAAATGAATTAAGCCCTGTTTACGTTATACTTTTTTAAACTTTTTTCCCTAGTACTAGAAACAGTAGCCTGTTTCTACAACAGCCTACAGCCTACTACTACAGGCAAAAATTCGAAATTCCTGAGCCACAAATCCAGGAATAAAAAAATTGTCCTTTGTTTACAATAAAATGGAAGATGGTACTAGGTACATACTTTTTAAGATACAAACCGCGGTCGGGAACAAATTAAGTTTGTAATTCAAGGTGCCATTGTATGTGTAAATGTGTCACCAAAATCTAAAACGTTTCATATAACCGTTTATAAACGTTTTCAAATGTGGAAGAAAGTTAATTCAGTCCAAAAGAAGACTGAATATTATTATATAATCAATAAACGTGTACATCTTTAAACTCAATTTTATAATTAATACCAGGTCTACAAGTATTAAATGCGGATTTTTTTTTTTTTAAATAAAACACGTTAAACTCAAAAGAACAGTAAAAGTTTATTTATTCAAAATATGCTCCATTAGAAGTTATACATTTTCCCCATCTTTCAGGCAATTTGTTAATACCTCGCCAGTAGAACTCTTTCCCCGCAAACCATTCATCAAGCCATTCTTTCACATTTTCATATGAACAAAAGTGCTGCTCGGCAAGTGCGTGACCCATCGATGCGAACAAGTGGTAATCTGAAGGGGCCAAGTCAGGTGAGTAAGCGGCATGGGGTAGCACTTCCCACTTGAGTGCCTCCAATGTGTTGCAAACTGCTTTTGCCTTATGTGATGGAGCGTTTTCGTGAAGAAAGATTGCCTTGTGCTGTCTTCTTTCGTATTCTGGTCGTTTTATGAGCAGCGAATGGTTCAATTCGATCAGTTGTTGTTGGTAGCGTTGGGTACTGTTTCACCAGGTTTTAACAATTCATAATAGACCACACCCTTTTGGTCCTACCAAGTATAGAGCATTGTCTTTTTGCCAAAGCGATTTGATCTTGCAGTTGAGGTGGATGGTGAGCCTGGGTTCACCATGATTTTTTGCGTTTGGGATTTTCAAAATAAATCCATTTTTCATCGCCAGTAATGATACGATGCAAAAAAGACTTTCTTTTGTATCGTGCAAGCAAAATTTCACAAGTGTTTTTGCTTTTTTCCATCTGCCTCTCATTCAATGCATGTGGAACCCATCTGCCGACTTTCTGGATCTTACCCATCTCTCATAGGCGATTGGAAACAGCTTGTTGACTAACGCCTAACTGCTCTGCTAGTAGTTTTTGTGATTTACTATCGTCTTCCTGTAGCATTGTTTCCAATTTTGTATCTTCATATTTTTTTGGAGGTTTTCCGTGTTCTTTGTCTGTAAGATCAAAGTCACCACTTTTGAAACGCCGAAACCATCGTTCACACGTATCTTGCGATGGAGCATATTCACCATAAGCTTCTCGAAGTAGTCGGTATGATTCAGCAGCAGTTTTTTTCAAATGAAAACAAAACAGTAGTACTGTCCGCAAATGCTCTTTATTTGGCACAAAATTTGACATTTTTAATACAGTAAAACAAAACTATATGATCACTTTTCAAATTATAACCTATACGCATTTGACACTTAATGATAACTTAACAAAATTTTGTTGTGAAAATGTGTTGAAACTTTGAACTATACACTACGTTTGCGCGGCAAGTTTGAAAAAAATCCGCATTTCATACTTGTAGACCTGGTATATACAAGATTGATATAGAAATGAAAATTTATAATTTTGATCTAAATAAAAATAGAAAACCTTAATAAAAACTTAGAATATGTATATTCGGCGTCTGTTTTGGCGCCTTTAAGAGCTGTCGCCCTGGGCCTGTGCCCCTGCCTTTCACCGTCACTGATGAGAATTATGATTTTGCTTTTTAGATTCTAATATCCTTTCAAAATTTGGTATAATATTGTATAATCGAATTCGCATATCTGGTGCAGCATTTAGTTTTCTGCGATATTTCGATTTTTTATCAGCATTTTTCGAAAATCCAGATTCACACATGTACGTAGTTGCAAACGGTAACAAAAACCGAATAGCCCTTTTTGATAAATGAGGATATTCGTCATATATATCAAACCAGGAAGTTGTTTTTTGGATTATTATTATTATTTTTTTTTTAATTTTTTTTTTTGTTGTATTCTTGAATAATTTTTTAACTATATCTTAAATTTCATTTATTTTATTTATTTTTTATAAATATCTATTTTTATGAAACAAGAGAGATATAAAGAGCAGCTTGTCCCGGAACACACTTTGGGACACGCTGTTCTAGAGGGATTGATCTAAAAATCTGAACAAAATCTCAATAATGTATACTGATGGAAACAGAAATAGTTCAACAGAAATTTTTTATTAGATAAGTTTTTCGAAAAATATCGAATTTTTGGGTCGTTTTTTGTGGTAAAACAAAAAAGATTAAGTACGAAAAGTATATATTTTATTATATTATATCAGAGGCGCTCAGACTTAAACCATCGGCGATCGACCATAAAAGCATTAGGCGGCAAGCGATCGACTAGGTAAAAATAAAATACAAAGTTCATAAATGGTTATATTTGTTAATTGCAAAGATACAACAACTAATGTTATTTTCATGTTGATGAATGGCATTGCATGTCATCTGCATACTTTTCATAAAACGGCACATAATTACAAAGTTCCAAACGCAAGCATGAATTAAGATGTTCGTCACTGAGCCGATTATGATATTTAGATTTAATTATTTTCATTTCGGAAAACGCAGACTCGCACAAATAAGTTGACCCAAATAATGCTGTTAACTGAAGGGCAATTTGTTTCAAACATGGATATTTTTCTTCAGATAAACAAGCCCAAAACTTGTTATTTGTTACTCAGGCTTTGAGATGTATATCTGACATAATTTTCAAGACTGGAATGAGATCTACCTCATTCCAAATAATATCTATTAAATGTTAAATCTTAAATTATCATCTATTATTCTATCAGATAGTTTAACATTTAATGTTCGTTACTAAATTAATAACTATTAAATTACAATAACTGTAAAATTACAATAACTGTAAAAAAATATTTAAAATACTTTTTATAAATATGTACGCGATCGACTTAAAAACCTCTCGCGATCGACTGTTTGAGCGCCCCTGTATTATATTATTATTTAGTATAAATTTCTTTATTTTAACACGAGTTTTATCATTTTGTCAAAATGTTAAAAAACTGTTGTCTCACCTAGGAGGGTTAATTTAAAAATCTGAAAAAAATTCTGAGTATTGCATTAATGTGAACCGGAATACAACAAAAGAGCTCTGACTATACTTCATTACTTAATTTGTGTTATGTATTAGGAGAGCGGGGTTTTAGTCAATTGCCCCGGTCCCTCATGCGTTACGCCGGTCCTGTGTTTTTACTTTCCCAAGGGAAATACGCCTAACAGTTTGGGAAACCCTGCTGAAGTTTTATAAAAAATTTATAACTAATATTATTCTAGGTTCTAATCCGAAAAAATGCAAAGACGAAGATGACCATTTTAAAGATATTAATAAGAAGAATTTTGCCGTTATTGATAGACTTGAAAATACAAAATTTTAATTAATTTCATTTGTAATATAAGAAAAAATAAAACAAGTCAATAGACCTACAGATTACAAAGGCAAATGTATATCTAAAAAAAAAATGTATTCTATTAAATAATTACCTGCCAATAAAATTAAGATTATTACCTTACCTAATTGTGTAACAGAACGTTTTGGGACATGTGTCAATTACCACAATGTACATAAAATGGATCGTGGCCTAACTAGTGACATTGAACACCTACTTCTCACCAAACTGAAATCACTGGAGTTAATAATGCTAGAACTACCTGAAAAGCGAAGTCTATGCCAACAAATTGCAGATAATTGGACAACTAAGAAAGATTATTTGTGACGTCTTTCCTGGAATAAGTGTTAAACTGTGCAAAAAATGCTTACTAAATAAGATTGGGAAATCGCGTTCCTGTCTCGCTGCTAAAGGCGGTCATTTGGGTAGTATAATGTCTACTATTATATAAACTAGTGCAGTGTTTCTCAACCTATTCTGGCATGGGACCTCCCGAAATTATATACATATTATTTGCGGCCCCCCTATATATCGTCCATGAGATTGGTCTGGCATCTAGAAAAACACCAATACCTGAACAAGAATCAAGCTGGCTTTAGACAGGATCACTCCACAATGGACCAGATTCTTGTACTAGTCAACGAAATACAAGAATCCCTCAGAAATTAGCAACAGTTGGCGGCCATATTTTTTGACATCAAGAGTGCCTATCCAACAGCGTGGCGAATATATATTTTAAATGAGCTTAAAAGTTATGGTTTAAATGGAAACATAGCCCACTTCTTTAAGAACTCCCTCGCTAACAAAAATTTAAAGTGAGAGCTAATGGCACCTTTTCATATGAGAAAAACCAGAAAAACGGGGTTCCGCAAGGCTCAGTTCTAAGCGTTACTCTATTTCTATTATGCATGAATAAAATTAACGAGAAAATAAAAAAACCGGTTCAATGTTTATTATATAAGCTGTTCACTTTTGTAAGAACACACTAGATCTGGTTATTTTGGTTACTTTTATGGTGTGTTACTGACTTTAAATGTCAATTAAAAATATTTCTTACGCTGTAAAACCGACTTTAGGTTGATAAGGTTATGATCATTATAATTAAGATATCCTTTTTCAATATGACATATGTCAAATGGATCAACATTTTAAAAAAGTGACATTTTTTAATACCAACATGACATACAGATTCAAAGTTGCAAACTATTGAAAACAAAATTCCCTCTTAGTTTGTTCTTACAAAAGTGAACCGGCTATATGCAGACGATCTAGTTATTCTCTGTAAAGGTGTAAACTCAAACAATCTCACGCGCCTTCTTCAAGACGCCATCAAAAACCTAGAAAAATGAGCCGATAACACGGGTTTCCAAATTTCTATAGAGAAAACTAAATTAATCAACTTCACCAACCAGCGCAAACAACAAAATCCTGATTTAACACTATATAACGTACCTATACAAAATACTAACGAGATCAAATTTCTAGGCATTACAATAGATAAGAAACTGGGCGTTTGAGTTAAAGGGCGTTTTGCAACACAAAGCGTCCGGGTCAAGCGTATGTTGAAAGCTGAGATGGTTCATTTGTGGTTAGGATAACATGCGACGATAATTCATATATTTCAAATCAGTATAGTTATAAGGTAAATTATAGCCGGAAAAGTTGTCATACTTTTTAAACGCTAACTTTCTTTGTTATTATTTTTTTTACAACAGGTTTTTCATTTTTTCATTTTCCTCACACGCAGAAAATCTATACTAATTTCCAATTTAGTTCGTTTGTGTGTATGCATGTTATCTCGAAACTAAACTCCGCCTTTACTGACTAAAAAAAAAAAGAAAAAAGAAAAAATACAGCAGCGTGTCCATGGAAACGTTTGTGATAAAATAGACTTGTTTTTATGCCTCTCAGGGTACCCGACTTCTTTTGACAAATTACAGTCAATTACAATAGACTTGCAGCTTGGAAATAGTAGTTGCAGTATTTTTGGGAAATGAAAATCATGAAAACTAGAGCGAAATTGTGGTTGGATTAATAATAAACTAACATAAAATCTGCGTTAAGTTGTCACTGAAAATTAGTTTTCTACATGGATTTGATATTGGAAAAATACTTTACTTTTAAATAGTAGAGAATATTTTTTTGTTAACTGTAAAAGATACTAAAAAAATGTTTAAGTACAAGTACAAGTTTCTTTTCAAAATCTTTATCCAACCATACCTTACACGACATAAAGTCTATTCCAAACGATTAGGCGGAACTAGATTTTCAAATCTATTAATTTTTACAGATTGATTGAAGATTTTGATCATTTTGTTCAGAAAAGCCAACTTCAATATATAAAAAAATACAAAAATGAAAATTCCTGTTAGTTCCGCCTAATCGTTTGGAATTGCCTGTACGTTCCTATTTAAAGTATAGGCGTATTTAGGTATAGTTAAAGGTATTTGTAGAAATTTTTGTTAATTTTATAATGTAAGTCATTGTTATGTAGAATGTGCTTCTATGGACAATATAGAAACACATATATGCATACACTATCGGCTATAACTAGAGAAACAAAACTATTTTTTAAATCATTTTCATAAATCCCGATTATTGACTAAATGAATATTGAATTATATTGGTATAGCAACAACAATTTATAAATTAGAACCTGCACTTAAAAATATTTGTTGTACTGGTACAATAAATAAAATAATTAACTTTCTGCTGCAGCAGACCATCTGCATATTTCTTTTGTAATACTTAATAAAACAATTAAAATAAAACAATTTTTTGTGGTAAAATTTTTTCCTTTGCCCTAGCTCCCGTTCTTTTCCCGGTTTAGAGGTTCATAATTATGGTAAGCTTATATATATCTACACACACACATATACATATATATAGGGGGGCCGCAGACAATATTTTAGTTATTTTGGGGGGTCCCATGCCAGAAAAGGTTGAGAAACACTGGTGTAGATTATCTTGGATTTTTGTATTATGGTGTTTCTGGTGAATGTTTGCTGTATGCTCGTAATGGTACTTAGAGAATCTGTCTGTGTTATGAACTTTTGGCCTGGATGGAGTCTTATGTATTTTGTCGCTTGTAGGATAGCAAATGCTTCAGCAGGAAAACGCTTGTTTGATCGGGTAGGTGCAATTTTCAATTTCATTTTCTGTAACTAGCGCGGCACCGGTACTACATTGAATTTTGGCCCGTCAGTGAAGATGGCAATGTAATTATTGAATTTTGAGATTAATCTCCCCCATAGCCCCCCCCCCCCTCAAATATTCAACATACTCCATTCAACAAAAAATAAGCCTTTCTTCAACCAAAATTTTTCTTATATTACTTACTTTTCTTATATTTATTTTTGTAGTTAATAATAAGTGTGAAATTTCAAGTATATACAAGGTGTCTCAAAAGAAATTTTATATTTAGTGGATAGATTAAAAAAAAAGTAAGCCGTATATAGAAAAAATGTTTATTAATTATTAAAATACACTTTTTGGGGATTTATTTCTTAAAAATAATATCGTCTAAATGTAGACCCTCGCGTTCTCGGCACTCATTTAATCGAACAGTAAAATTACTTATGACGTATCGGCAGGTGGACTCAGGGATGGCTGCTATTTCGTGACGGATATTTTCTTTCAAATGCGCCAGTGAAGTCGGTTTATTGGCGTAAACTTTAGATTTAAGATAACCCCATAGGAAAAAATCCATAGGGGTTAAATCTGGACTGCGTGGAGGCCAATTTATGTCACCTCTCCGGGAGATCAATTTGCCTGAGAAAATTTCACGAACACGTGGCAGAGACATATTGGACGTGTATGAAGTTGCTCCGTCCTGTTGGAACCATGTTCTTTGGTTATAGCCAGGAAAGTTTTGTAGTTCAGGTACCAAGAAGTTGTCTAACATCTCCACGTAACGCTCTGAATTCACTGTAACTGCACGCCCCCTTTCGTCTTCAAAAAAGTAAGGGCCAATAATTCCTCGCGCCGACAACGCAGCCCATACGGTCACTTTAGGCGAATGTAGGGGTTTCTGATGTTTGCGTTTCGGATTCGTTGCACTCCAGTAGCGGCAGTTCTGCTTATTTACGTGGCCATTAAGATGAAAATGAGCAAAATGAGCATTTGTTTTCATCCGAAAACAAAATGTTGGTAAACGTTGAAAATCGGTCAATCACCTGATTTACGAAATTAAGCCTCTGCCTGGCATCTTGGGGCTTTAATTCTTGCACTAATTGAATTTTGTAGGGGTGCAGCTTTAGGTCTTTGTGCATAATGCGATGTAATGATGATCTATGCACATTTAAAGCACTTGCGCGCTTCCTAATTGAAAGGTTCGGGTCGTCACGAACAGACTGATTAACATTCTCCACGTTTTCTACCGTTCTTGATGACCTAGGTCGCCCGGATTTTGATTTATCCAGCGTTGTACCAGTCTCTTCAAATTTTTTAACCCAATGTCGAATGAGAGGAATGCTTGGCGCATCATTTAAGTGGCGAAAACCTCGAATACTGCAGAATTTTCTACGCGCTACAGTCGCCGAATCACCGTTTTTGTAAAACTATCGCACGCATAACGCGCGGTCTGCTCCCGAGAAACGCTCCATAGCGACTAATTCCCAAGAGCCAGGCTACCGATTGACATAACCCCCGCGCCCCTCGGATACGTTGCGTTCACGCAGTAAGCTAAATAAATATAAAATTTCTTTTGAGACACCTTGTAGATAGTATTCCCCATGGGCCCCAAATATTCATATTATTGAACAGAAAAGAAAGGTTTTTTCATTATAGACAAATTTTCTTATATATGTTTTTAATGTAAAGTAAATAATAAATTGTAACGAACCATTCAGTCATGTGGCAAAACTGTCAAAACGGCTAGATAATAATCAGCAGTAGACAAGAGAAGCTAACTTGGTTGCGTTGCGTTGCGCTTAGAGATATTTAACGATCAGTTGTTAGTTGTTCTAATCAAAAAAATTATGGTATGTTTTCTAAAAATCCGTTAAATTTATTCATTAATTCATAATTAGTTTTGACCGAAATTTTATTTTCTTTAATATTATTAAATAAAAAAAAATCTGCTGTAGCCACCACAGATCCGACCACCATCACAAAGTACTTGTATAAAATACATTTCATCTAGCAGCAGAGTAGAAATTACTTGGCCCAATATTTTCTAACAGAGATATTATTTATCATTACCATGGAAACGTCACATATAAGTATGAAAAAATAGATACTAAGAAAAAATTTCAAAAGATTTTCAAATTTTTATTGTTAGTTATTGCTTTTATAGCAACTTTTGTTAAATAATTTTTTTCGAAATATTTCTCTGTTGTGAAATATTCGCCAAAATCTTAAAACCGACACGAGTAAACTCCCATTTCTAGTAAACCGATATTTACCAAAAGTTTATCTCGTGCCATTCATGTCAAAAGCTTAAATATGAAGTTTCATAAAAATCCTTTCAGCTGATTTTGCTCTGCACGTGTACACAAGAAGACAGACAGACATCATGCTAAAAATAGTCAAAACGTTATGTAGGGACCTCAATTCGTGGAGATCCATCGAAATCTCGAAATGTCAAAATCGGTATGATCACAATACCTCCATTATATATGTTGGCGGTAAAAATAGCTAATGACAACTTACAAAAATGAAAAGTTCCGCCTAATCGTTGCAATAACCTGTATGTAATTTTTGAGTAAATAAAACCCCAATATAATTTTAACCACAAATTTAAAAGCCAGATTTACAAGTTCACATGGTTCCATAAAAGTCTATTTACACCACAACAGTCACCGAAGTAACTAGATCTAGTTACGTACTACAAAATAAGACAGATATATGCTATTCACGTTTGTAAGGACAAACCAGATCTAGTTGTTTTGGTCACTTTTATAGTGTATTAAGGACTTTAAATGTCAATTAAAAATATTACTTACGCTGTAAAACCGACTTTAGATTTGCTGGTTATGATTATTATTAAGAAAGTGACATTTTTTATAATTTTTTAATACCAACATGACATACAATGTCAAAGGTGCAAACTATTGAAATTAAAATTTCCTCTTAGTTTGTTCTTACAAAAGTGAACAGCTTATATGTATATGCTGTTCACTGTTGTAAGGACAAACCAGATCTTGTTATTTTGGTTACTTTTATAGTGTATTTCTGACTCATTTAAAAGTGTCATTTAAAAAATTTCCTTGCGCTGTAAATCAGACTTTAGATTTGTTGGTTACGATCATTATAATTAAGATATCATTTTTTATTACATTTGACAAATTGACATTTTTAATATCAACATGACATACAATTTCAAAGGTGCAAACTATTGAAGTCAAAATTTCCTCTTATACTTTATCTCCGAAAGACTGATAGTAATAAAATTTATTATTTGTAAAAAGTTATTGTATTATCACACAGAAGCGGTAAAACAAAAGCGACAAAATATGAATAGTTCGAAATGAAATATTGTTAAAAACAACCGAGTGTGCCGCACATATTATATGGGAATACGAACTATGGTCTATTTCAAAGTAGAAAAAAGTAGATAGCGCTGCGAACCGAGTACGATTTACACTGATCAAATACAGTATAGCGGAAAATTTAAAATAAGTTACAACTAGGACATGGACGTAGCAACTGGGTTAGCAAGTGATTTTTTTTTTTTTTTTTTAATATAAAAAAGGTTAATAAGATATTGAAATAAACAAGGCAGATAATACACTTACGTTATTTATACTACATAAATTCAGTTTAATGGAAAATTTGAAAAGGTAAAAAAATATTAATTTTAAAAATTATGTAATATATATAAAAAGAGAGATTTGGCTAAAAGAGTTTGAACAAAGCAATAAAACAAACAATATTTCTTCAGAGCTAAAGTTTCTTATTTAAATAATTATTGTAAATACAAATTAAAAATATATGTATATATGAAGGTCTAAAAATTATATCAATAACTTCTTCTTTGGGCACAATCAGCTGGGCGGTTTTTTGGCCTCACATTAGTCCTCTCTCTTGATCTGTTAATTTTCAAGTGTCAAAAAATATTTATATGTCAGATAACCTAAAAAATATATAACTGCGTAAAAACAATTTACATGGAGAATTTTCTCCATAAAATCTACGCCAAGAATATAAATAAAAGTCTAAATAGGTAAATAATAACAAAATATATGAGAAAAATTAAATAATATAAATAAGATATATTTCCAATGTACGACACTGAACATCTGTCAACTTGGACTAAAAACAATATTTTTACAGTGTAATAGGGATGACGATCTGAACCAATCCGAAGCAAGGACAAACAGCTCCTATCTTCTTACACACATTTTTCTACTTTGAAATAGACCATAGGGTTAAACACAATAGGCCATAAAAATTTGACCCTAAAATTTTGAGGAAAAATATGGTCACAAGGGTGTGTTTAATGATATAATAAATATGGTCACAGGCGTGCGTTTAATAAAATGATAAATAGTAATATAGAAATACACAAAACCAATTTAAACGTGTTTAAAATGTGCACGCCACTGGTAACTGCCTGACAAAATGATTTATTACTATCAGTCTTTCAGAGATAGAGTATAGTTTGTTTTTACAATAGTGAACAGCATATAATACTCAAATAACAAATAAAATTATCAAAAAACTATTGATTTTGATGTGATTATAGGACAAATATTCCTAAACAGACAGCATTATGTTGGCTTCTTAAACTAGTTAAATACCTACAAAACCCTGAAACGTGTGAAAATTCATAATTCACATTAATTTTTTGTATTCCAATCGTTAACAGGTGTACAATTATTGTCCACGGTTTTTACGCAACATATTTTAGTTTTAAAATTAATAATTGTAAATTATGACAATACATATTAATAAAAAAACATTACACATATAATCATTCAGCTAATCTGTAAGAAAATATTTAACACCAATTGTTTTCTATCGTGAATTCGTTTCAGGCATCGCGCTAACCGTGTTCAAATATTGGCGCGGAGCTTATCACCGACGCTGCCGTCGCGACGCTAGTACACTAAATTCCCGTTAGACGTCACTAGAGTAACTCCCGAACCCTCAATGCAGCGATATGACGTCATCCCTCACACAAATCGACCAATCACACTAGTCGTACTCTAGACATCATAGTATACAGTACGCCATTTTACACTCGTTACTATATCAAAACAATTGCAAAACCTAACCAATAAATATAGTGAGTTATGCTAAACATATGAACTCTAGTGTATTGTTGGAAAATAAGTGAATTGTTTAATTCTATTAACTTAAAGGGTTGTGTGGACGTTGTGTGAAGTGAAGGTTAAGTTATTTAACGCAGGAAAAAGGATTTTAACGATGCCCGTTAGGAAACAAGGTATGAATGGATGTTTTTAAAGTTATGATGGTGAAGGGTGGGGGGTTTCAAGTAGATAGGGGTAGTTTTTAAGCTTTATGCATGCACGTGTTGACCGGTCTAGTAGGGTAAAGTGACGACCCTTTTAATATTATTGTGTTATTGATTGATTTTGTTTTTAATATTTGTTTTACTGTGCATCTAGGTTAAGAATTAAAGAATGTATTTCCACGAAAATATATTATTTACTTTATATATTTGGTAAAATACATGTGACAGTTTTTGCGATGTTGCCAAATATTATTATTTAGTTTTCATGTTATTTAACAACTTTAATTTTCGATAAATCATTTATTAAATCAATATTCTTTATAATGTGTCAATACTTTATTAAGAGATCATAGATATACAAAAAAGGAAACAATAACGCGTACTTAGAGAGAGATAGAACACCAGTGTTACTTCATAACCATTTAATTTTGAAAAATAATTAATCCGTCTAGTGAAAAGACTGTGCACATGATCAGCTGATAATATTTACCAGTTTTGATATACAGCCTTTCCCAAACATTTAAAATTGCGAACCGGTGCAATTTTTTTTTCTCGCATCCCACCTATGGGCTTTTTCAAATATTTAAGCGGAACTAAATTTTTATTTTTTTAAGTTGTCACAAACTAACTTTTTAACGATTCCAGTTGGCTTTTCTTAACCAAATGATTAAAATCCTTATTTAAACGTTAAAATTTACTAGCTTTCAAAATCTAGTTCCGTTTAAATCAAAGAAATAACCTATATTCAAAAAGATCCTGACTTACGTAAATGGATCGAGACGTTGTACATACTTTCTATATAAGTCCCATGTTTTATTAAATACTGTAAATTTTCGTAGATTTTTGCGTATGTCAGAATTTACGTGTCCGTTCTCTTACATGTCGGGGGTTCTCTGTATAAATAAATAAATAGTAATAAGTTTACAATGCCTAACTGGTGTATTAGGGCAAAGGATACTTTCTCCGTTTTTATATCTATGGCACTACATGAAAGACACGTGGTCAGTGGGACGTTTTAATTTGTCCCATAATAATAATAATAGGTACCCAACACCTAAATAGGCGTATAAGGGTCAAAAAAGGTAAGTTCTCCGTTTCTAGACCGCCGGCCATAGATATGAAAGCCACGTGGTCGGTGTGACGTTTCGACCGGTCCTATTATCCCGGTGTAAACAGGTACTCATTTTAAGTATTAAATACTTGAGGCTGAGATACATTCATTTTGATTATTTTAATTCATGAGATTAGTTAACACAGTATTGGAAAAAAAATCCTTACTGTCCAAGATTTGAACCCGTGTCCTTCTGCTCTTTAAACATCGGTTTTACAAACTTTGAATAATACACTTATTTTAATTTGGTATTTTACTCAATTTTTATTTTTAAGGTTTTAATTAGGTCTGTTTTATGTAACTCATTGAGTACGGAATTTGTGCCCTGCAAATTTTTATTTTAGATTTATCGCCCCTTTAAGCATTTAAATCACCCTCCAAAACAGCGTTCCTCAAAATTTAGTCCGTGTACTACTCAGTTGTGGACTAAGGGAAATCAGGGCCATAGACAAGGTTCTCATTTTGAGCCCTACCAGTCAAACAAATCATAAAATAATGAAAAAAATCTATATAACAAAACCGATTTACGGGCCCCAAAAAATACCTTGTTTGCCTGAGCCAAAGTACACCCCTGGAGCTACTTAGGATCCGTAGCAAAAAATTGTTAATTTTTCAACTTTTTAATTCTGTTAATATTTGTGATTTTTTTTTTTTATTACTGATTGATTTTATATAGAATCTACATTTACAATAAATTTGTTGAATAATATATTTATTATATTTTATTACAAAAAAAATTACCTACATTATTATTTTTAGTAGTCTGTGGTAGAAAATTAGGTATTTTACCGGTCCGCGATACATTTACGGTTGAAAAACACTGCTATAGAGGGCGTTGTTTTCCTTGTTAAGAACACATCACTGTCAGAAGTGATCCACAGTGTTATTTTTACTGGCCCGACCTTAATATATAAGGGGCAAGTATTGTAATCGCGAAAATTTTCGATGTCGAGATTTTGACTGATGACCACGTTTCATGGTCCAGGGAATCCAAAAAACCTATGTTCGAAGTGCCGTCCGTATGTATGTGTGTCTGTGTGTCTGTGTGTCTGTGTGTATGTGTGTATACACGATAACTCAAAAACGGTTTAACTTAAAGAGTTCGTTCTGGTACTAAAAAATTCTCCTAATAACTGGGAAGAACCCTATTGTTTTTTATTAAAATCCGAAACCGGAAACGGAAGTTATTAAACATTAAAATTTTAAAAAATTCGTAACTAGTAAACCAAGCCTTGGACAAAAAATTGTATTGAACATAATTTGATACATTTTTGAAGATTTATCTAAATCTTTTTTTGAATTAAAAAAAAAATATGTATTTTTTTTAATTATGTTTTTAAGGGAGGGCAAGTTTAGCGGAGGTCTTCCTTCGCCACTGGTTTTTTTTTGAGAACCGATACTGGGTCACGTGGGCCCACCTTAGGCCGGTTACAGTTGAGGCCACGTCGGCAAATTCTTATAAAAACATATACACTCACCGAAAAAAATGGTATTATATTTTCAAGGCCTAAACAAAAATATTTAACCGTTTTAATAGGAATACATATTTATTCCAATGTTCGGACAACTGGCGAAAACTGGGCAAAAGCTTAAAAATCACGTGGTTTTAGTGTTTTTATGGAATATGTTTCAATTCTAGAGCTGAAGACCTTTTTTTAGGTCTCACTTGTATTTTTTTTTTTTGTTTTTTAGGTCAACACTTGTATTATGGAAAATAAAGTGCACTTGTTTTGAGTAATTTCCCAATTCCTACCTTTTTAAAACAATTTTGTCTTCTGAGACCCCTCCCAAAAAAATGTCTGTGTGCGCGCTTGGTACACAAATCATATATTTGAAAATTCTGCTTTTCAATGTTCGTGAAAAGACTTGACAGTTAAAGGATTTAAGTCAACGCCAAAATTAAACCTGATTGATAGTATCTAGAAAGAGACCAGGAGACAGAGTGGGAATGAGAGAGAAAGAGAGAGAGAGAGAGACGGAAAGCGATCATTACAATTTTAACATGTGAAAACCAATTCGTTGGTTCATAAAATTTCTAGTTCATAATTTGTTTTAAAATTTGCATATGCTATCTTCTAATTATACAACTGCTTTTATCTAGGATCATTTGTTTTTTAAAAAACATGTAAACTGCGCTATTTATAAATAATGTATTAAATTAAAAATACATTGTGGCACAACCTATAAATACAGAGAATATGTATATAGGGTTACCTCACTATTAAGACATGCACAGATCCAGAGCGTTGTCGAATTTCATAAAGCGAGTATTGTTTTTTAGGGTTTTGTAGGTATGACCCAAAAACCCTGATACCGTCATTTTGTCGTCTGTCTGTCTGTATGTCTGTCTGTCTGTCTGTCTGTTTGTCTGTCTGTCTGTTCGGTAAAAATTGTAGCCAAACGGCTAAACCTAGAGAGTTGAAATTTGGCATGCTTATACAACTCTTTGACCCGCACATAGGAAAAATACTAAAACATCTAAAAAACATATCCCCCTAAAAATATAAACATATATGTGCTCATCGAAAAAAAAAAAAAATATATATATATATATATATATATATATATTTCTGAGTAGGGTATCAAATGAAAGCCCTTGGTACGTGGATTAACGATCAAATTTTTATTTTTGCAAAATAAATTATTTTGGAGCGATTTTTGCCAAAATTGTGCAAAAAAATTTTTGTCCCACACCCTGTAGCCCAGATGGTTTAAACTAAAAATCTGAAAAAATTCTAAGTAATGTACATTAGTGTGAACCGGAATAGTATAACAGGAATTTTTGATCAGATTATGTTTTTGGAAAAAAAACGCATTTTTTGTGTTTTTTGCCAATAATGTACATAAGTTATAACTTTGTAACACGCTACACTGGAAGGTGTGTCCTGGTCTAGTGGTTATGACGCTGGCTCTTCACCCAACTAACTCGATCGAAAGGGATCGAACCCTGCGAGAAGAGACAATATTAGTGTTTGTTTTTGTTTTTTAATTTTTATATTGTTTAAATTATTTTTTCAAAATTCTAGTTATATTTTGGCAAATGTTGCATTTAATTTTTAAAAGCGTAAATCTAATAACCAGTGGAAATTGTTTAAATTATAATTTAATTCTGTTTCAATGTACACGAAATCAGAGGGGCGGAGCTTATAACAACCAATGGAAGCCATAGCGTTTTATATTCTTAATGAACCTTGCTATATATATATATAAAAAAAAACTACACATATTTATAAACCTAAATAATGGTATTAGGCGTTCGAATTAAAATTAACAAAAAAAATATTTTAATATAAAATTTGTTTTGGCATCCCAAATAATCATCATTCACGTACTAAATACCTGCAAAACCCTGAAATGTGTGAAAATTCACACTTCACATCAATTTTTTTACTTGTCGACACACACGAATTGTAACAATCAGCATGTGTGTGCCGAATTGATGTAAATAACATAATAAATACAAATAAATAAATAAATACAAATAATCGGCTGATTTCACTCGATTGGCAAGATTTAATAGGTACAAAACAGTGGCGGCGTTAGCTTTTAAAATATGAAGGGGTCAGTAAATATTTGAGGGGGGTACCATTTTTTTATCGTTATAAATATTAATAAAAAAATTCTGATTTTGAATTTTGAAAAGATGTAAACAAGCCGTAAGCGGCCCTTTGACCTGCTTCCATCTTTCACAATTCAAAATATTCCCAAAATGAACCGGGCACTTAATTTTATCTAAAATTTTAATTTTTTTTCAACCATATCTCATGAGGGGGTAGCTTGAGGCCAAAACAATTTTTAGTAGCTGGTACCAAACTTAACTTAAAATTTAACAAAAATTGCCAATATTGGCAATATTGGCAAAGATTGGCAATACTTAATTAAAATTATGATATTTATTTGCAGAACATTTTAGAAAATCAATAATACAATAAAAAAAAAGTTTTTAAAAGAAGAAAACAAAAATATTATGAATAATAATATTAAAAATCTTATCAAGATATTTATAGGTATACATTCGGGTGTATTCTGTAAGAAATGCGTTAAAATTAGCGTCAGGTTAATATCTTTATTTTAACTCCATGTCTAACGTCATTATCCAAAAATGCTATTCTGTAAGAGCATTTGTTAAGGTAAGCGTTAATACAATATTTGTTAACGCGAGGCGCTAACTCACCCTGTAGAAAGGCACGCATGTATTAACTGTACGCGCATGCGCTGTTACGTTGAATTTTAACAGGAGTATTTATTTAGTCAAATGCCAAGAGAATCTTAACCTGATATTTCGGTGTTGAATTAAATATTCAGTGGCGAAATTTATTTTAAAAATGGAACAGAAATGTTTGGTCCTGTGATACTCATTATAACTGGTTTCCACAGTGTATTAAATAAAAATATAACTTTATTCAAATTTTGTTTAGTCAATTTATATACTACATTATATTATAACAGTTTATCTAGTTTTTTAATAATATGTGAATTATATGTTCATTCTATTTTTAAAAAGGTGTTCGGTGATATTAATTATTAAATTTGATTTATACACTATTTCTACCCTGGAATAACACTGTTGTGATCGTCATTATCAATCTCATCAATTGTTTCTTCAAATAATACACCATTAAAATGTACTGCGATATTTTGAAACACGGCGGAGGCATAAGTGAAGTTTTGTAGCTTTCAGAGGATTATAATTTTAAGTTCTGTGTCTCAACAAAAACCAAAACTGCTCTCCAATACCCCATTTACTTCCTTTCTATACAATTACTTGAACTTGCGTCTGGGTTACTTGTATAACAAAAATTATGAAGCGTCATTCTTATCTCTACTGTAAAGAATTCACTTTAAAAAGTAATTGAAAGTTGATTAATATTGCTACCGACTTGTTTTATTAATTTTTTTTTAAATAAAATGACATTTACTTATATAGGATCAGCCATTTTTGCAAACTAAACACTAGCGTTAACTTTTAAAGCCACCGTTTCGGTAGGCGCTTATTGTAGAACGTTAACTGGCTATTTTAAGGCGGCGCACAACCCTATAGTCCTCAATAGTTTCTTATACAAAACTAATAATCGGAAATAAAATTAATAACAATCTATATATCAAAATTTGCAGCGAATTTTTATCTATCTAATAAGATATTTTTAATTGTAGAAAAAACTGTTAGGTAATTGTAAATAAGCATATTGCATTATAGACGCCATTTTGTAAACCAAACGACCAAACGACGCATATTTGCGTACGATGCGGCAAATTGTACCTAAAGCTTCATTCTTCAAATATTATTGTAGCTATTTTGTTGTATTGTGAAAATTACTTATAGTTATTGTACTTGGTAATTTATTTTTGCCGCCCTCTTGAATCTGCCGTGGTTTTCAAAATTGGTGTTACGGGTAAAATTGATTTATTTTTCGTGAAGAATACGTGTACCAAGTGGCATTCCATTATTTTTAAGTATAATATTTTTCGACGAAGTCTCTAAACTATAAGTAATCAAGTCGAAAAAAAATTGAACCATTATTTGAACATTTCTACACAAAACTATATAAATATAAAAGTTATTCGAAACCCACAAATAGATTTAAAAAATTACAGAACAATATCGCTGATGTCTATTTTTAAGTTATTGAGCGATAATATTTTTACAATAAATGTTTCTACAATTACAACTATCATATTAGATAGATACAAATTCGGTGCAAAGTTCGATGTATAGGTTGATACTAATTTTATTTCAGATTGTTAGTTTTGTATAAGAAACTAGTAACCTCCGGGGGTTATACGCAGCCTTAACGCCGCCGCGCTATAGTTTTAACACATTTATGTTTAGCGAATAGCATTTAGGTTAAAAATGGTGTTAAAAAAATTAACGTCAGTTTCTAACTCTAAGATTTTAACATCATGCTTAGAGAATAGACCCGATTTAGTGTTTAAAACAGATTTTTTTCGACTTTTAGCTTCCACCAAAATGTCTATTAAATCTTAATTCATTGATCTTGCACGATCGTTTTCAACACCAACTAATGTTAAGTCACCCAACCGCTGTTGTCCTATAGTTCTTCTTAGATATTTTTTTTATAATTTTTAACTTTGAAAATGGCCTCTCACCTGACGCTGTTGTTATTAGAACTGTTAATAGCATGAAACTGTGCATATATCGTCGAAACTGGATACAATTTTACTATAGTATATTAAAAATATTTTGGCAAGTTCCCTTGTACTGGAACATAATTTAATTTTACCCAACAATGCTGATCGAAAACTCAATATCTGCTGAGGAAATGCGTTTGTTAAATCCGTACTATATTTTTCTTGTAGTAGTTTGAAATTTGTCATCAATTCGGCGCCCTAAGAAGGAAGGAAATAAAAATAAAAATACACAAACACACTAGAAAATTTAAAAAATAGAGATAAATACCTTTTTTTATTTTTTTTAGGTCGTCATTTGTATTTTAGACCTGAGAACCTTCTTTTTTTAGATCATCACTTGTAATTTAAAAGTGTGAACTTTATCCATAATTTAAATAATTTTGTCTTGCAACCACCGCCACCCCCCACACCAAAAATTCCTGGGTGCGCCACTGCCTCCGGTAGCTACGCCCCTGCTTCTAACCCCCCTTCTAGAAAAAATCCCGGGTTCGGGCCTGGCCTCAAGTGCCTTTTAAAATCCGAAACTTAAAAAATCTTATGAGTATGCCTTGTTGGAAAATACGCTACATAAATAATAGTGCAATATGAATGCAGTAGAAATAATTTACAAATTTACTAAATAAACAAAATTAATTAACAAGCCATAATTGAATTGGAATACATTATACAATTAATCAATAGCGCAAATCGTTTTAGGCTCTCCTGCCTAAACTTTACATATATAGAAAGACCTGACACTTAACAGATCAAGATGGAGTACTTATATGAGTGAGGCCAAAAGTGAACTCAACTAACAATGCCCAAAGAATATGTATTTTTGTGTGTATCTACTTTCTTTTTACCTCTGTCCAATATAAGATTTATAGTATCAATAAAATCTATCAAATTTTATAGGTAATGATTTTGATGATGCGTTCAGAACATGGGGATTGAAATTTTAATAATTCCATGCGGAAAAGCTTGACCTTATGACCCGAGCGTCTCGGAGGAGGAATTTCCTTGCATACTTGAGTAAATGTTAACCTGAATCCTGGTCTTATATCACATCACATACACACTGCCTTACTATCATCTAATATTAGATTTAAGATCTAAATATACTCCATTCAAACTTTTGTCAAATTGTAAATTCGCGTGTATAAACATAACGTGTTGTTGAAAAGTTATGTTTCTTGAAAATATTTGTATTTCTACACTTTACTAATATTTTCTACATGAAAATTGATGTAGTTCAGCTAAGTTTTTATTGAATTATAATGAGTTATAGACGCTTGTTGACTGCTACAAAATTTTAAATGATAACTTAGTTATAAAAGTTCTATAATTCATTATAAGAACCAGTTATAATATAATTTAAGTTTAGTAGTGTTTATTTAATATACAGTTGAAAATTTCAGGCAAGAAAATGCATAGAATTTCTGATTTTGTATGCAGCAACTTGAAATACGATGGGTAAATAGATTTAAATTGCAATTTTTGTACAATAACGATAACGACACAAAGTTAAAATTATTTTTCTTTCTTTACTTCAATATGGAATAAGTGCGGTAAATATGAACTAAAATAAGCTATATCTATATTTTGTAGGCATGCCACCAAAAAACCCTTATAACGTCACTCATGTGTCTGTCTCAGTGGTGCACCCAGGGGTGGGGCCAGGGGGCCGCCTCCGCCCATAAGAAGGAAGGAAATAAAAATATAAACACACAAACACACTAGAAAATTTTAAAAATAGAGATGAGGATCTTTTTTTTAGGTCGTCACTTGTATTATAGAAGTGAGGGCCTTTTTTTTTAGGAAATCACTTTGTACTACCGAAGCGAGGACCTTTTTTTTCGGTCGTATTTTAGAAGTCAGGACATTTTCTGTTTTAGGGTCATCACTTTGTATTTCCGAAGCGATGACCTTTTTTTTTAAATAATCACTTCAAATTTAGAAGTGTTAACCTTATTCATAATTTAAATAATTTTGTCTTCCACCTCCCCCCCCCAACAAAAATTCCTAGGTGCGCCACTGGTCTGTCTGTCTGTCTGTCTGTCTATCTGTACGGTAAAAATTGTAGCCAAACGGCTGAACTTAGAAAGTTGAAATTTGGGATACTTGTACAACTTTTTGATCCACATATAAGAAAACTATAGAGAATTCAAAAAAACACATCGCGGGATAAATATAGACAAATAGGTATTTAACAGAAGAATAAATATTTAAAAAAATTTTTGAGTGGTGTATCAAATGAAATATCTCAATGCGTGGATACACAAACAAATTTTTATTTTTGAAAAATCTTTTTTTATGTGGTTTTTGTCAATATAAGAGCAAAAAACTTTTGTTCCCCACCCTATTTCCCAGAGGGGTTGAACTAAAAATCTGAAAAAATCTCAATAATGTATATTGATGGGAACCGGAATAGTTCAATAGGAAATTTTGATCAAATTAGATTTTCGCAAAATATCAATTTTTTTGTGACGTTGAAAAATAAATATTTTTTTAAAATTTATTGTGTGGTATCAAAAGAAAGGTCTTAAGACGTAAATAAAGGAACTGAAAGTAGTTTTTTATTTTATTTTTTATTTTAATACGATTTGTTTCAAGAAAGTGCTTAAAAATCAGTGTCTCGCACATTTTAACCCTGAGGGGTTAAATTAAAAATCTGAAAAAATTCTATGCAATGTACATTGCTAGGAACCGGAGCCGTACGAGGGGAATTTTTTATCCGATTTCATTTTTGGAACATTACAGTATACTTACGTATTATTGAAAAAAAATAAATAATAATCACGGCTTCGAACCGTTATTTTTTTCGTTTCGGTTTTTGTTCCGGTTCAATTAAAAAAATATATATCAGTTCGGTTCCGGTTTTCGTTCCGGTAAAAATAACGGTTTTTTTCGGTTTTCGGTTTTCGGTTCAGTTCCGAGTGATACATTTTTAAATGCTTTTATTTGTATTAGAAATTTATTTTCTACTAATGGGCGTGCTCCCCTCCCCCTGAAGTAATAGAAGCGGATTTTTTTTACTTATCAGTTAAAAAAATAAGATTTTTTCTGCTCATCAGTTTAAAAAATAATCTTAAATAATTTTTTTCACTCCCATAAACATTATCTGAACGAAATAAACCGATATATTTTTTTCGGTTCAGCTCCGGTTTTCATTCCGACAAAAATAACGGTTTATTTCGGTTTTCGGTTCAGTTCCGGTTCGAAGCCCTGATAATAATAATTTATATTTTATTGTGGGGATATTAAATGGAAGTTCTTTAAGTGCAGATTAAGGAACGGTAATTGCTTTTTGTAATACATTTCAGTTTGCCTAGTATTAAGATTTTCGTTAAATATCTTAGCTAAAATTAAAAAATATAGTATATGCATGGATAAATTTTGTTATGGGTAGAGAAGAAGTACGTAAATTTATTTTGCAAATATCGACTAGGAAAATAAATAAATAACTGGCCGGTTGCTGGGATTCCATTTCTAGTTGAGAATTAGTTAGTTTTTCATATAGTCTTAATATAAAAAATGTCTCTGTAGGCGTTATGCTCTTGCGTGACAAAAGATCGCCTGCAGTGTTGCCAGGACTGGATTTGAATAATATGTATGCAATTATACAAATAAAAAAAAAAAATGCGTCGAAATATATATTATGGTATTATTAGAGATATATGATACATGGTAGAAAAAATCTAACTGCAACTTTCTTGTCGCGCCTATTACTTTAAAGGATTTAAAACCAACATTTGTAATTGTGTTATGTAGTGACATGTTTGGCCTTCTAATAATCATCATTCACTGACTAAATACCTACAAAGCCCTGAAATTTGTGAAAACTCACACCACGTCAATTTTTTAATATTCGTCCCGATCCATTATGGTAAAGCCGGTATAAACACGTTTAAAATGCCGTTTGTAAGGCCATATTTGCCTAACTTACTTTATTCCAACGCTTGGACAATTACGAATTTCGAAAGAGAAAAAGTATTTTGCTCAAACGACTGGATCTAGTGCACTCATGGATTTTTCCAAGAATTTTATCCCCGTTTCAAGAAAACGGAATATTGGAGGTAAGGAGACGAACTTAAGACGTAGTTTGGAGAAGAGGGCATTATTGAATACATAAAATTTAATTAGAATACTCAACACCAAACACTAAAAAAGTGTTTGATAGTGTACCAGGAAAAACTAGATCAAGGTGCAGATCGAGAATACTTTGTATTGATATACATACTTATTTCTTTATCAAATGGCTAAAAGACAGAAATAAATAAAAAAATAAATAAATAATTGGTTTCCAAACACCTAGAGATAGGAAGAAGGGCAGAGAAGGTAAGTTCTAAGTTTCTAGACAGCCGGCTATAGATATGAAAGTCACGTCGTCAGTGTGACGTTTCGACCGATCCTATTATCTCTGAATAAGCAGATAATCATTTTATGTATTTTTAATACTTGAGACTGATCCGACGCCAGGCTGACTGCACAATATCGGAAGATAAAAATCCGAAGGAGGTAGGGGGTTTCGAACCAGAGTCCTTGTGCTTCGTAGGCAACCGTCTTATCACGGAGCCACGGCAACTCATTTAAAGAAACATTAAATATTAAATATTTCGGTTTTACTTTTGCGACTTTGAGATAGTTTTATCAATTTATAAACGTAGACTTTTAGGTTAATCGTTTTCGGGTTTGGTCATTTATAATTGCTAAAATTTTACATACAAAAGTTTGTCTTGGGTTTGGAACATGGGTTGAACATGTTTAATTCAATTAAATTTCCAAATTATGATAATAATATTATATAATAACATTATTTTGGGGTTTAGTTCCTTTGGCTTTTGAATTCTTCTTAAATCAGATTTACCTCACTTAAAATGGTACTGGACCACAGAAAAAGTATTCAAATCTCAGACACTACTTTAGAATTTTCATATTCCGCAACTGCAGATCCGGCCCCTGGATGGCGCAACGTGTTCCCCGGAACCCGGCCCCGGTGTTTTCAGCAGCCCAGCTGTTTTCACTTTATTTGTTTTTTCTTGCTTTTTATTTCATTTAGAATTCGTTTTTTTGACCAAAACTACATTTTGATTATTTTTGTTCATCACATCATTTAGATGATGTGATGATTATGGGGCAAAACCTTGTCATGATTATGGGGCAAAAGTTGCATCAAGTGGGGGTAGTTAGTTTCGTCATTTTTTCTTGTATGGGATATGCCTGAGATGCAAAATCCAAGTTTTCGACCTCGGCAGCCCTCCGGAACACTTTTGAATTTCTCAAAAACTACTAAATTTTCGAACTTTTTTCGGTTTCTTACCATTATGACCATAAAGGAACACGTTTTTGACAAACATTATTCAATGCATTTTTAAACTAGATTAAATTTTCTACAATTTAAGACCAGAATGGGTTCAGTAGCTTCAATAGTTTCTGAGATACAGCTTTTCAAAATTTGAAAAAATCTCCAAACTTGAAAATTTTATGCTAATTTTCATGTTTCATCATATACAATTGCCTTTATATCTTCAACAACCTGTCTAAAGTCCATTCTACATTATACTTTTTTCAATACTTTTTTCAATACTATCCAACTCTGACGTCATTTCAACTTTTGATACTACAGAATATAGTGGGGGAAAAAAATAAGAGACAGTGAAAAATTTTATATCTTCCATCTCTTATTACTTTTGTTGCCAACTTAAAAATTTTTAGGTTCAGATGGCAGACAACAATTTGGTTATAGTGAACCAATTTATAAATATTGTTTAATTGTGCTAAGTTTATATTTAATTATATGACCCAAATAAACTTCTTATCAACTTAATAAACTACTAAAAGTTAAGTTGTAAACAAAAACTAAAAAGTTGGTGTTGGTACGATTGAAAAGTACAGAACTGTCATCCAAAACTACCCCCGGTCAAATTTTCGATTGACAGTTCTGTACTTTTCAGTCGTACCAACACCAACTTTTTAGTTTTTGTTTACAACTTAACTTTTAGTAGTTTATTAAGTTGATAAGAAGTTTATTTGGGTCATATAATTAAATATAAACTTAGCACAATTAAACAATATTTATAAATTGGTTCACTATAACCAAATTGTTGTCTGCCATCTGAACCTAAAAATGTTTAAGTTGGCAACAAAAGTAATAAGAGATGGAAGATATAAAATTTTTCACTGTCTCTTATTTTTTTCCCCCACTATATTCTGTAGTATCAAAAGTTGAAATGACGTCAGAGTTGGATAGTATTGAAAAAAGTATTGAAAAAAGTATAATGTAGAATGGACTTAACATGAGTCAGTGAAGTAAACATTTATTCAATTTAACATTTTGAAGGTGGGGGAGGAGGAGGAAGGGTGGTATGGGTGGAGGGAAGTCACTGTTCACCGTTTTCTTCATCGTCCTCAATCGCCTGAAATGAAAAATTATATATTCAATGTCCCAAGGTAAAACCTTGTCATAATATAAATACACCGCACATGAAAGTTGGTAAGCATTAATAAATAGAAGTAATGGTATCTATAGCATGTGGGTAAGAATTAATTATTATAAATAATGGTAACTTTCAACTACAATACGAGTGTAACAGTTTTTCGACGAAAAAATCGATGTTTTTAAAAAGTTTTTTGCGAATAACTGGAAAAATATGCATTTTATCAAAAAAACTGTAGAATGCAAAATTGTAGCTTTTAAAAAAACAAACAAAATCCTTTTTTTTATTATTTTTCTACGACCAATACGAATCGAGATACGGCATGTTATTGGTTAACTTTTTTTCGCCAAATGCATAATTTGAAAGATTCAAAGTCAAATAACAGGAAAAATTTGCATTTTTCGAAGAAAACTCATTGAATCTTTTTTAAAGTATTTGATTAGACCTTTCAAACAAAAAAAAGTCTCTAGTATAAAAATTAAGCGACTTATGATCAAAATAAGGTCGGTACCTACTTTTTTCTACGAAAAAATCAGTGAAAACAACCCCCTATTTACCCCCCTAATTAAAATTGATCCTCACCCTTCTGTGGTTCTCTTCATATATGTATTTTCAGTACACCCAAGAAGTTTGACCAATTTAAAATGCCTAATTTTAGAAAAATTGGAGTTTAAAGAAAAAAAGATTTTTTGCGATTTTGCCCTTTTCTTCAAAATATCTCCGAAATTACTGGAGATCCGAAAAAAATGATAGAGCACTAAATTGTAGCTTTTTTAATGACTTAAATTTCTCTGTGCATATATTTTCTGTACAGTGAATATTTGGCGAGATATAGCCGTTTAAAACCTCTATTTACAAGCGAACACCACCTTATTCGAGCCCTTCAAACTCACCCCATTTAAAAACTAAGGGATCTTAAGGAATTTAATTTACACAGTCTTATAGCTCTTGAAAAGCCCTACAAAATCGTTTTTGAAAAAACTTTCTATCACTAAAAATGAAGGAGCTATGTTTAAAAAACCAATAATTTTTTTTTTCGAAACATCTACATAACCAGTATTTTCGGCAGCAATATAAGGTTTTGCAATGTTATTTTATAATTTTTGACAATAAGGAGTAGTTTTCACTTCTAAAAATAAACAGTGCCCATGAGCATGATATAGCATACAATTTTCAAGTTTGGAGATTATTTCACACTTTGAAAAGCTGTATCTCGGAAACTATTAAGACTACCGAGCCCATTTTGGTCTCAAATTGTAGAAAATTTAATCTAGTTTAAAAATGCATAGAGTGGTGTTTGTCGAAAACATGCTCCTTTATGGTCAAAATGGACATAAACCGAAAAGAGTGCGAAAATTTAGCAGTTTTTGCGAAATTCAAAAGTGTTCCGGAAGGCTGCCGAGGTCGAAAACTTGGATTTTGCATCTCAGGCACAACCCATACAAGAAAAAAAAAACCAAACTAACTACTCCCACTTGATGCAACTTATGATGTACTAGGTTACTGGACTATTTCGTCGGAACCCGACTTTACAAAATTTCACCGAAATATAAACTTACGATATCAAGTTTTACAGAGCAGCGTGTATCAAGTACAGCCGAAATGTATAGTATCTAGAAAGCCTCTAAATGTATCATTTATAAAAATTAACAAAGAATGTATATTATTCACAGCGATTGTCTAAGTACGATCCTAAGTATTGAATAGCTGTATCCGAAAAATCCTCTTGTTATAAATATACAAGAAAATATCCATGAAGTACCTGTCGGCAAGGACATCATATGGATTCCCTCCCATGTTAGTATAACAGGGAACGAAAAGGCAGACCGCCTCGCCAAAGAAGCCGTAGAGGAAGAAGTCACCGAAATAAAAATACCAGCTAGCGACATAAAGGCTTTAATAAAGAAATCTTTCAGATGTCAATGGAAGGTAAAGTGGCAATCAAATACCAGTCATACACCGAGTAGTGTGGATGGGCTAAAAACCTAATACAGTACTTAAAAGACACAAAACTTATATTAAATATTTAATGTAGCAATGTAAATTTAAATTAATACTTGTATATATATATCATGTACACCCTATATACAAAATGTAACACAAAAACTATCATACAGTATTTGATGTAAAAATGTATTAGTTATCAAACGTATATACAATGTATTATTATGTAATTGTAATTTGTAAAAACAAGTAATGTGTATATCTATAAAATGGGGTGCTAATAATCTTAGCTATTGAAGCACCCATAAATATATGAATTTAAAAAATACTTCTAAACAACTTAAAAACTAGTGCCCAAGGCATCCTGTCGAACAACAGCAAAATTATTAACAAGTGTTATTATTTTAATTATATATATAAAAGCCCTAATTTCTGTGTATCCTCGTAACGCTAAGTTCCTAGGTGCTAGCGGGGCTTGAGGTGTATGGTCGGTCACTCCCCACCAGACAGAGCGACGTTCTCCGACAACAGCTCACTTAGGCTAAGCACATAGTGAAGCAGAGAGCAAAGCAGCTATGTCAGCGGAGAATAAAACAGCGAAAGAATGTCGCGCTTATAAAAGGTGTCTACACATAGTGACGCGTTTAAAAGCGTTAAAAAGTGAGCAGAAAGTTCACAAAATTATAATGGATTTTTTACTAACAGAAAACTCTTCCCTGAAAATTTGGTATTTACTAAAAAATAAACACATTAGAAGGTGCAATGTTCACAAAATAAATAAAAGTAGACATATACATGGTGAATTTCATCATTTCTATATGCAACTCCGCGAACATCCAGAAAAGTTTCATTCTTATTTTCGCATGAGTATTTCAACGTTTGATTATATTTTGGAAAAAATTCAACATAAATTGGTAAAAAATGGACAAATTTCAATCGGAACCTTCAAATAAATACCTCTTATAAATGAGAACTACTTGTAAATTCCTCAATATCCATTTTAAACAATTATTTTAGCAACGATGATAGCAGAGAAATCAAAATTGTTTGAACGCGTCGCTTTGCTCGACTATAACAACGATATAACCTCGCTGCAGTACGCTCCACTATGCGTGTGTTAACAAGAATTCATTTATTTAATTTCGCCGCTTTGCTCTCCGCTTTCATCGCTGCTTTGCTCTCTGCTTCACTATGTGTTTAGCCTTAGCGAGAATATAGCTCTTTGCTCTCCAGTCAGTATATACCTTGGCTTAATTAAAGAATGTTGTGTCAATTAACGTTATGCCCGCGGGCCGTGTCGGGCCCGATACTTATTTTTAAACGATACGCATTGAGCGACTTTTTAGAATTTCCTAGTTATAATCAGAAACAGCTATACAATTGAGGTCCAGCATATGGCTCACGGGCCGTACCCGGCCCGATATTAATTTTTAAACGTCACGCATTAATCAGCTTTTTAGGATTTCCTAGGTATAATCAGAAACAACTATACCATTCATGTCCAGCATATGGCCTGCGGGCCGTATCCGGAGCGATACTAATTTTTAAATGACACGTATTGAGCGGCTTTTAGGATTTCCTAGGTATAGTCAGAAACAGCTATACCATTGATGTCCAGCAGATGGCCCGCGGGCCGTGCCCGGCCCGATATTAATTTTTAAACGGCAAATTTTAATAATTGATTCCTGCTTATATTGATTTTTATTCGATATCAGTTTGCCAACGTTGTTGGCAACGGGTCTGCCTAGTAAAGTATAAATATATATGATAAAATATAAAGCATATAAAAAAAAACGTTATCAAGTCTATGTTTTTTTCTTACTTTTTCTATTTATTTATCATGTTCCATCAAGAGATAACATCTACATCTATCAATTTTATTAAACTAGTTAGTTTTTATGTAGGTAGGTACGTTATTATTACATACAGAGTTCAATTAATATCACTTTATTCAAAGGAATGACATTTTGCTTGAATTTCAGAGACGAGACAGAAAATTCCAATTAAAATTGAAAAAATAACAACTTCTGTTTCTCGTACAATCATTGTTCTGGTTTATTGATCACCAATACACTTTTTATCTATAATAATTAACAATATAATGTGTATGTATATGTGTGTGTACTATATATATAGTCTGTAGTAGTCACGTTGCTCGTAGTGTGTTGATATCAGCGTTTCACAGCTGTTCCCTTGTTTAAAAATAAACGACATTCGCGACCATGCCCCCCCTTTACACCACACAACCCTTCATCCACACATAAACGTGATAAAATACTTTTTAATTATTAGAAGCCACCTTTGGGTATTTTAAAAATATCATGCTGACGACAATTTTTAATGACAACGAGTGTATCTTATCGCGAAATATTTTTAAAATTTGCACATGTTGTTATTTTGGGATTTTTGTACAATATCCGTTTGTCATGGCAAATTATTTAACGTTTAACAAAAATGTAATCAAGATACAATTATTGAAAACATAGATGTGAACAGGGATCGAAATACAATCATTGAAAACATAGATGTGAAGAGGGTTTATGTACCAAATTAAAAATATAGAATATATTAGCCATGCTCATAAAAATCTGTTTCAAACAGGCGCACATTCAGTGAGGGGTGTTTGTGGGGTTGATCACCCCCTATATATTTTACATTACCTACATGTTTTTAAAGCACGTAAAAGCTTCGTATAAAAAATATACAATAGACTCACATTTGTGTGAACATGTGCAAATATGAACTATTCAATAACCTGAACAGCAAAATGTATCCATTTATTAATTTGTAGTGAGAACAACTTTGAACTCTTAGGGCCGGTTTCTGAAAGCCTAGTTAACTATAACCAAATAGTTAGAAAATGGTTGCTATGGTTACTTATGGGATTGTTATATTCTAACCAAGTTTAGCCAAACGATTAAACCCAGCTAAACTTTCAGAAACCGGCCCATAGTAATGTGAAAAAGACGTCCACTCAGAATTTTTCTTGGAGGGGGGGGGCACTCAGAAGCCAAAATTGTTTCCTAGGAGGCTTCAGACGGCATTTTTTTTTTTCTTGAGGCGGGTTCACATCAGTTACGACGGTTACCTCGTAATTGAAATTTTAATTATAATGCATTGAAAAGCAATTTTTACAATATAAAGTTTACTTTTGCTTAAATTGTTAACTGCTAACAAACCAAAAACGTAAAATTTTACCTAAAACAATTAGCAAAATGCACCAATAAATAAAAACCTGTGGTTTATAAATGAACCTATCGATTATTTTAACTGGCACTAATAGTTACCCATGATTATTTATTAACTTAGAATGTACAATTGTGTTATGAAATATAGTCCAGTATTGCAAAGAGTAGTGCAGGCGGGTTTGTTTATTCAAAGATGAAGTTGGAAAAGTCTTTAGTTTTTCTCGAATTATATAAAACAAGCATGTGCGACCTAGGGCCCGCGGGCCGGGTCTGGCCTGTTGCTTCATTTTTTCCGGCCCGCGATAACTATCCAAAATCCCATTGCATCTGGCCCGCGAGTATATCTTTGTTTTCAGAGATCAAATGCGGTTAAACGGTTGATGTTGATGTGGCACAAGCGCCACTCTCTCTGCAAATGGAACTACTTGAACTACAAGAGAACTCAGATTTGTAGTAAAAAATGAAGGATATATCACTAATTGAGTTTTAAAAGGAATATTTCCTAGTTGACAAATTCCCGAAACTCACAGCTTTTGCTCAGAAGAGAATAACGCTCTTAGGAAGCACTTACAAATGTGAGCAGTTATTTTCTCGGTTGAAGTTCGTTAAATCAAAAACAAGGATGCGAATAACAGATTCATACCTAGAATACACGTTGCCTGTTGCTACATCAGTTGTTTCCCCGAATATTGACAAACTTGTGAGCAGTATAAAGTCCCAACCGTCCCATTAAAATTAAATAAACATTTTGTTCTTATTTAACAATATTAATGCATTATAAAAGATTTTTTATGTTTTCTTGTGTTTTTTTCCTGAATTTTATAAAGTTATATATTTTTTTGTATAGTTTAAAAAATGTATATAGTTTTATTTTTTTATAATGAACAATTTCAGTGAAATAATTCTAAAAAATATCCTTAAAAAGTTCTGTCCCGCAAATGTATTTCAGATTGCTATCCGGCCCTCAGTCTTTTGGAAGTTGCACATACCTGATATAAAAGCTACGTGGTAAGCTATACGAGAGTTACCTTTTATGTTTTTACAAACGACCACTAGATGTCAATATTGAAACGTGTCATTACTATTTTCGTAAAATTTGACATTTGTATTGTGAAATCAGTGGCAGCTTATAAATTGACCGAGTAGTTTGTTGACAATGAGTGTTTAACAAAAAACAAATTTATGAAAAAAAAATATATTACTCGTGAAGGTTTTCGTTGGATGATTTTTTACGATTTTAGTAAAAGCCTAACTCAACAACAATGCATAGATTCGCTTTGTTCAACATTTGGTAATTAAGCATCATCAGACAAGACAATCGGTTTACAATTAGTTTGCAAAATCTCGTCGTGGTCGTGCATTCGCCAGTGATGAATCTCGTGAAGGTTGACCAAAATCGGTTGTGATTCAAAGAAACATCGATGCTGTGCGCAAAATGATTGAAGAAGATCGACATGTGACCTACCGTGAGATAGAGGCATCCTTTGGCATATCGCAGACTACAATACATTCGATTCTGCATGAACTTTTAGCTGTGAAATATATCTGTTCTCGATAGATTTCGCATAATTTGACTCAAGCTCAAACACAGGCTCGTGCTGATTGGTGTAAGGGAATGCTAAAAAAATTCAACCTAGGCACTGGCAAAATACGTATACAATATTGGTACAGGTGATGAAACTTGGATTTATTCATGTGAACCAAAAACTAAGTAACAATCCACTGTTTGGGTCTTTCCAGATGAACCGAAACTCACAAAAGTTGTTCGTTCATGAAACACTTCTAAGAAAATGATCGCTTGTTTGTTCGATTGTACTGGACATGTCGCAACCAGTCCTTTAAAGGATCGAAGAACAGTTAGTGTTGAATGGTATATAAGAATTTGTTTGCCAGAAGTCATCGACAAAATCAGGAGAAACAACCAAAAACGTCGCATCATTCTTCATCATGACAATTCAAGCTCCTACACAGCACGTCAAACAATTGATTATTTGAAGGAGAAAAACATCGAATGTCTCATTGCCCGTATTCACCTGATTTATCCCCTAACCACTTTTTTTTTCTTCCCCAATATCAAACAAAAAATGCGTGGACAGCGGTTTTCATCGCCTCAAGAAGCTGTTGAAGCCTTCGAAAACCATGTTTTTGAGATACCAACTTCAGAGTGGAAAAAATGTTTCGAGAATTGGTTTGAACGTATGCAAAAGTTTATAAATCATATATATATATATATATATATGTAATAATTGTGTTTCTTCTTTAATCGTCAAATAGGTAGGAAAAATAATAAATTAGTTTAATTCATTGGGACGTTTCGCATATATATTAGTTTTATGCATCTTCAGCCTGTGATATGCAGTTAATCATCAGTGGCTGTCGTTGTAATAAAAACTTAGTGTAAAAATTAAAATTAAAAATTATAAAAAAATATAAAAAAACTTAATTTCAAACACTTGATTTCAAACTACTGACACGTAAACAGTTATTTACGTTTTTTTTTATGTATTTGACAAACAATAGTGATTTTTTATATTTTTTTATAATTTTTAATTTTAATTTTTACACTAAGTTTTTATTACAACGACCACCGTATTTTATAATGTACATCCATTACATCAGCCACTGATGATTAACTGCATATCACAGGCTGAAGATGCATAAAACTAATATATATGCGAAACGTCCCAGTGAATTAAACTAATTTATTATTTTTCCTACCTATTTGACGATTAAAGAAGAAACACAATTATTATCCTGACTCGTCAAGATCATTCACTCATATATATATATAAGGAGAAATAAAAATTAATATATATATATATATATTATAATTAGAGACGCATCAGCGTACTGCTATTAGCGTCTTTATAACAGTTACATTGGTTTACAATTTTTGGTTTTACATTAATTACATTTTATAATGAGTACATTTATTTAATATTTAAATATATTTGTCTAATTTTGTGGCTATCAGAAAATTAAGGGTTTTCTGTAGTTGCACTGGGTCGTTGCACAGGGCTTCGCACAAATTGTTGGGCATCGCATGCTTTCTTTAATCCACTCCGAAGAACACCTCAAAAGCTTAGACTATGACTGGAAGAATTATGCAAAAAAGCAAATAATGGAACAGTGGGAAATAGAGTGGCAGCGCACATTAGAGAACAAATTAAGAGAGATCAAGAACACTATTAAACCGTGGAAAATACCCGGCTTTATAGTTCAGGGCGGATCTGTAAAAATACTACGTCATGTGGATGTTGAGAGGGGGCACGCTAATTTTTGCAGAAATTGCTTCGAAATAACTCACATAACAATAATTGAGTTATCCTCCCCGCCAAAAAGTTCGGGAACATTGTTTAAAAATTGAAAATATTAAAAAATTAAGAAAAAAATATTTTTTTTTCTTCTTTTTGAGCCCATAGCTGTGAAATTATTCATTTCTGAGAAAAGTTATGACGAAATAAAAGTTTCGTAATTAAATTTCCTACAAGATAGGATTATTTAGAAATTTCAAAAATTGTTAAACTTTCTGCAAAATAGCAATAACTGCTGAAAAAACACTAAAAAACATGTGTTTGCATTTTACTTTTTTTAATGACTTGTATTGTACTTAGGACCTCCAAATTTCACCCTGTAAAACTTTATGATATGATAAAACAACACTGTAAATTTCATTAGGATCGGTTCGATAGGTTTTGCAAAATAATTTTGCAATCCAGGATTTGCAAAAAAAATTGCAATTTTGCAAAATATTGCAGGACGCAAAGTAAAGCAGATAGAAGGTTGAAATTTTTTTTACATATAGAAGAACAGTTCACCTTTCATTTGCAATTTGCAGAATTGAAATCGGTTAATTAGGACGGCGTTGGGAATTTTTTAAAACAATGTTAAAAAAAAAATTTTCGTTATAAACAAATTGAATATCTTTGCAACTACACAACCAAAATTAACTTATAAAAGATCATTGGAAAGGTCTTTGAAAGACGCCTTAAAAAAAAAAAGTGAGGTTATGTCAAGAAAAACTCACCTATTGTTTATAACTTTATTGCAAATGACGCTCAACTTTGAAGAGGGGTATCTCGGAAACTAATTGACATAACCTCACTTTTTTTCTTTTTTTAAGCGTCTTTCAAAGACCTTTCCAATGAGCTTTTATAAGTTAATTTTGGTTGTGTAGTTGCAAAGATATTCAATTTATTTATAACGAAAAATTGTTAACATTGTTTTAAAAAATTCCCAACGCCGTCCTAATTAACCAATTTCAATTCTGCAAATTGCAGATGAAAGGTGAAGTGTTCTTCTATATGTAAAAAAAATTTCAACCTTCTATCTGCTTTACTTGGCGTCCTGCAATATTTTGCAAAATTGCAATTTTTTTTGCAAATCCTGGATTGCAAAATTATTTTGCAAAACCTATCGAACCGACCCTAATGAAATTTACAGTGTTGTTTTATCATATCATAAAGTTTTACAGGGTGAAATTTGGAGGTCCTAAGTACAATACAAGTCATTAAAAAAAGTAAAATGCAAACACATGTTTTTTAGTGTTTTTTTCAGCAGTTATTCTATTTTGCAGAAAGTTTAACAATTTTTGAAATTTCTAAATAATCCTATCTTGTAGGAAATTTAATTACGAAACTTTTATTTCGTCATAACTTTTCTCAGAAATGAATAATTTCACAGCTATGGGCTCAAAAAGAAGAAAAAAAAAATATTTTTTTCTTAATTTTTTAATATTTTCAATTTTTAAACAATGTTCCCGAACTTTTTGGCGGGGAGGATAACTCAATTATTGTTATGTGAGTTATTTCGAAGCAATTTCTGCAAAAATTAGCGTGCCCCCTCTCAACATCCATCTCAAAACAGATCCGCCCTGGACTATTAGGAGAGAACAGATACTTATAACCAGGTTAAGAATAGGGCACTGTCAACTAACACACAAGTTCTTGTTTAACAGCACAACAACCGATAGATGCCACACAAAAACCTCAGTAAAACATGTCCTCACCGAGTGACCCCAATATGACGAAGAAAGAAGAAATCATATTTTGAAAAGCAATAAAACAGTTTGTTCGAAAACATTTTTTTTTCTTATTTTTTGTAAAAAGTTTAAAGCCTTCGTATAGCATTTTGGATTAAATTATTTAGCATTTATATTTTAATACACAGACTTTAAGTAGTAGCCCTTAACTTTACTTCCCTCTTAACTTACCTATCTTCTCATTGACTTCTTTTCCGCCCTAACTTTCCCTCACCTTAAATTTACTCCCTTAACTTTATTTAACGCGCTTATTCTCCCCCTCTCCCTTATTTATTGCACCAATATAAAATATTTGTAATGATACAATTAGTGAAGATTTATCTTGATGCGGGCCAGTGAACTTTTAAATTTGCGCATAATTTACTATTTTTGCATAAAAACACACGCGATCCCACATTCCGTAGTTTGGTGAAAAAATGCATACAATAAAAATTGAATTGCATCCATCAATCCTGCATGCAAATGACCCTGATTTAAAACATTGGAAAAACAATATTTTAAAGTTTTTCTCAATAGAGATCACGATCGTTAAAAGAATTGGAGAGGGAGGACAGAATGCTTTAAATCAGAGACTCTCAAATATTTTCGGTAGAGGACTACATAATTTTTTTTTATGTAAATGGCGGTCCGCATAATTTGAACTTGAAATCCGCTGGTCTCTAAACGTGTCGGCACTGTTACAGGAAATTAAAAAAGAAATGTATATAAACTTCATTTACAATAAATATGAACTTACGTCACACTTGGTTAATTTAAGTTCCAATGTCATTTAACCAACATCAATCCATAACTCAGTTAGTACATTTATTTATTTAATGTTGGTAAGGTTTTTACACGTTGCCAGATTGAGATTGTACTGTTCAGTCTTTTTTAGTCAGGTTTGACATTTACTTAAGTGATGTTAAATTTTATTTTTCATTAAATAAAATATTATTGTAATAAAAATGCCGAAAGCTCTTAGTAGTAAGGATGGTTTTGTCTCTTATTAATTATTTTGAAAGAGTGCGAGATAATGGTAGACCTTCAATGGATTTGTATATTTTAAAAGGTTTTGTAATTTGTAATGTGCCTAACCAAAATCAATATTTCATTTTGTATCTTGGTCGATAAATAAATATTATACTATATTAATAAAATATGTTCTATTTACATTTGTTACTTTATTTCTTTTTTTTTATTTTAACCTACAGGTCTGTTACACAGAGTCATAACGGTTTATTATCATCAGATGCAAGCGAAAAGGAATTTTCGCGTACTCGTGAAATTTACACTTGCAGCTAGCGGTAATAAACTGTTCGACTGGCAATGATATTTGAATATTCATTATTCGAAGTAAAATTGTATCGAACATCTGAAATTCAAATATTAAAAAATTTCTATTCGAATAATAAAGAAATTTTACTCTTTATCATTGCTTTCCGATATCTTTAGGTGAGTTCCGGAAGCAAGCTCAGAGCTTTCGCGAAAAGATCTAAACGCGTTTATTCGAGTGGTCTGGAGTTAAACCGAGTGACTCGGAACACTTCGAGTTTGCTTCCCGGACCCACTGTGTCAATGAGACACGAGGCGAAAAACTAAAGTTAATTGTATTAAAACGATGAAAAGAACACTCCACATTTCTAAAAACAACTTTTTCTGATTATTCTTATACACTGAAATTTTCATTTAGTACTACATTGCACACTTAATATAATTTAAACCATAAATTTCACGACAAATCGGTTGGAAAGAACTGCTGTGCATCATAATTTACATTAATTCCTTTCCTCCATAGGAAATATAGGTTTTCAATATATTTTTTGAAGTAGTTCGATATAACCTAACTTTTTTGACAATTTGCGAAGTGGCAACAAGGGAAGTTTTCAGCTGTGACGTCATCTCATTCTTATGGTAAATGGACTCTACCTACAAGCTAAATTTATTTTTTTGTGTCAAGTCGTTTAGTTCCAATTTTTACAGTATAAACACACAGACAGACGGGCAGATACATGAGTGATGCTATAGTATTTTTCAAAGTATTGCAACATGACTTGGTGATATATAATTACTTGACGACAGTTTAGTGGGATTAACAGCATGTGGCTACCAAAAAGGACAGCAAGCCATAAATATTAATGTCAATTACCTAGAATGGACCGTATTTCTAATATTCATGTCTACAAATACATTGATTGTTTATTTTTAAAGACAGAGTAAACACGTCCCTGCAAATATACCTATCCTTATTACCCTGACCGCCCTTGTCATCACTAACTTAGCATGCCTATTTTTACAGCTCCAAAAGTAAGGTGACCATACGTCCCGAATTGGCCGGGACAGTCCCGAATTTCCGCCTTGTGTCCCGAATTTTTTCACAGGCAATATTTGTTCCGAATTCGGGTGTTTTGTCCCGAATTGTCCCGAATTTTAGAAAAGGTACATATTTTCAATATTTATTTTTAATACATTTCAACTATTATATTATTTATACAAAACTTAACTAAAAAAAACAAACAAAATTAACAAACACCCTGTATACCTACCATCAAAATTTCTTAAACAAATTGCGGTTTGAAAAAATGAACCGTAACTTGACAGGGCCCTTGACGTATCTGTTACGAAATTAAAAAAATCAGCTGTGGCCACCACAGGACCGACCACCATCACAAAGTACTTGCATAAAATACATTATAGCAGCAGAGTAGAAATAACTTAGCCTAATATTTTCTAACAGAGATTAATTATTCATGACCAGATTATTTATCATGACCATGGAAACGTTACACATAAATATGAAAAATAGATACAAAAAATTTCGAAAAATTTTTCAAAATTTTTTTGTTTTATCAAAAAATGTTTCAAATAAAACTTGTTAATTGTTGCTTTTGTAGCAACTTTTGTTAAATAAATTTTTTCAAAATATTTTTCTGTTGCGAAATATTCTCAAAAATCTTAAAATCGAAACTCCAATTTCTAGTCAATCGATTTTTACCAAAAATTGATCAACTTGTGCCATTGATGTCAAAAGCTTAAATATGAAGTTTCATAAAAATCCTTTTAGCCTTTTAGAATTTGCTCGGCACGTGTACACAGACAGACGGACGGACAGACATACAGACAGACGGACAGACAGACAGACGGACAGACGGACAGACGGACAGACGGACAGACGGACAGACGGACAGACGGACAGACGGACAGACGGACAGACGGACAGTCAAAATGTTATGTAGGGACCTCAATTCGTGGAGATCCACCGAAATCTCGAAATGTCAAAATCGATATGATCACAATACCTCCTTTATATATGTTGGCGGTAGGTAAAAATTGATGTGAAGTGTGAATTTTCACACATTTCAGGTGTTTTGTAGGTATTTAATAAGTGTAAGAAGCCAACAGAATGCTGAATGTCTAAGAATATTTTTTGATAAAAAGTTTTTTGATATGTTATCGTTATTTGAGTACTAAGAGCTTCCATTTAATTTTTTAAAACTAAATTTCAATAATTTGCGAAAATTCACAACAAAATTTAAATTAAAAAATTCCAACGATTTTTGCTTCGTATCTAAGTCGTCTTTATTAAATTAATCAGAAAAGTATTGATAAATGGCTTAATTTTTTCAATTAAAAACACGCTTTTCTCTATATTAGCAATGTGTTATTTGTTTTATAAGTATTTCACTACTAAAAATTATTTATTCTTGTTTCTTATACATTAAAAACAAAAAACTAAACTAATTTAAACAATAGGCTGAATCATAACTTATAACAGTAGGCGAAGCGCCTGTAGGCTCCTTATTTTACTTAGCTGTTATTTTTTTTTTTATTATATATTCAATTTCAAAAGAAGGCATATACTAACTTAACTATAAGTACAAAAAATCCACAACATTATTAGTCATAACTTAGCCATTATTTAAAAAAATAATTAATTTTGTCAAAAACACAAAAACTGCAATATTTTCAAAAACTGAATCTTATCAAAAATTTCTCTTGTACGTTTCCAGCTCAGAGCATTGTGCATTACTTATAATTATTTCAGATTTTTGTTCAACTCCGTTGGGTAAAAAAGTTCGGGAGAAGAACTTTTTTAGCACATTTTCGACTAAAATCGTGTTAAAAGAAACGATTTTTAAAAAACTACTTTTTGGTCCTTAATATACGTTTTAAGAGATTTCTTTTGATATCACACATTAATTTACAGAAAAAATAACTATTTTTTCAACTAATCTGATCAAAGATTCCTGTTGAACTATTTCGGTTCCCACCAATGTACATTATGGAGATTTTTTCAGATTTTTTGTTCAACCCGTCTGAGAAAATAAAAATTTGCTTCTTGATCCACGCATTAAAGGGTTTCATTTGATATGTTACTCAAAATTTAAAAAAATATATTTATTTTTAATACATATTTGTTTATATTTTTCTCGAAATGTTTTTTGAACTCTCAATATTTTTCCTATATGTGGGTCAATGAGTTGTATAAGCATGCCAAACTTCAATTTTCTATGTTAAGCTGATTGCCTACAATTTCTACCATACAGACAGACAAACAGATAGACAGACACATGAGTGTTGTTATAAGGGTTTTTTGGTGGACTTACTTACAAAACCTTTTTTAAATTTTACATCGGCCTATTTCTGGAACGAGGCTAGTCGCTGATACCAGGGTACGAGCTCCTACACCTGGATGAGGGGTGAATGATTGTGAAAATGGGAGTAATATTAACATATTATTCTCGCCCGAATAATATCACCAACGGAGAACCGAACTACCAGCGTACTGCAGACTGCTTTTCACCAGCCCAAACTGCATGAGTTAATGCGCTCGGCCACTCCGTTGGCTACAGACTTGATGTTTACAGATTTATCTGCAAAAAATCATCAGGGAATTGATCCAGTAACTTCAGAATTCAGACTGTTTTAACCAGTCAGAACTACGTGAACGAGCCCGACCAATTCGTTGACTACAAAACCTTAAAACGACTTATTTTATTTCCTCTTTTATACCATATCATTGGCAAGAAAGAAAAAAAAAAAAATAGCCACATAAACAATAGCCAATGTATGCAATGTGATTATACGTTAGTATTGGCTTTGGAAGTTCTGCCCAATAAATTTATTATTGAAGTATATAGTCCATCGGAGATACGTAACGAACAAGGAATTTGGGATGCCTCATTAACTTGCCTTTGTAAATATCTCCATGTAAGTACCAACCTTTAAAATTTCTCTAATGAGCAGAAAATTCAAACGCATTTCAATCATTTACGAACGCTTTGTATAACTTTTTCAGTACTTTAACCACGCTGTGCAAGTTATAACAAATATTTTCAAAAACAGTCTCTAGTTTACCATATACCTAGAAATACTCAACATAACAGTGGTATCTTGTTGCATACGCTGAGTATGCAACATTTCACATCATTGTCATCTCTGTCCAGGAAACGCTGAGACAAAGAAGACCGGGGACAATTCCGCCACGTCTCTACACCTTTCAGCAGCCTACCAACAAGTGCAGATAACATGGAGCTGATATGTCACGTTTGTGATATGATGCCCTAGTTTATGTGAACACTATATATGTCACTATAAATATCTGAATAGTGTCGCCTGTTTAATGCCATTATTTGTTTATAGAACTGGAAGGAAAATAAACTGAAATATAAAAATTGATGTGAAGTGTGAATTTTCACACATTGCAGGGTTTTGCAGGTATATAATAAGTGAAGGCGGCATGCTGAGTGTGTAGGACAAATTTTGCTTTGTAGTAACCACGGCAAAATGAACAATCTTTTTAAAATAATTTATCGTCTGTTAATCTCAGAGCTTTAAAAACAAATTTTATGTTTTTAAAGCTCTAATATCATTATTTAGGTTTCTAAATAAGTGCAGTATTTTTTTTATATAACAAGATTCATTAAGATTTTGAAAATTTCGCCTATGGCTTTCATTGGTTGTCTTAAATCATACGCTCCGCCCCTCTGGTTTCGTATAAATGACACATAGAATGAAAATATAATTCCAATTGGTTATTAAATTTACGCTCTTGAAAATTAAATTCAAAATTTGCTAAAATATAACTAGAATTTTAACAAATTAATTTAAACAAAATAAAAATTAAAAAAAAAAAAAACAAAAAAAAATTACTCCACAAGCCAGGAACGAACCTGCATGGTGTATAACAAATCTGTGTAGTTGGCGCACAACATAGCCTCTAGACCACCACACGCTTAACAACTCAGCGTGTTATATAAGTATAAGCTATATGCATCGTCAACAAAAAAACACAAAAAATGCGTTATTTTCCGAAAACATAATCTGATCAAAAATTCCTGTTGTACTATTCCGGTTCACACCAATGTACATTACTTAGAATTTTTTCAGATTTTTAGTTTAAACCATCTGGGCTACAGGGCGTGGGACAAAATTTTTTTTGCACAATTTTGGCAAAAATAGCGTCAAAATAATTTATTTTGCAAAAATAAAATTTTGATCGTTAATCCGCGTACTAAGGACTTTAATTTGATACCCTACTAAGAATTTAAAAAAAAAATTTTTTTTTTCAATGAGCACATATTTGTTTATATTTTTAGGGGGATATGTTTTTTAAATGTTTTAGTATTTTTCCTATGTGTGGGTCAAAGAGTTGTATAAGCATGCCAAATTTAAACTCTCTAGGTTTAGCCGTTTGGCTACAATTTTTACCGAACAGACAGACAGACAGACAGACAGACAGACAGACAGACAGACAGACAGACAGACGACAAAATGACGGTATAAGGGTTTCTTGGTCATACCTACAAAACCCTAAAAATATGGGACTTTTATATGAGTATGCAGAACCGGCGCTACAATTAAGACATATTAGGCAAACACGAAGGACAACGGTTCCGAACTAGGGTTGTACATCGAAGGCAAAACATCGATGTTTAACATCGTTACAGGTGACGAAACTTGGATTTATTCACATGAACCGGAAATTATCCACTGTTTGGGTCTTACAAGATGAACCGAAACCCACAAAAGTTATTCGTTCACGAAGCATTTCCAAAAAAATGATAGCTAGTTTCTTCGGTTGTACTGGACATCTCGCATTCCTTTAGAGCAGGGGTCCACAAACTTTTTTGACTGTCGACCCCCAGAAGTTTTTCGACTTCGTATCGACCCCCTCTATTTTACAATTACGTTATTATAATAGGGCAAGCAAAAAATAAGCTTATGCGATTTCTTATATTGTTTATTGTACAGTGTTTTTTATTTTATTACATTTATCTAATATAATTGTATCTAATTGCCTAACATTCAAATCAATTCTGTAAAAATTTACTGTGTAGTAACGTTACTACAAGATAAAATATTATAAAAAGTATAATGCCTTTCATTCATGACAGTATCTTGCTCATAGAGACACATTTAGTTACTATTTTCATAGTAACTGAGTTACAGAATTGGTCTGATTATCAATGTGACGGGTGTGGTTGGTGACTCTTTGCAATATTAGCAATGTCGGGTTCAAAATTAGTTATTTCAGCCTTAAATCGCCACGGAATTCTACATCTAACTTGTTTCTCTGTTTTGTCAGGATGGTATTAACATGGCTTAAACTAGCCTCAACCCCTGTGTAGCTACACAGTTATATATTAAAATGATACTAGTAATTTTTAACTTTTTTCCATAGACCCTCAATCGACCCCCGAGCCAGAATCGACCCCCGGGGGTCTATAGCGACCACTTTGGGGACGATGTGTGAATATTCACGACCAATGTGTGAATATTCACACATTTCAGGGTATATAATAAGTGAAGGCGGTATGCTGAGTGTGTAGGACAAATTTTACTTTGTAATAATCACGGAAAAATGAACGATATTTTTAAAATAATTTATCGTCTGTTAATCATATAATAAGACTGGTTATTAAATTTACGCTCTTAAAAATAAAATACAACATTTGTCAAAATATAACTAAAATTTTGACAAAATAATTTCAACATAAAAAAAAAAACAGAAAAAATAAAACTCACTCCGTACTCGAACTCGAAACCCTTCGTACTCGAACTCGAAACCCTTCGTTTCCTGCGTATTTTAGCAGTGCTCTAACCCGTTACGCTATCGCACGCCTTGCATATGAGTGTCTTACATTGGTATAACTTTTGTACTTTGTGAACCAAAAACCACAAAAAATGCGTTATTTTCCGAAAACATAATGTGATCAAAAATTCCTGTTGTACTATTTCGGTTCACACCAATATACATTACTTAGAATTTTTTAGATTTTTAGTTTAAACCATCTGGACTACAGGGTGTGGGACAAAACTTTTTTTGCACAATTTTGCCAAAAATCGCATCAAAATAATTTATTTTGCAAAAATAAAAATTTGATCGTTAATCCACGTACCAAAGGCTTTCATTTGATACCCTACTCAAAATTAAAAAAAATATTTTTGTTTTCGATGGGCATATATTTGTTTATATTTTTAGGGGGGTATATTTTTTAGATGTTTTAGTATTTTTCCTATGTGCGGATCAAAGAGTTGTATAAGCATGCCAAATTTCAACTCTCTAGGTTTAGCCTTTTGGCTACAATTTTTACCGAACAGACAGACAGACAGACAGACAGACAGACAGACAGACAGGCAGACAGACAGACAGACAGACAGACAGACAGACAGACAGACAGACAGACAGACAGACAGACAGACAGACAGACAGACAGACAGACAGACAGACAGACAGACCGACAGACAGACAGACAGACAGACAGACAGACAGACAGACAGACAGACAGACAGACAGACAGACAGACAGACAGACAGACAGACGACAAAATTACGGTATAAGGGTTTTTTGGTCATACCTACAAAACCCTAAAAAGACCTATATAATATTTATTTATATTATATAGGTTTTATTTAATAATGTAAAGATAAAATACGAAAAAAGTAATTTATAATTAGAGACAGGTAAAAATATGCAACGGTACTTTTGCCATAGGCGTGCTATTTTAAACTTTATTTTAACATAAAACCAACAAAAAATGAAAGAATAAAACACTTGTACCGCAATGAATTCTTATCTTAATAACGACATCTCTTTATTTTGGGATTATATCCGAGATAGGTAATTCCGATCACTCTTTTGCCATTGGTCGGTTTTTGATAAGATATTAAATTTTTATACGCTACACTATTTGTCAACAGGGCACATTACAAATATATATATAATTACATTTTATTTCTACAAATAACACATGTGCCGCTTTTTATCGATAAATACCCTAACTAAAATACCGTTGCATATTTTTGCCGGACCTACTTATAATACACAAAAAGCATTTATTATATTTTTAAATAGAAATATCAATCCTTTTTAATAGTAATTAATTTCACATTAACATTACCCAATATAATAATCCTAAATTGTTCTTACTATTTTTACATTTCTAAAATGAAATATTGCATTTTATTATAATACTAATATCTTAATGTTAATTTTAAATTATTTAACAAAAAAATAACATACTGTCATACACATTTTTTTTCACTTTTTTAAGTTGAAATACATATTACATTTTTTATAACACTAACATAGCAATCGTAATATTAATTTTACACTAACATTACAATATAATAATCCTAATAATAGTTTTATTAATAAATAAATTAAAATTAAATTTCCAATACGGCAATTTCAGGAATTGGAGGAATAACAACTGGGAAAGTGTCAACAAGATTCAAAAAGCAACAAGTTTGTTGGCATCGTTGGTCGTTGCATTGTTTGCAAAAATTATAAATTTCTTCTTATTTTTTTCTTATTCTGCTAACTGCTAAAAAGAATAAGAACTAACACTATTAGTATTGTTATATCACAATAGATGGCGCTTATATTTTGTGTACTAATATTAATAAAAATTAAAATTTTATGATTCGAGCGCTCTAGCAGTAGTTTCTGAATGTCAAAGTTTAAACATCGACATCGGTAGTAGACATCGATGTTTTATCGATACTATCGCCATCTGACCATCGATGGTAAAAGCATCGATGTTTTCGATACATCGATGCTTTTTTCCCATCCCTATTCCGAATCTGTCGTACGCGTACCTCTGGGGGACGTGGAGGACCGTTTGGAGGTACACGAAAATAATATACATAATGGCGAAAAACATCAGAGTTTTACAGAAACTTACGTTAAAGTTGTTACTTGGTCACTAATTCTTCTTTTGAATCTGAAGAAAAACAATCATTAACTTCTGTCCAGTAGTGCAAGAAGACAATTTTTTAATCACAAATAAATTATTGTTACAGAGAAATCTGTATTCTCATATACGAGGGCTGCCTTTTAAGTTTTTACAAAAACTAAGAGAGACTTTTTTTTGTAACTAACTGTTTTATTGCTTTTCAAAATATTCACCTTTAAGATTTATACACTTTTGGATGCGTTCAAACAAATTCTCGAAACATTTTATCCACTCTGAAGTTGGTATTTCAAAAACATGGTTTTCGAAGACTTCAACAGCTTCCTGAGGTGATGAGAATCGCTATCCACGCATTTTTGTTTGCATTAGGGAACAAAAAAAAGTCGTTAGGGGATAAATCAGGTGAATACGGGCAATGAGACATTAACTCAATGTTTTTCTTCTTCAAATAATCAATTGTTTGACGTGTTATGTGGGAGCTTGCATTTTCATGATGAACAATGATGCGACATTCTTGGTTGTTTTTCCTGATTTTGTCGATGACTTCTGGCAAACAAATTGTTGTATGCCATTCAGCATTAACTGTTCTCCGACCCTCTAAAGTAGGGGTCCCCAAAGTGGTCGATATAGACCCCCGGGGGTCGATTCTGACTCGGGGGTCGATTGGGGGTCTATGGAAAAAAGTTAAAAATTACTAGTATAATTTTAATATATAACTGTGTAGCTACACAGGGGTTGAGGCTAGTTTTAGCCATGTTAATTCCATCCTGACAAAACAGAGAAACAAGTAAGATGTAGAATTCCGTGGCGATTTAAGCCTGAAATTAACTAATTTTGAACCCGACATTGCTAATCTTGCAAAGAGTCACCAACCACACCCGTCACAATGATTATGTTAGGCAATTAGATACAATTATATTAGATAAATGTAATAAAATAAAAAACACTGTACAATAAACAATATAAGAAATCACATAAGCGTATTTTTTGCTTGCCCTATTATAATAACGTAATTGTAAAATAGAGGGGGTCGATACGAAGTCGAAAAACTCGGTGGTCAAAAAAATTTGGCGACCCCTGCTCTAAAGGAATGGTTGCGACATATCCAGTACAACCGAAGAAACAAGCCATCATTTTCTTGGAAGTGCTTCGTGAACGAATAATTTTTGTGGGTTTCGGTTCATCTTGTAAGACCCAAACAGTAGATAATTTTCGGTTCATATGAATAAATCCAAGTTTCGTCACCTGTAACGATGTTGTATACGGATTTGGCAGTGCTAGGTTGAATTTTTTTAGCATTCCCTTACACCAATCAACACGAGCTTTTTTTGAGCTTGGGTCAAATTATGCGGAATCCATCGGGAACAGATCTTATTCACAGCTAAATGTTCATGCAAAATCGAATGTATTGCAGTCTGCGATATGCCAAAGGATGCCTCTATCTCATGGTAAGTCACATGTCGATCTTCTTCAATCATTTTGCGCATAGCATCGGTGTTTTTCTGAATCACAACAGATTTTAGTCGACCTTCACGAGATTTAAAACTGACAGATGCACGACTACGACGAAATTCTGCAAACCAATTGTAAACAGTCTTTTCTGATGGTGCTTCATTACCAAAAGTTGAACGAAGCGAATCTATGCATTGTTGTTGAGTTAGGCCTTTACTAAATTAGTAAAAAATTATGTAACGAAAACCTTCACAAGTAATATCCAATTTTACACAAACTTGTTTTTTTTTAAACTTCTACTGTAAACAAACTACTCGGTCAATTTATAAGCTGCCACTGATTTCATAATAACAAATGTCAAATTTTACGAATATAGTAATGACAACTTCAATATTGCCACCTAGTAGACGTTTGTAAAAACATAAAAGGTAACTCTCGTAGATATATTACTTTAACATTTCCTTGCAATTTTGACAATATGTCGCGGGTTTGCTGCGAGAAGTGACCAAGTGAAATATTGACAAAGTTGTGAAAATCGCTTTACAAGTTCAGGTAATTCCTGAAAATGTTAAAATAATGTCAAAGTAACTTTGTAGGACTTAAACCAGTGCTTTTTATTAGTGTCGTTAAAGCAAGTACAACATAAAAAGAAAATTATGTCATTTGTTGCTTTTTTCTTTAACCACAAAATAGTACTTGGTTACTTTTTGCTGTCGAACAATACTTCGTCAGCCCAGAATTGGTTTGTACTAGCTCCATTTTTTAGTTTTTAGGGTTTTGTAGGTATGACCAAAAAACTCTTATACCGTCATTTTGTCGTCTCTCTGTCTGTCTGTCTGTCTGTCTGTTCGGTGAAAATTGTAGCCAAACGGCTAAACCTAGAGAGTTGAAATTTGGCATGCTTATACAACTCTTTGACCCGCACATAGGAAAAATACTAAAACATCTAAAAAACATACCCCCTTAAAAATATAAACAAATATGTGCTCATCGAAAACAAAAATATTTTTACCACGTACCCTTAGTAATAAATAAATTATAAGTAATAAATAAAGTAATAAATAAAGTAATAAATAAATTATTAAAGTAATAAATAAATTTTTGCCAAAATTGTGCAAAAAAAATTTTTGTCCCACACCCTGTAGCCTAGATGGTTTAAACTAAAAATATAAAAAAATTCTAAGTAATGTATATTGGTGTGAACCGAAATAGTACAACAGGAATTTTTGATCAAATTATGTTTTCGGAAAATAACGCATTTTTTTGTGGTTTTTAGTTCACAAAGTACAAAAGTTATACCAATGTAAGACACTCATATGCAAGGCGTGCGATAGCGTAATGGGTTAGAGCACTGGTGTCGTAAGCTAAAATGCGCTGGAAACGAAGGGTTCCGAGTTCGAGTACACGAGGTGAATTTTATTTTTTCTGTTTTTTTTTTGCATTTTTATTATGTTGAAATTATTTTGTCAAAATTCTAGTTATATTTTGACAAATGTTGTATTTAATTTTAAGAGCGTAAATTTAATAACCAGTCTTATTATATGATTAACAGACGATAAATTATTTTAAAAATATCGTTCATTTTGCCGTGATTACTACAAAGTAAAATTTGTCCTACACACTCAACATACCGCCTTCACTTATTATATATCTGCGAAACCCTGAAATGTGTGAATATTCACAATTCACATCAATTTTTTAAGTTAATGTTATTTTTGGGATTTTCAGAACTGTTTTGTATTCTGTCCATTCAAATATTTTACTTTTTGCAGCCACATTCAATATTTTTGACTATATACTTTGTTATATATCCAAAAAACGATTACTATTCTAATATTGTTTTGTTCTATGTCCAACTTTTCATTTTATTTTATATCCAACTTTTCATTCAAGCTCATGCGCGGTATCCTAAATTGCTTTTGACGTTTCAGCATGTTTGCACTATCCTAAAGTACAACTGAAAATTATTCATTTGAAAGAGGAACACTTTTTTGATTATTAAATCATTTCAAGTTCTTTTGATTTTTCAATTTACCGTATAAAAATAAAACATTTTATTTATAAAGAAAGTAGGTTTTCTATTAAATTTAATACTTCATTTTACAAAGAAAATATAACAGCATATCAATTAATCTTATTATATAATATGTTGTCGGTAAATAATTTGCAGTTGGATAAAAATAATTAAAATGTTACAAATTATTGTTTAGTTATGTCAATAACAAGTTAGATAACAACAAATACAAAAAGTCTTGACCATACAGGATTTTTATTAAATGAGTTATTTGAATAAAAGCGAAAAGTTGGGATGTAAAGTTAATGTGAAAATTGTTTCGCGGACCCCCGGTAATGGCAACTCGGACCCCCAAGGGCCCGCGGACTCCAGTTTAAGAACCGCTGCCTTAGATGTTCCCAAACTAGACACAAAAATGTTACCCTATATGCCATTGGTAGATCAAGAATATTATATTAAAATAGTTTTGTCATTTTCCTGGATATATTTTTTGTTCCAGTTTCTAATTAATTATTTAACTAAACTAATAAAAGTATTATGAATATATGGTTTTCTTAATTTTAAAAATATTAGTTCTTGTATAATTAAATTATAAATAGAGAGTTCCAACCCGAAATAGTTATTAGGTTGCTAATAAATAGGCGTATTTGTTTTATATACATTTTAGTTGTATTTTGACGAAATCGACGATAAGTTTGGCTGAATTTATAAATTATAGGCAAACCTTTTTAGAATATTTTGGGCATTTATTGTAAATGTGATATATAAGGAACTATAAATATATATCTTTAATTAAACTTTGTCTTTTATTTTCACATATTTAGGTATGTATTTCTATCAATACGATTACAACACATTACAAACAATACTTTAAGCATGACTTATTATATAAAAATGATAGAAAATAAGAAGGCAGACTCAACTATCGGCAGAATAATAAAGATGTGTGGCTGAAAATTGTTGACAAGTTTAATTCATATTGTTTAAGGAATGTAAAATAAAACAAAATATTGCTGTCTTCTTATTTTCAATCACTTTTGTATTATTAAATGTTATTTTTATTAACTCCTCTTCTATGATATCTATATTATCCTCGTTTTCTGTGGTAAAATTTGTTGAACGCCGTTTAAATGTCATTTTAACAGTAACACAAAAAATATACGTAACGTCATTGAATGTAAAGTTAAACTACAGTCTATTCCCAACCATTAGGCGGAACTAACCGGAATTTTCATTTTTGCAAGTTGTCATTAGCTATTTTTTGACTTATTGAAGTTGGCTTTTCCTGAAAAAAATTATCAAAAGCTTCAATCAATCGGTAAAAGTAACTAGAATTGAAACTCTAGTTCCACCTAAATCAAAGGAACAGACTTTATTTAATGTCAAAATATTCAATTTAAAAATTTCATCTCACTTTAGCTCTACAAATTTACGTATAGCTCTATCCCCCTTGCATCGTGTTTCTGTCTTCATAAGAAATACCAATACAAAATCAAAATATTATGTTGCTAATAAACTATAAGAAGAATTTTGTAACTTTTGGAAATCAACAATAAATTTATTACAGGCTATTCCAAACGATTAGGCGGAACTAACTAGAATTTTCATTTTTGTAAGTTGTCATTAGCTATTTTTTTTTATATATTGAAGTTGGCTTTTCCTGAACAAAATTATCAAAAGCTTCAATCAATCTGTAAAATTACTAAATTTGAAAATCTAGTTCCGCCTAATCATTTGGAATAGACTTTAGCTGCATAAATATATTATATGTCTAATAACTATTAGGTAGTTTATTAGGAACTGGAACTCTCGACCCTAACTAACATAACTTTTACCAAATTTCCAGAAATAGACAAGAGTCTTTTATATAAATTTGTTAATTCTGTAGGTATATTATTTTTTAAAAGTCTAATTTTTTTCTATTATACAAGCTATTCTAAACGAATAGGCGGAACTGGTATTTTCATTTTTGTAAGTTATCATTAGTTATTTTTTTTATATATTGAAGTTGGGTTTTCCTGCACAAAATGATCAAAAGCTTCAATAAATCTTTAAAAATTACTAGATTTGAAAATCTAGTTCCGCCTAATCGTTTGGAATAGAATTTAGATGTGGTAGTTTGCATTAACTTAGTCAAAAAATTCCAAAATCTTAAAATTTGGGGCTTTCGCAGAAAGCTCACGATATATTTCGTTAATAATAACGAATTCTCCCCGATCCAAGCCAAATGGAGAAGGTAATATTATTATAAATGTTATGTTATGTTTTAATTAAGCACTGATAATTAATACCTTTTTGTAATATATGTTATATTAGAGTTATTTGATGTAATATGTAACTACTTTGCAAAAGTGTTTCATATATACCATCAAATAATTTCAGTATGAAATACGAGTAAATTGATCAACACGTTGTGTGCTGTACTCGGCAGTTAACAGAGCGTTGAGAAAGCCCTTTGCTGGCGACATACAAGGCCCTTTTGATCGCTCAGGTAATAAGTGAACACACATACGGGGACACACACACATACATACACGGGTACACATAAACAAGCTTACACACATGAGCACGTATATACCCACACATTATCAAATAGCCACACTGCCTGCCGCTCTGCAGAGTTTCCCAATCTTTTATCACCTGGTGATAAAGTCATTAACCTTATGAGATTCGGGCTAGTTTACAATATTTTAATAAACGCTTTCTTGTTTAGTACACTATCATAAATCTACATAATTACATATATAACTATCACGTTGATATACATAGTTAAGGGGGCACAACAGTATAGTTCGTATTATATGTTTCATTTTGTAATACGTAACTAACAGGGAAAGTTTTTTTTTTATTATTTATTCATTTATTTATGGGTGCTTCAATAGCTAAGATTATTAGCACCCCATTCTATAGATATACATATTACTTGTTTTTACAAATTACAATCACATAATAATACATTGTATATACATTTGATAAATAGTACATTTTTACATTAGATTTTGTATGATAGTTTTTGTGTTACATTGTGTATATAGAGATTTCTTTCATCATTATTTAATATTCTCGCTAGAGTGTTTGGGATGTTGTATCTTCACCTTTCCCTATTAAATTTTGCGCAGTAGACAAGTAGATGTTCGACAGTAATCTGAGTGTTGCACTTTTCACAGAGCGGTTGTTCCTCTTTATCTAATAGATACTTATGCGTGATACTGGTGTGCCCTATACGCAGTCTTGTGATAGTTGATTGCAACTTTCTTGTCTCTGGTGAATGCCATATTTTAATTGAATCTTTTATATTTCGTAACTTGTTGCCTGTCACTTGTTTCCACGTTGTATCCCAATTGTCTTGTATCCCAATTTTTATTATGCTTCTGAGGTCCCTAGATGGTATGGCGGTTTCAAATATATCATTCGCTTCTGTTGCCTCTTTTGCTGCTTTGTCAGCTGCCTCATTACCGGCGATATATACATGCAATGGTATCCATATGACTTGTTTATTGTTTGTCTTCGCTAGGTGGAAATTTTCCTGTATTTGTTTCACTACGGTGCACTTGCTATATAATTTTTGTAGATCTTGGATTGCACTTAATGAGTCGGTGAAAATGTCAACAGTATAGTTCGTATTACATGTTTCATTTTGTAATACGTAACTAACAGGGCAAGTTCATTTCTTATGCTATATATTTACAATACATTCATAATATTATCATATTATTGGTTCACATGGATACGTCAAAGTCTGTTTACACCACAAAAGTAACCAAAATCATAGTTCAACAATGAGCTATGGCTGCGGTGCGATTGCTGTAAATCAGCTGATCGAAACGAGTAATGTGAAAGTTGTCCTTATTTGTTTACATGTTAAATCATCGATTTACAATTAATAATAAACAGCTATTTTTACTTTAGTAAGAATAGCTGTTTAACAATAATTTATTAGTTTAATTTTTTAAGTGCAACACTGTCTTCTAGGCGAGTTGAAGGAGAAGAGATGTTAAACGCTGGTCATGTTCTGTTCACAAAGTCACTGGAAAATTAAAATTAACTCAAGATAACCTGAACCTGTAAAGCAGGAGCTTCATGCGTTATTTAATTTGTTTAATAAATACAAGTTTTAAAAATATTAATAAGTAAACAATACTGATGTAATCTGTAGCTTTGAAAGGCTTTGAGCACACCTTCATACTTTTTGGCATTTTTTTCCCCGTATCTATAGCATTTTTCCATTGTTTTTCCTGTTATTTCTTCCACAACACTAAATTTACTTACTATTTTCACAAATTGTTTTTCATTTGTAAAATAATGGAAGTGAATGTTCTATCACAGGGGTCGGCAACCTGCGGCTCTTTTAGAAAATTTTGTGGCTCTTTGAAAATTGGCTGGTTTTTATTTTAATATAATCTATTTTTTAATTTTCAACTTTCTGCCTGTACTATACAGGTTTTGTATTTTTCAGAATGTTTTACGGTGAAATTCACGCCCGGTAATTCCCCGAGTTACTGCATATTCCCTTTTAGAAGAAGTTATTTGTTTCGAAAAAAAGTTATCTGTATTTGTGAATGATTTACGTGCAAAAACATTTTTACATTTTATTAATTTACAAAAACATGTTATTAATGCAATTTTTTTTGCACAAACTATTGTTAACATGAAAGAAGCTTTTCGAGATAGATTTAAAGAGTTTATAAAATATAAAGATACACTAGATTTTTTGACAAAACCAATTGAAGTAGATATTTAGCAATTACATTTATCACTTTCAGTTAGTGGATTTGAAATCCAAAGGTTTATGGAATTATATATTCTTAAAACTTAATTCTGAACTGGAAAATTTAGAAAGAAAAAAGTGAATTTTATCAAAAGTGGACCGAAATTCGCAATCTTCAAAATGTAGATAAAGTTCATTTCGAAGCTTGGAACCGTCTTCCAGAATCGTTCAATCTTTTAAAAAAATATGCTTTTGGGCTAGTGACAATTTTCAGATCCACATATTACTGTAAGCAAATCTTTTCACATATGAAATTAATAAAGAGTCAGTTAAGAAGTAATCTTACTGACCTGAAACTAGAGTGCTGCCGTAAGTTAAAGATTACTGAATATTCACCAAATATTGAAGTCTTATAGAACACTACACAGGAACAATCGTCCCATTAAAAAAATTATTATATTGTAATATACTGGCAACTACAATAGGTATCACAAACTAAATGTATAAGTAAATATTAATTTATTGTAATACTTGATTATTTTAAAACAAATAAACAATTTTTACGTTTTTTTCTTAAATATAGCATATATTTTTTAGCGGCTCTTCCATGTTATTGTTTTTTTTTCAATATAGATTTGGCTCTTTGTCACTGAAAGGTTGCCGACCCCTGTTCTATCACTTCCTTTTATAGAGTGACAACCAAATACACAACAATTTGTGTTATGACAACTCGTTATAACACAAAGTAATATAAAAAATAGTAATAATTGCTATTAAAAATTAATATTACAAACTCCTACAAATAAGTTCAAACGCGATACAAACAACACGAAATAAACACAAGTAAACAATAAACGCCTTGCAATTCAAGACATCTTTTGTATACGGTAGATAAAGATCAGTATTATTATTATTATTTATTAGATTGTATATATTGTAAGCTGTGTATACATGTGAAATATCTCATTATAATGTACAACTTGATTGAGTCAATATGTGGTTTTACTTATACAGTATTTATGTATTTTATACACACACTGACAAAGACGTAAATATAAAAAATTTCATCACAAAGAAGACCGTATAATGCCTAAAATTGCATTTAGAAATGAACAATATAAAAGAAAAAAACTGTATATACAGTGTAAAGCAGAAGATACATATTTTATTTAAATTAATTATGTTTTTATTTTATTAATGAAACATTTTCATGTAAAATTCAAAAGAAACACAAACAAATATTTCTCCGTTCTTTTCAGCAATTACTGTTCCATCTACAACATTGCTTGTGCATTTAAAAAGTTTTTTCTGGTGATCCGGATTGCTGGCACCAAGATTTTCACACTATACTTACGGTAGAAAATATTTCCAAAACTTGATTTTGATGTAGTTAGGAACAAAATATTATATCCCATATGAAATATGTATGTATGAAACCCGGAAATGTGTGCAAATTAACACTTAACAAAATTATAAATTTTTATTACTCTCTGACCAGCAACATTAAGGCAAGAATAGACAAATCCTATTGGTCCGATCAAAATAGGATCCTGTGACAAAGGTTGAATTTCTGTTTGGCAAAAATTTTAACAAAAAAATAAGATTTAAACAGTTTTTTGTAATAAATATAATTTGAAGAGATTAATTAACAATAAAATAGACAAATTAATAACTAGCAAAAATCAGACGTATATAAAATCAATTGTAATAGTTGCAACAGATTTTTTATAGGTCAAATTTGAAGAAATTTTGAAACCAAGTTCAAACAACGTGTACAATCTCAGAAATAAAATAAAATATACTTCTAATTTAGACAAATATTTAACAGAAAATATCAGAATTTAGAATTTTTATATGCAGAAACTAATCCCTTAAATTAAGAGTTGGCAACCCGCTGCCCGTGGGACGAATGCGGCCTACCGAACTATTTTATGCGGTGTAGCAATAAGGAAATGTTTACTTTTTTTATCCAACGTAGCCAACACATTACTGACGCGTTGCTTTAGGCTTAACGAAAGTAATTACAAAAGCAAGCATGACCTGCAAAAAAAAAAATGTTACTGAATGCAGCCCGCGACTAAAAAAGGTTGCCAACCCCTGCCTTAAATTATCCGTTCACACCGAGTGTAACATTGTCAACGAACAGACCAATATTTTCGACTCTGATTTCTTAAACCTACTGACTAATTGTAATAATAACTAGAGATGGGAATTTCGGCTCAGTTTGCGGAACCGGATCAGTGGAGGTCGTTCAGTTTGTTGAGCCAGTTCATTGATCCGGCTCAGTGATCCGGTTAAGTAAACATATTTTCGAGACACAGGTCGGTCGTTAGTTCGTAGGTAGAACGTCGCTTAGAGCCGGTAGTTGTTGGTCGTTCGCTTGTAGGTAGACGTCGCTTAGAGCCGGCTCTTTCTTAGACCGGGTCAGTTGTCGGTCGTTCGCTCATAGGTAGAACGTCGCTTAACCCGGTCAGTTGTCGGTCGTTCGCTTGTAGGTAGACGTCGCTTAGAGCCGGCTCTTTCTTAGACCGGGTCAGTTGTCGGTCGTTCGCCCGTAGGTAGAACGTCGCTTAACCCGGTCAGTTGTCGGTCGTTCGCTCGTAGGTAGAACGTCGCTTAGTCCTGGTTCTTATCTAACATTTTTGAAACAAACAATTCACTTTATGTAGCTACTGTATTTTAACCAGATGTGTTAAGTTTATGGCGATGTTTATTGCCCTTATAAATCGGACATCTGGGATTTGGGCAATATTTTTAATATTTTTATATAGTATGGTTGTAAGAAAATACAGACTAAGCCTATTAGTTTCAAACAAACTGCCCCACAAATTGATGACAATAAATAATACACTTTATGATAATACATTACACGCAGAGTTCTCGCGAAGTTCAACATGACATCGATCCAGATCCGGATCACTCCGGTCACTGCTCACAATCGCCCGACCACTCGTATCCTTGAAACTTGAAACTATACAGTGAGCCGTGAGCTGGCTCATTTCAATTTGGTGAACCGTGTCACTTCGGTCAGTGTACTGAGTCGGCTCAGTGAGCCGGTTCGTTCATGAACGACCCATCTCTAATTATAACCACTAACATGTTAAACTGCTATCTGGAAACCATGTAAGAAAGAAATAGTCACAACATTTTATATATTGTAGTCTTTTGAAAATGATGTTACAGCCGAAATACTGGTCTCACGATGTTTTACAATATGTTAAGTAGAACTTACATTAAGTATTTTTTTTATGCAAAACTAGCCAACACGCCCTTTATCTCGCTCAACCTTCATCTATCCCTCTGCGTGTCCACATCCCGTAGCTATTTAATCGCTGTCTACAATCCGTGAACGCGCGCAAAACATGCGCATCACAATCGGTCTGACTGAGTGCTTTTTAGTTTGTCTCTGAAAACTATAAAGCTTTAAGGCATAAAAAGAGACTTCAGTCTGCGGAAAGATCTTCTGAACACGTCTGTACCAGAGTTTCGTTTTTATATTTATTTTCTTATGAATATTAAGAAGTTCTTATACACATTGAGATATTTAATTTTGTAAATTTCATTATGATTTTGGAAAAAAAACTTTTTCATATTCATATTTTCGTCTTTGTGACGTAGATGCCACCAACGTATGTTCTGCTTATTAGTATTCGACGTACGTTTATCATCTCACTCTCAAGTCCATGTACCTTCAGGCATTCATGCTATCTCTTATAAACATTTTCAAACATAATGGTTGCTATTTACATCAGATTATATTTTGATTTTTTTTTTTTAATTACCGAAACTGAAAACATAATGAGCATCATTGTCGTCTTTGGCACGTATATTAATCTAAAACATTTCCTGTTGGCAGCTACGTCACTAAAGGGCAGCGTTTGAAACTGTTTAATATTTAATAAATAATAACATTGTTATGGAATGAGATTTTTTTTTTGCTTCAAAATACTTTCTGAATGCTATTGTTCGAGATGCAGATACGAAATTTCATTAATTTAATAGCCAACGGATTGGCCGAGCGCATTAAGTCGTGCGGTTTTAGACTGTTAGAAACCGGCGTGACTGGGCGGCTGGTGGTTCGAGCCTGCTTCGTTGGTGATATTATTCGGGCGAGAATAATATGTTTACATTACACTCATTTTCACAATCATTCACCCCTCATCCAGGTGTAGGAGCCTCGTTGCAGAAATAAAGGCCGATGTAAAATAAATAATATAATAATAATAATCATTAATTTAATAATTCTACAAGTATATTAAGTACAAAAGTGATTAGCATTTATATATTTAGGAAATTTATACCTTTATTTTATGTGTCTGTATGAATATATGTCTATATTTAATATATTATTATATATTATTACTGGTAATATAGATTATTACTATTATTTGGGGATTGTCAGGTCCTGACAAGCCAGGACCGCCCCTAGGCGGGGGCAAGTGGGGCACCTGCCATAGACCCCCGCCTTAAGGGCCCCGCACTTCGACCGTCAAGTAATAAAATGTTTCTAAATAGTTGAAAAAAAAATATATTTTCATTGAATATAAGTATGTGTATTTTGTTAATAGTTAATAATTTTAAAGAAAATATCGTTATTTAATATATATATAGATGGGGCCCCGCAAATCCAGTTTTGGGGCCCCGCAAATCCAGTTTTGGGGCCCCGCAAATCCAGTTTTGGGGCCCCGCAATTCTAGTTATGCCCCAGGCCCCGCAAATGCTAGGGGCGGCACTGTGACTAAAAGTCTCTGCATGTTTTTAATTATTTAAAAACAAAGCAGACATTTTGAGAACTCATTTATATAATAGTATAAATATAGATTTTCTTAATTTTTCAAAAAGTTCCACCGAGAAGCAACAGCTTCATGCATCAATTCTATAAAAAGTTAATAATTATTTTGATAAAAAATAAACAGAAGGAAAAAATTTATGTGAAGTGTGAATTTTCACACATTTCAGGGTTTCGCAGATATTTAGGAAGTGATGATGATTATTTGGGATGCCAAAACAAATTTTATGTTAAAATATTTTTTTTGTTAATTTTAATTCGAATGCCTAATACCATTATTTAGGTTTCTAAATATGTGCAGTATTTTTTTTTATATAGCAAGGTTCATTACGATTTTGAAAATTCTGCCTATGGCTTCCATTGGTTGTTATAAGTCATAAGCTCCGCCCCTCTGATTTCGTGTACATTGAAACAGAATTAAATTATAATTTCAACAATTTCCACTGGTTATTAAATTTACTCTTTTAAAACTTAAATGCAACATTTGCCAAAATATAACTAGAATTTTGAAAAAATAATTTAAATAAAATAAAAATGCAAAAAAAAAAACAAAAAATTATATAGTCTCCTCTCGCAGGGATCGAACTCATTTAGCTGGGTAAGAAGCGAGTGCCATAACCATTACACCAGGATACGCCTTTTAGTGTAACGTGTTACATAACTATAACTTTTGTACATTGACAACAAAAAAACACAAAAAATGGGTTATTTACCGAAAACATAATCTGATCAAAAATTCCTGTTGTACTATTACGGATCCGATTACAGATTTTTAGTTTAAACCATTTGGGCTACAGGGTGTGAGACAAAAATTTTTTTGGACAATTTTGGCAAAAATCGCTTCAAAATAATTTATTGTGCAAAAATAAAATTGATCGTTAATCCACGTATCAAGGGCTTTCATCTGATACCCTAATCAGATTTTTTTTTTTCGATGAGCACATATTTTTTATATAATTTTTCCTTTGTGCGGGTCAAAGAGTTGTATAAGCATGCCAAATTTCAACTCTCTAGGTTTAGCCGTAGGGCTACAATTGTTACCGAACAGTCAGACAGATAGACGACAAAATGACGGTATAAGAGTTTTTTGGTCATACCTACAAAACCTTAAAAAGCAGAAACTTTGAGAACTAATTTATATAATAGTATAAATATAGATTTTCTTAATTTTTCAAAAAGTTCCATCGAGAAACACAGCTTCATGCATCAATTCTATAAAGAGTTAATAATTTTTTTGATAAAAAATAAACAGAAGGAAATAATAAATGGGACACAAAAATGAAAATAAGGTGTGATTCATAATTGTGAGTAATTATTATAAGAGTGGCAATCGACAGAGATATCCCACCTAAGGACCTTAAAAACCTAATTACGTCATTGTCTCTGACAGTGTTTTTATAGTTGCAGGTTTGAGGAACACTGGTCTATTGTTTTATATTTTCCACACACACATATATACACATCTATACTCTTTGCATCCTTTTTTGACACACACTTTAATAATAAAGCTATCTCTTTTATCTGCGTATATACACTATCATATATGCATCATCGGTTAATAGACTGGGAGCTTATGCTGGATTGCATCTCTATAGTGTTTGGTCAATTGCGCAGATTTTACTAAAGCGATTATATAAACAAGGATTATAAGCTTTAATGTAGAAGAGAAAGTGCATAAAATGTATTATCAGCTTTTCCTTGTTGGGTCATACTTTCAGCACGCAACCAAGTAAAATGATAAACATGTATTACTAACAAATAATGGTACAACATTTTTTAAATCAATAATATATTAAAGAAGATGGTTGTATTTTAAATTACAAAACAAAATTTTAGTATAGTCTATTTCACGATAAAATGAAGTGACTATCTACTTATGGTCCTAAACACAGTAGGTGGTAATTACAAATAACTCTAATCCCTTGTTTGTACCCATAAACTAGCCACAGATGTATCAGGTATAAATTACATTACACCATGTAATGACACAATTGTAACAAGAAATAAACATAAGATATCATCAAAATAAACTTTATTTTTATTATAAATACAATTAATTTATAAAACTTATAATTAAATTTAAAACATTACAATTAGTATTGAAAACGTTACAATAAAATAAATTTTAAATTAAATAATGTTTAAGATAAAAAAAATATTTCAAAGTCATAAAGTCCAAATCATTCTCTGAATCAGTCTCTAAATTAATGATTATAGTACGTTCTATTTGAATATAACTGTCCTCAGTTTTAATAACATGATTTACACAATTTTTCCAACTATCTACAGGGATATTTTCCACTTTTTTTATAAGTTCTATCACAGTGCCGTTTAAAGTGGGAGAAACATTATTCCGTTTTATTCCCGCCTTTAACTGACTCCACATTTGTTCAATAGGATTGAATATACAATAATACGGAGGTAGTCGTAAAACTGTGTGTCCTTTGCATTGAGCAATATTATCGCAAACATATTCTTTAGAAAAACTATAACTTTTTAATAATTTAATTAAACAATTTTTTTTTATAACTTTCTTCAAAGTAAATATAATTTTTATATAAAAAGTCTCGGATTTCCTTCTTACTGTTTGCACTATTCGGTACTTTATTTAGTTGCCGACTATGGTAACTTGCATTGTCCATAACAATAACACTGTTAGCCGGTATATTCGGGAGTAATTTATTTTCGAACTAGTTTTCGAACCTTTCCGCCGTGGTATCGTCATTGTAGTCGAGTCTAGAATCTTTGATATTTTTCGCAGAAAGCAGGAGTGCATTCGGTATCCAGTTTCAAAACCTGCATGAAGTATCGTAATACGTTTACCTTTATTAGACGGTGCTCTTGTTTGATATTTATTTGACGTATCCACCCAACCTTTTGAGTTTGTTTCATGTGTGTCGTACCAAGTTCTAAATAAATTATTGAACTTTTATCTTCTCTGTATTTTTTAATGTTTTTTAAATAATTTTGTCTCAAAAGTTTTAATCGCTCTGACTCCATAAGGAACTGCTTTTTATTTAAAGTTTTAAATTGAAACCCTGTACTTTTAAGGGCACGCCATAAAGTCACCTATGAACAATTAATTTCACACTGGTCTTGGATTAATCTTTTGAGCAATATGTCCAATGTTGGCACATTTTGTTCGGTGTACATTTGGTAAATTTTTTGCCGTATTACATCTTTCTGAAAACCATCCAAACATTTTGATATGCCTGAATCCTTTCGTTTTCGTCTCCTATCAATGGATTTATTTACAATATTCCATACTGTTGTCATCGCTACTTTCGTTGCCTTGCTTGTCTCTTCTAATGCCGCTTGTTTGTTTTTTCCCGTTTTTTTTTTTTTTTTTTATTGTATCTTGCACTATATCATCATCTTCTATCATGGTCACATAGTCATCTGCTTCATTTGCTTGCACAGAAGTTAATTGTTCGTTCCAAGGACGCCACATTTTTCTAACACGTACTGAACTATTTAACACAAATCACAAGTTATCTGATAGAAAATTCAAAGCGAAGTGAAAAGATATTTAAAACATCTGCAATTTATACCTGATACATCACTGACTAGTTTATGGGTGCAAACAAGGGATTAGTGTTATTTGTAATTACCATCCACTGTGTTTAGGACCATAAGTAGATAGTCACTTCAAGTTATCGTGAAATAGACTATAAAATTTTAGTAGGAATGGCTGTACAAAAAATAACAATACTTGACATCAGTGGGAACATTGTTTTTTTTTTTTACCAAAATTCGACTTTTTTTCACTATAGTCTCCTTTTAATTCGATTTATTTTTCCCAACGATATTCCAACTTTATATTTAACCCTCTAAAGCAACGGTTCCCAACCTGGGGTATGCGAAAGATGGGTTATGGGTACTCGAAAATAATATAGATAAAGGCGAAAAACACTAGTCTTAGATAAACTTACGTTAAAGTTGTCGCTAGAAGCCGTCCACCACTGATTCATCTTTTGAATCTGATTTCAAAAAAAGAAATCTCATTGACTTCTGGGCAGTAGTGAAAAAATTGATATGAACTGTGAATCTTCACACATTGCAGGGTTTCGCAGGTATATAATAAGTGAAGGTGGCATGCTGAATGTGTAGAACAAATTTCGCTTTGTAGTAATCACGGCAAAATGAACGATATTTTTAAAATAATGTTAATTTGAGAGCTTTAAAAACAAATTTTATGTTAAAATATTTTTTGTTAATTTTAATTTGATAATCTAATACCATTATTTAGGTTTCAATATATGTGTAATATTTTTTTATATATCAAGGTTTATTAAGATTTTGAAAATTGCGCCTATGTCTAACATTGGTTGTTTTAATTCATATAATCCGGTCCTCTGGTTTCGTATATATGACACATAGAATGAAAATATAATTCCAACAATTCCAACTGGTTATTAAATTTACGCTCTTAAAAATTAAATGCAACATATGCCAAAATATAGCTAGAATTTTGACAAAATAATCTAAACAAAATAAAAATAAATAAATATAATTGTTTCTTATGCTCGGGAGCGAACCCCAGTTGTTGTATAGCAAGAGAACAAGCTAACCATTAGACCACGATACGTCTTCAAGTCTAGTGTGTTACATAACTATAACTTTTGTACATCGTCAACAAAAAATCACAAAAAATGCGTTATTTTCCTAAAACATAATCTAATCAAAAATTCCTGTTGTACTATTCCGGTTCACACCAATTTACATCTGGGCCACAGGGTGTGGGACAAAAAATTGTTTGCATAATTTTTGCAAACATCGCTCCAAAATAATTAATTTGCAAAAATAAAATTTTGATCGTTAATTCACTTAGTACGTGAATTAACGATCAAAATTTCATTTGATACGGTACTCAGAATTTAAAAAAATTTTTTTTTGTTCGATAACCACATATTTGTATATATTTTTAGCGGGATATGTTTTTTAGATGTTTGGTAAAATGTTACTGTACGGTCCGCTCTAACTTCTTCCAACTCTATCCACTCCACCTACTTGCTGTAAACGACAAGTCACATGTTTTACCAGTGGTTCTAAAACGTACTGACCAGTCTTGGTATAACTAGGGAATAGACTTACGCTACTGTGGCATTGTTATGTTAGTGTGAGTTTGTTTTGTCATTAAACTAGAAGATGGGTAGCTCGCTTCGCTCGGCTTCTTCTAACCAAACCCTTACTAACCTAACCTAACCTAAGATAGTGTTTTGTCATTAAACTAGAAGATGGGTAGCTCGCTTCGCTCGGCTTCTTCTAACCAAACCCTTACTAACCTAACCTAACCTAAGATAGTGTTTTGTCATTAAACTAGAAGATGGGTAACTCGCTCCGCTCGGTTTTAGACTTTTACTAACTAAAACTAACCTAATTATCTTGTTTTTAAGTGCATAGTACTTTATTTTCCCCCATATTAAACCACCACTGATAATCCTTGAATTATTTAGTGTCTTGAGCATGCATGTCACTTACGATAGTAGTAGGAGAGGGGATAGAATTGAATGAAGTTCTAGCGGACCGTAGAGTAACATTCAACCAGATGTTTTAGTATTTTTCCTATGTGCGGGTCAAAGAGTTGTATAAGCATGCAAAATTTCAACTCTCTAGGTTTAGCCGTTTGGCTACAATTTTTACCGAACAGACAGACAGAGACAGGCAGACAGACAGACAGACGACAAAATGAAGGTATAAGGGTTTTTTGGTCATACCTACAAAACCCTAAAAAGAGTATCAAAAACTCAGTGACAAAGCAATATAATATTTATTACCTTTCACGAACACGGAGCTAGTCGAGAGAGCGTTCTCGTCATACGCGTATATAAAGAATAAATATCGCAATAAGCTAGACGCAGCCGCTGATTTAAGGTTATATTTGTCTTCATTTGAACCTGATTTTAAAAAACTCGGATCCATGAAACAAGCTCAAGGATCGCATTAAAATTATTAAGAACCACGATGGAAGACTCTCATATCAAGATGAATAATTGATATTTAAAATTTATCTTACGGGTCACCGGTTACCGATCCTTGATTTAGATCAGTTAACAGAAGAATCAGAATCTCTATTAATGAATATGGTTGTCACATATCCTATCTTGTATAATTTACAAGTTTATTATTTTATTTATTTGAGTTTGTTTATTTAAGTGATTGTGTCCATTATTACTAATAAATAAATAAATAAACGAGTTCTTTTAAAGGAAATCTAACTGTTTAAAGCAAAATTTAATTTTGTTCAGTAGCTCTGTAGTGTCAAAGGATATGTGGGTAGTTCTATCGAACAAATTTAACCAAATACATACTTGATTTTTTCGCGGCCTAAAATGACGTACTTATTTTTATTTTTGAATCAAAGTTATAATCCAAACGCTCCCCGACTTATGCAATTTGAATTCCGCAGTTATAGTCTTTATAGGAATATAAATAGCAGATAGCAGTATTATATTTTAGGCACTAATATGATACAGACATTATAACACAGACATAACATAACATATATTTTATATATTACATTTTTCTCTTATATCCATGGTATTATATATGTTAGGACCAGAACTAGTTCTTGAACGTCTTTTGTAATATGTTACGTTAGCAACCATAACATATTGACATATATGTGACAGATTGTAAATAGACGTAGTAATAAATGATTATATGTGCTTGGATTTGTGTGTTTTAATTGATATTATTACAAACGCTATAAAGCGTATATCATCAGAAGTGGAATTCCGACACCTACAACTAATTTTGGCCAGTTTTTGTTGTTCCATACATAAAATATTTATGACAGAAAGATTGACAGTTGCAAAAATTAAAATGAAATGTCAAAATTGGCTGACAAGAGTTTTTAAAATGGAAAACACAAGTGCTATATTATAATTAAAATAAAATAATAATTAACCCCAAAACGTTGGATAAATTCATTAAATAGTTTCTTTGTTCTTTGGAGATCTTCAAGAAGGACTAAAACAGTGGGAACCGTAGGGTTCTGCTTAATTTTACTTGTTTTACCAATGCGATTGATAACAGATCAAGGTGTAGTTTACCTGAAATGGCAAATGTAATAATCTGAAGAGAAATTAAAAAAAAAGTCAGAATGGATAAGCGTTTGTCTATTGACAGATAAATAGTAAGAAGGTAACTAATTAAATTGAGGATGACTAAATTGCAAGAGACATTTTATTGCTTTGACTAAATGATATCTCACATGTTAATCATAACGAGTTGTTTGACTCTGGATGGTCAAGGACCTCAATGAGTTCGGTGGAACTCTGGATAGTCAAGGACCTCAAGTAGTTCTAGGGAACTCTGGATGGTCAGGGCCCACAAGGAGTTCAGTGAAACTCTGGATGGTCAGGAACAAGGCGAAGGACACGGGCAAAACTAACATTATGTTTTCTTTCCTCTGTTTTATTTTGCAGTTATTAAATTCTGAAGATGCCGCGAGGACGCGGTAGGAGCAGGACGGCCGTGTTAGAATAGCAAGTTGTTTTATTTTCCAGTTAAATTTGTAGATGCCGCGAGGACACGGCAAGATGAGGACGGCCGTGTTAGGACCAGAACTAGTTCTTGAACGTCCTTTGTAATATGTTATGTTAGCAACCATAAAATAATGACGTATACATATGTTATGCTTATATGTGCTTGGATTTGTGTGTTTAAAGCGTATATCATATATAAGTCACTTGGTTTTAAGTCCAATACTTCCCTTCAATCAAGGATATCTTACAAACAAAAAAATATTTATTTGTTTGACAACTTAAGATGTCAAGGATGTCAAATTCATTTTGTAAGTACATAACCTGTGTTTATCAGATATCAAACTTTTCGTCAAAATATCGGCATGAAATATATTCAATTTAAATTTTTTCATTTTCAACGGCTTCTCGAACAAAATGATGCCTGATATCTTTATGTTTTGTTCTTGAATGATATACCGAATTTTTCGCGTATTCTTCGAAAATTCCAGCGTCGATATTATCGCAATATATTTTTAATTTTCCTTCTTGTATATATAATTCTTCCAATGTATTTTTTAAGTATATTGCTTCTTTTGTTGCTTTCGTTAATGCCATATATTCAGCTTCCGTAGTTGACAAAGCTACCGTTCTCTGCTTCTTTGCTTCCCAAGTTACTGGAGCTCCAGCCATTGTAAAAATGTATCCTGTATAGGATCTTTTATCTACAGTACAAGCACCCCAATCGGCATCTGTGTACCCGACCATCTTTTGATTTGTTTTCTTATACTTCAAAGAATAATCCAATGTACCATTCAAATATCGTAATATTCTTTTCGCCGCTATCCAGTGTTCTTTTGCATAATTCGTGTTGAATTGACTTAAATAATTTACTGGTAAGGATATCTATTCATTTGACTTTGTTGCAGGTTTATCAAATTTAATATTTGTGTCGCGAACCGGTAACGTTTCTTTACAACGTACCATTTATTGTCCACTAGATAGCGAGCCTGTGGTATAATATTACGTCTAATCTCAAACTGAAGTGAGATTACTGACTAAAGGAGTTCGGGTCGTAGGCGTGAGTGTCCAGGGATCATCATTACGATATGTGAATTAAATGATATGTATTTGTACTTACCAACCGACTGAACAGGCATCTTGTATTTAAGTTTGGATCTAAGCTGTTCACTAAAGTTCTTAAAGGTGAAGGGTTTACACTCGTTAACACGGTTTAAAATTAATGAATTAAATTTATTAACAGTAATATTTACAAAGAAGTTAAGATAATTAAAATGAATTTAAAATAAAAAGATTACACAAACAGAATCAAGTTGTCCACCAGAATGCCGAACCAGTCCCTCTACGAATGCCACTACTTAGTTCTTACTACTAACAAGACCGAATACTATCTGATCTCCTCTTCAGAGAGTCGTGTGTTTTTATGAGAAGTTTCTAGGTATTTCGTGGAAAAGGGGTTTAGCTTTGTTCAAGGGGACGCTAGTGTTCAGAGTTATTAAGCAATAACTCTGAATAAATTTCTCCTTGAACAAAGAACCATTTAAAAAATATATTTCTAAAGTTACATAAAATTTACATAGAATTTTTTAGTACCAGAACGAATACTCTAAGTTGAACCGTTCTTGAGTTATCGTGTATACACACAGACACACACACACACACACACACACACACACGCACACACATACGGACGGCACTTCGAAAATAGGTTTTTTGGAGTCCCTGGACCATGAAACGTGGTCATCAGTCAAAATCTCGACATGGAAAATTTTCGCGATTACAATACTTGCCCCTTATATATTAAGGTCGGGCAAGTAAAAATAAAAATAAAATTAAAACAACACAATATTTGAATTCGGGGTCGTGAAAAATGTTTTAGGAGTTTTAGGAAATGAGTTATAGGAAAAATTTTATAAAATAAATTCATATTTTGATGCTTTTTAACCTTTTTTAGCCAGTGATATGATAGACACATCAGCCGGTGAAATGTTAGGGCAGACCCGATTTTAATATATTGATCAAATTTAAAAAAATTACAAATCTTTTTTTAATATTTCGATAGAATGCAAAAATTTACGTGACCTTTCGGCCTTGAAAGATTAATACTTTTTTTTGTCAGTCACTCGGTGCGGGGAGTCCCCTGTAATTTTTTATTCCGGAAGGGGGTTGCGGGGCTAAAATATTTAAGAACCACTGCGATGCAATGTAGTACCTACGTGCAAAATGTGCACAGACACAGGACGAAAGGAGACTGGAAAAGGGTGAATGGAGCCCAAGCTTGAATGTGGATTTCCTTTTATTTATCATTATTATTTTTTTTTTTTTGCATGGCCCAATCCTTGCTCTGGACTCATGAAAACAAATTACGACTCTGGTCTAACTCTGGTCTCTCAGCACTAATGTCAAAAACATCGCTGGTTCGTTGAAACATTGATGTTTAAAAATATCCATCAATACTCATCCCCTATCTTGTCCTTATCAAGTAGTTCCTTCCATTTAATTCTACCCTTAGCTAGCGTCTTCCACCCCCTTACATTTATATTTCTAGGTCTCTTTCAACCTGATCAATATATTTAGCTTTTGGGCGGCCTTTGGATCTTCTATCTATTGTGGTTTGTTTATATGTTCGCTTGATTGGTTCTCCTCGGGCATTCTCACATGTCTTATACATCGTAGATGTGAAACTTGCTTTTTAAGAAAATATCTGTAACGCATATCAAGCACTCCCTGTATAATATTCTTATTCTTCTTACAGCTTTGCTGGCGCTGATAAATAATTGTGATACATTTCCAGGAAGGGAGATGGATTTTTCATGCTTTCCACTTTATTACTTGTCGCCGTAGATAAAGATAAAATCTTACACTGAAATTGTTTCATATTGTGGCCATTAAGAAGCAAATTAGTTCTGCCTTTGACAATTAAAAGAAATGAAATATATCTTCTTAGCTCTGTAATAGACTAGAAAAGAATGGAGACTAAGAAGAGGAGTTTTTTAAAATAGAATATTATTAAGTTATTAAACTTGCTAGTTCTGACAAAGGGAAAAGTCAGTTTTTTTTTCCCCCGCAAAAGTAAAATAGAATTTAATATTATTTTCCACAAAAAGGACACATAAATGTTACAAAATATGGTTCGAACCTAGATGCTATAATTCACCGATCATTTCTGAAAATATATAAAGCAAAATATTCTTTTTAGGGTTTTGTAGGTATGACTAAAAAAGCATTATTCGAGGGTTACCATTTATGTCTTTACAAACGACCACTAGTAAAATGTGTCATTACGATATTCGTAAAATTTGACTTTTGTTATTGTGAAAACAGTGACAGCTTATAAACTGACCCAGTAGTTTGTTGACAGTGAGCGTTAAACAAAGTTTGTAAAAAAAAGAATATTACTCATGAAGGTTTTCGTTGGATGTTTTTTTACGATTTTAGTAAAGACCTACCTCAACAACAATGCATAGATTCGCTTCCTTCAAATTTTGGTAATGAAGTACCATCAGACTGTTTACAACTGGTTTGCAGAATTTCGTCGTGGTCGACCAAAATGGGTTGTGATTCAAAAAAACATCGATGATGTGCGCAGAATGATTTAAGAAGATCGGCATGTGACTTACTGTGAGACAGAGGCATACTTTGGCATATCGCAGACTGCAATACATTCGATTTTGCATGAACATTTAGCTGTGAAAAAGTTGTGTTCCCGATGGATTCCGCATAATTTGACCGAGGCTCGTGTTGATTGGTATAAGGCAGGGATGGGCAAATCTTTTGGCTGTTGGGCCACATTGCGGATGAAAATTTGACAGCGGACAAAAAAAAATTTCTGATTATAAATATTGTTTTTGTTACGGTATTTTTTTAAATTATTTTATAACACGATTTAAGCCTAAAATGTGCTAGAAAAACTGTTGTCCCGCACCTGATAATCCAGGGGGGGGGGTGTTAATCTAAAAATCTAATAAAATTCTGAGTATTGCACAGTAATGTAAACTGGTATAGTCCCACAGGAATTTTTTATATTTATTTCGAAAGTTATCGAATTTTTCCCTTACAATGTACGTTACAATATTTATCTGGATGACTGGAGAACTGGACAACTATAGCTGAGTTTTGATGCGAGCGCATCCCAAGATTATTATAGTAAAGGTTGTCTCGTAACGTTCTGACCAATCAGAGCGTGAGAGGGAATACGTCATAGTACGGATTAATTCAAACTAGAATACAAATGGTGCATGTTTTTAAATATTTTTATTGACTGTATTCATAATAGATATTTATTTCAAAACAGTTCTACTGAATAAATTATAAAAAAAAATATATATATATTATAAAAACCTAAGGATATTTTCTACTGATTTATATAAAATTTAAGGCGATGGGTATTTGTATTACAGTTAATAAATAACAATAAAATCGAATATAAATATAATTTTAGGTATATTTAAATAAAAATAGAAAAACAAATTGCTATAATAATATAGTAATTAATAAAATTGGAGGTTATATCTGTTTTTAAAAACGGCTGAACGTTTTTTGGAGTAGAACCAGGATCACATATAAGCATGATATCTCAAAATTTTCTTTCTTAGGGGGTGTTTCTGGGTTAAAACTAGTACTAAAAAACTTAAAATGTTTCATTTATAAACAGAACTATCTTAACAGAAAAAACTATACAATCAAAATTGTTTATAAAAAAACAAATCTTATTTGTTCTATGTATTTTTTCAATTTGATGAATATTAGGGTAGTTATCCTAAAACATTGAAATATTTCACTTCACATAAAAAATGAATGTAAGAAAATTTATTTAGAATGAAGAAAATTTTCTTTTATGTTCAATAAGATGAATAATGGGGGGAGGGAGCATGAGGAGCGCTACTTATACTCTTGAAATATCTCACTTATTATTTACTTAATGAGAAAAGTGACACTAAACACACTAAGAAGAAATTAAAACCAGTAGAAAATCAAAAAATTAAACGATATTTTTAAATTTATAGACAAAATTCAAACTTCACGTGTATATAACATTTACAATAAACAAAGGCTGAGTACCGTTAGCATAGCGATGACGTATATTTACCCCCACCAGTTCAAGTTATGAGACAACCTTTACTGTATTACTCTTGAGCGCATCCGAAATACATAAGTGCTCCCCCCTAACCATGAGTCCTGTATGCGCCATTGAATATAGCAACTAGTAACTTTTAGCAATCCAAGCTGTCTATCTGGTAGAAAGCCATCCCCGAGACCTTCTTTCTTCAAATTTCCGTTGTAGAATTAATTGCAGTAATTCTCTTAATATTCTTGTGTGATATTCAGAGATCAATATTCAGATGTGTTCATTCTTGCGGTTTCTCCATTTACAAATAATATGGAAAATTGCACAGGCGCGGTTGTAGTTTGTATAAAGTGACCACACGTCCCGATTTTGGCGGGACAGCCCCGCTTTTTGAAGGATTGTCCCGTGTCCCGCGGTGTTTTAAAAAAGTCCCGCTTTTGAGAAAATATCTGCATTTCACAGTTTAAAAGTACTATAAAAAATATATAAACCAAATTGAGCGTAAAGTATAACTCAACAAATTCATGTGAGAAATTTCACGATATTTGTTGATAAATGATCCTTACCCAGTGGTTCCCAAACTTTTCGGTTCCCGGTGCCCTTAATGTTTCAGAATTTTCCTGCGGCGCCCCAAGTCAAAACATTGGTCTAACTAACGACCAATCTAACAAGACTCTAGTCTAACAACCAATTGCGTAATTGGAGGAATATTTCCACGGCGCACAGTTTGGGAATTGCTGATATAGATAAGAAGTATTAGTTTATAAAAATAGTTAAAAAAAGGGGGCAGGCTAACATTTCATCGGTTGTGAACCTTATTGTGGACTGTTTTTTTTTTTAATTTTCTCTAATTTTAGCCAAAATATTGTTTTAAGCTAATTTTGAGGTGACGATCATGAAAAAAATATTTAAAAAATGCATGCTTTCCTAGTTTTTGAGTTAGATTCGATTTGGGTCAGTTTTTCGCCAATAATTCCAAAATTTTTGTCCAAACTTCGAAATGGACCAAATTTTGTTTATCTATGACCATAAATACATATTTATACCAGTTTTCAATAAAACCGGAGATTAAAATTCACGATTTTTTTAAGGTCTACCCCTTACGATTTTTGGCCATTTTCAAGGGTTTTGGATTACTACCCATATAAAACTCAATAATCGGTTTATTAAGCCCTTTTTAGACTAAACAATCTAGGTGGATTTTAAAAATTCAAACCGCAGATTTCTATCCCTAACCATTTTATAGTTAGGATATATAAATATTTTCAAAAAATTTCAAAAATTTTGTTTGTTTTAAAATATGGTTAAAATTAATTAGGACCTTAAGATTTAAAAAAAATTCAACCGAGGGCTTTATCGCATTTCGTTTTTCAGATACGACCATGCGAAGATGAAAATTTCTATAAATTACGCCATATTAAAATTTGTCATAATTTTAAAATACGCTGAAACAATTAAGCCTCAAATATTTTCTAGTCATTTTCAAACTTTTTCGGTTCCTGGCGCCCTTAATGCATTAGAAGTTTCCGCGGTGCCCCAAGTAAAAACTGGTCGAATTAACGTAGTTGGAGAAATGTTTGCGCACAGTTTGAGAATCGGTGTCCTAACCTTCTAAAAAGTATTCACTCGGATCAAAAATATGACCGAGAAATAAAATCATAATTTTGTTTAATGTATTAATTTTTGTTTATTGTTCAAATTATTGATTTTCAAATATATTTTTGTAGTTACCTTAAAATAAATAATAATAATAATAATAATCTCTTTTACATAAATATATAAATGTACATAAATATATAAAATATATAAATATCTCTTTTACATGGATGATTTGAAGCTCTACGCCTCGAACGAGAGGAATTTGCAGACCGCCTTAGATGCTGTTGCTGAGTACACTGCCGCGATAGGTATGCAATTCGGGTTGGAAAAGTGCGCTGTTTTTCATATATACAGAGGAAAAGGGTTGGACAACGGTGAAGATGTTCAATTGATTGATGGGAGCATTATAAAACATCCTAATGCCGAAGGGTTTTACACATTTCTAGGCATCAGTGAAAGGGGTGTCCAGGATATCACTTTTATTAAGCAGGCCCTTCGCAGCAAGTATATGGCACGACTGAGGCAGATATGGAGATCATGTCTGTCTGGCAAGAACAAGATCGCTGCCACAAACATGCTTGCTATCCCATTAATTTCATACACTTTTGGTGTAATGAAATGGAATGTTGATGATCTTAAGGATCTCGACAGAAGAACCAGAAAGATCATGAACATCAACCGAAGTCTTCACCCGAAATCTTCTGTGCAGCGCATATACCTCCCTCGTCAAAATGGGGGTCGGGGATTACTTAATCTGGAGTGTTTGCACGATCGACTCGTCCTGGTTACAGCTAACAGTATCCTCAGAAGTCAGGACCTACTATTAAAATTCGTTAGTGAGCAAGAATTTAGTGGCAAAGGAGCGTTTCTTTACCAGGCAGCGCGAAGAGCAGCAACGAGATTTAACCTGGCAGACTTGAGTCCCGCCAGGGAAAACGCTGGAGTACAACTCTCTCGGGAGGAGTACAACTGAGTTACCAGTTCGGTGAAACGAGGCGAGACAGACATGTTGATAAAAGAACACATGAGTAAAAGTATGCACTCTGTGTTCTTCAAACATATTAAAAGTCTAGAGTTGTCAACCGAACTCACGTTCTCGTTTCTTAAGTCTGCTGGTTTGAGATCGGAAACAGAAGGTTTTGTGTTTGCGTGTCAGGATGGTGTTATAAATACTTTGGCGTACAGGGCCCGCATATTCCAAATAGCGGAGTCCACACTCTGTAGGTTGTGAAACCACCATCCTGAAACGATTATGCACATTCTGTCTGCTTGTCCATCTCTTGCAGCGTCGAGCTACGTGTCTCGACATAATGCTGCTCTCCGCGTGCTCTACTATCATCTTAGACATGCCTATGGTATTGACCAAATACCGGTTATACCGTACGTCCCTTCTGACATAGAATCGGTGGTGCAAAATTCCAAGTGCCGTATTTATTGGAATTACTCCTTCCCCACCTCGAGGTTACTGACAGCCACTAAGCCGGACATAACCCTCCTGAATACGTGACCAAACAGATGTTTGTGATCGAATTCTCAAGTCCAGCTGAGAAGAATATCTCTCTCAAGGAGGAGGAAAAAGAGGTCCAAGTACAAGTATATGGACCTCTTGTCCGAGCTTAGAAAGCTGTATCCCGGGTATAAAGTTAAGCTTGTAGTCCTGATAGTTGGTGTTTTGGGTGGTATGAAAGCCTCCTATCGAAGTGAAATCGAGTCCATTCCCATCTGCAGATCTTCTGCCAACTCTTTGATCTGCAGGATGCAGAAAGCAGTGCTGCTCGGGTCACTCCGCATTGTGCGGGCACAGGATCTAGCGTAATTTCCGCGGCTGCATATCGCCAGGGTTTGGGATGCAGTCGTGTGTATTTACCTCCACTAGTCTCTAGTATGACGCGGCTCAAAAGGTTGCTGAAGTTTGAGATTAGTGGACGCTTGTCAAGACCTGACAAACCCCACAATAATAATAATAATAATAATAATTAGTGAAGAGGACATTTTTCTCCCAGTATAACTATTGTTATACTGTGTAACATAAATAATAATAATAATAATAATAATAATAATAGTAATAATAATAATAATAATAATAATAATAATAATAGCCCGGTCTAGTATGACGCGGCTCAAAAGGTTGCTGAAGTTTGAGATTAGTGGACGCTTGACAAGACCTGACAAACCCCAACATAATAATAATAATTTCCGCATCTGTATATCGCCAGGGTTTGGGATGCAGTCGTGTGTATTTAGCTCCACTAATCTCTAGTATGACGCGGCTCAAAAGGTTGCTGGAATTTGAGATTAGTGGACGCTTGTCAAGACCTGACAAACCCCAAAATAATAATAATAAATACATTTTTATTTATATATAGACGCGTTTATAAAATACATTTTTTTGAATTATTGGTCATCTTTCATTACTAATTCCCATTTCATCCCATTTTGTCCCGCTTTGTCGCCATGAAAATGTGGTCACTTTAAGTTTGTGTGGACCACGAGGTGTCGATTTCATTTTGTTATTTCCACGTTTTGGACTTAATACATAATCCGAGTACAGAATTATCTTCTATATCAAATAGAATTTAATTCCTTTTCTCCTTACTTTTATACATACTTCATCATTATTAGTAGGTACTTTAATATCCATCTTCTATATTAAGTTTCAAAGAATTAAGTTTAACCCTTATAAAACTAGAAGGTTCAATGAAAATTATAATCATATGCTTATTGCAAATTTCTTATAATGTCCTTAGTTTACTTTTTGTAATATCTCGTAGAAAGTTATGATTTTGCCATAAGAAACTTTTGAAATTTTTCTTTAACCCAAGTTTATGGTTACTTTGAAAGTTTGTATAAAGTATTTAATGAATAACTTTTCAACCATATGATAAATGTTCACTTTATATCATACATTAAAGGGCGCAAAACATTTTAACCTTTGACATTTGAGAATCTGAAAACTACGAAATTTATCAAATAGATTATATTAAATATCAATCCACTTAAGTATTTCCTTTCTCTCTTCTTGGACACTGTCAGTTACAATCGAATTTTTTTTTATAAACATAATGACGCCAGAAGTATTTACCTGTTTCTTTTACATAATATGTATAGACTAGCAAATCCGCCAGAGAATATCTGAGAAAGCATTTTGTTAAACTTATGGTTCAATTATATTTTATATTAGTACAGATTAGAGATGGGTCGTTCATGAACGAACCGACTCAGTACACTGACCGAAGTGACACGGTTCACCAAATTGAAATGAGCCGGCTCACGGCTCACTGTATAGTTTCAAGTTTCAATGATACGAGTGATCGGGCGATTGTGAGCAGTGACCGGAGTGATCCGGAACTGGATCGATGTCATGTTGAACTTCGCGAGAACTCGGCGTGTAATGTATTATCATAAACTGTATTATTTATTGTCATCAATTAGTAGGGCAGTTTATTTGAAACTAATAGGCTTAGTCTGTATTTTATTACAACCATACTATATAAAAATATTAAAAATATTGCCCAAATCCCAGTTGTCCGATTTATAAGGGCAGTAAACATCGCCATAAACTTAACACATATGGTTTAAAATACAGTAGCTACATATAGTGAATTGTTTGTTTCAAAAATGTTAGATAAGAACCGGGGCTAAGCGACGTTCTACCTAAGAGCGAACGACCAACAACTGACCAGGTTAAGCGACGTTCTACCTACGAGCGAACGACCGACAACTGACCCGGTCTAAGAAAACGCCGGCTCTAAGCGACGTCTACCTACAAGCGAACGAGCGACAACTGACCGGGTTAAGCGACGTTCTACCTACGAGCGAACGACCGACAACTAAAAGAGCCCGATCTAAGCGACGTCTACCTACAAGCGAACGACCGACAACTGACCGCCTCTAAGTGACGTTCTACCTACGAACTAACGACCGACCTGTATCTCGAAAACATGTTTACTTAACCGGATCACTGAGCCGGATCAATGAACCGGCTCAACAAACTGAACGACCTCCACTGATCCGGTTCCGCAAACTGAGCCGAAATTCCCATCTCTACTACAGAGCTGGGAATATTTGAAATAAAGTATTTGAAAAAGTATTACAATTACTTTCTGGTATTTGAAATATTGTATTTCAAATACTAAAAACAAAAAATACTCCCGGTATTTGGATTTGCAAATACTTTCTCCGTGGTATTTGTGTTTGTTAATGATATAAAAATTGAAGTGAAGTGTGAATTTGCACACATTTCAGGGTCTTGCAGGTATTTAATAGGTGCAAGAAGTCAACATAATACTGGATGTAGGTTTATAGATGTTATCACATCGAAATCAACAGTTTTTGATAATCATTTTTATTCGTTATTTGAGAACTAAGAGCTTCCATTTAATTTTTTTAAACAAAATTTAAATAATTTGTCAAACATCCCAGTGTTTTTTTTTTTCTGCATTTGCTTCGTATTCAAGTCTTCATTAAATTAATAAGAAATATTTTACAGTGTAGAGTGTAGTGTGGTGCGGTGTAAGTAACTCAGTTCGCAACTATTAAAAAAATATATTATTTTTTTAATATTTTTAATTCCAAAAAAATACACGCACTATCTTAGCTATAAATACAAAAAATCCACAACATTATTAGCCATAATTTAACCAGGAATTAAAAAAATAATTAATTTTTTCAAAAACACAAAAACTGCTATATTTTTCTAAAATACAATCTGATCAAAAATTCCTCTCGTAGGTTTCCGACTCAGATCAAAACATTGTGAAAACAATATATAGTTACTGTACTTGGTAATATACTTTTGCCGTCATCTCGAATCTTCCGCCGTTCTCAATATACAGTGGGTGGCCAAATATTAGGGACAGTGCAGATTTTTTGTAATTTTCAAATGAATTTAATGAGGAAATAAGTGGCTTTGGGTCTCGTATTTATTTTTATTCATTAGAGTGCTTTATTTAGAATATAAAACGACATAATTTCTTATTCATAATCATTTATTTTTGTATAAAAAGTGTTAATTTAACAAATTAAATAAAATCTTAATATTTTGTAACGCCACATTTTGCTGCGATTGCGGCTTCCAGGCGTTTGGGCATGCTTTCTATGCAGACTTTTGCGTTGTGTCGGAGATTAGGGTTGTGATGCCACTCTCTGATAAGGATTTCTATAAATTGCCGCTTGGTGGTGATGATTTCTTTGGCGATCTCCCGCTTTTTAAAATAATAATGATACCAGCAACAAGAATATAGAAGAAAAATGATTTAAAAACAATTTATTTTCTCACAAAATGCATTTAAACTTGAAAATTACACGGGGGATGTGCTGTCCCTAATAATTTGGCCACCTACTGTAGGTGCTGTAGATAAAAATGATTTATTTTTCGTAAAGAATAGGTGTACCAAGTGGCATTTCATTATCATCAAATAAAATATTTTTCGACAAAAGTTCTAAACTATAAACAATCATGTCGAAAAAAATGTTCACGTATTATTTGAACATTTCTGCACAAAACTATATAAATATAAAAGTTATTTGAAACCCACAAATATATTTAAAAAATAACAGAACTTTGTTGTGTGATATCCATTATTAAGTTATTGAGTGATAACATTTTTACAATATTTTTTCTAGAATAAAAAATATCTTACTTATTAGATAAGTAAAAATTCGGTGCAAAATTTGATGTACGCTGTCACTAATTTTATTTCAGATTGTTAATTTTGTATAAGAAACTAATAATCTCTTGGGGTTCTACGTAGTGTTAAAATATTTATTACGTGATAAAAAGTTTGGTCCTTCAAGCGAGTGCTTCTTCTTCTTCGTATATTAATATGTAGTTCCCTCAGTTTCATTTCTATCAAATCTTCACCAGCATCAGATTTCATTGCTTCTGTATCCTACTAAGTTTTAACGTCCACATTTCGGCAGCGTACATGAATATGGTAAATACAGAGCGTCAATAAGTGATTGAAAAGCTTTTGAAATTTCCGCTCATTAGATTAATTTTAAAGGTACCAACCAAAGGGTTGCGCATCAGAAACTTACAAAGGTAAATTAATAAGGAATAATCAAAAAATTCCTTGTTCGTTACGTATCCCCGATCAAAAACATGCTTCAACAATAAATTAATTTGGTTGAATTTTGTAATTAATTTTCTATATTTTAAGTTTCGCGTTTAGCGTTTCAGTTATTATATGATCTCTTTACTCATTAATAAATTTACTGTGTAGATCTGTAACTCCATGTAACTTTAATATTATCCATAGCTAATAAGACCATGGTCATGCATCGTCTTTAACATTTTTACTTATTTAGAAAATTTTGGTCGATTTCGGAAAGCGTATATTTTACTTTTTTATTGTCAACTGTATAAATTTATTCGTCGTATAAAGTTGAAGTGTTCTGAAAGTGGTTACATAAATATCACAGAGTGTACTCGTTGTGACAGTGTCATAAAGAGGTACAGTCTGTAACATTGGCTAACAGCTAGTTCCGCTCATTTGCAACGGGAGGCAATGCGATTAGCCACTTGAGTTAATACACATCAATACAGATTCAACAAACTATCCAGTATTTAATAATCTTGTAGCTATAGAAGCATATTTGAGTACAAGAGTGGTGTCATCGTTTGATTAAAGCCGCATTTAGACCTCTTTAAATTAACGAGTTATAGACTGTTTGTTGTTACTCTCTGACTTAAGTTTTAATACATTCTTTTAACGTTCCATGTACCGTTCACATCTGTTATAAATTAGTACGTTACGAATAGCCATCCATCTGTGAATTTTGAAACCAACTATTTAGCTTCGTAAAATATTTTATATGTATTATCGTTCTTATAATTCTGTTGTCTTAGATTTTAACTACCTAATTACTTAGATTGATCATATTTACTGTCCGTCTTTGTAATTTTGAGCAAGATTTGTTAATGATGACATTATGTTAGGTTATGTAAAAGAATTCGATAACTACGGTGTCACTGATAGAATGCGATAGCCAATGTGTTTATATGTCTTTCTCAATAAAACATCTCACTAGCTATAAGTTTAGAAAATTATGCACAATCCACAACAAACAGCGTATTAAATTTGGAGGTCTGAACGGTTTCACGTCTTATCATATGACAAACTTTCTGGTGACAGTGAACAGTCCATAAGCTACAGTGCATAAGCTATTGAATTAAGAGATCTGAATGCGGCTTAAGCCTTTCTTTTTTGTTTTAATTTTACTCTATCGTGAACCAACTGTACAAAATTGCCGATATGTATTTTTAAGTCGTCTGTTCAAACAATAGATATTTCCCTATTTTTGATTCGGATCTCCATTTATGTATTTTCTTAGGCTATCTGCTATCATCAATTGTAGGGGAGAAGGTGGGAATATGGACCACTTTTTGTTTTTACTGTAAATGTAACAATAGGGGATAGGCATGATTTTTTTAATTTTTTTTTATTATATTCCTCTTGTTGCACATAAATAACAGTTTTTAATTTTTTTTTTTGTAATTTGAAGGCTTAAAAAAATCATAAATGTATGTAGCGCGCGAAAACGACGTGTGACGTCATACTCTTTCTAACTGCCGCATGACACTACTAGCTTACCGGCGTACATAGTCCGTTGTGAACTTATTTGTTCGTATAACTTTTATAGGTTATGTAAAGTTAGAGTGATTTTAATTAAAATAAAGTTTAATTCTATAAAAACAATTTATACATGTTTACCGAATTAAATTTTATATTAAAATAGATAACTTATATTGCAGTATTTCAATTATGCCTCTAACGTTTTGTAACTTCATGTAAACAATGTAGTAAAATTCTGACATCTAAATTACATAAATATTTACATTTTACAGAGTTTGTTTACATAAAGTTATAGAATATAAAATAAAAATTACTTACAGGTCTGCTTTGACACCACGTATTTCTTCAGCACTGTAGCATTCATTATTTTTCATATATTCCATGAGCATAAATGCATCAATGTTGGGTAAATTATCACTCTGAGCCCTAACAAAATCTTTATCTGCCATTTTAATAATAAATGTGTGAAAAATTGTTTAAAAACAAATACAAAACTCTCGAACAATACAATATACACACGTGTAAAGATTGTGTTGTAGCTGTATCTGTGACGTGAAACCTCTATCGTTTGACGTCTTACTCAGTCGTTTTTACTCGGCAACCTTCGCTCCGTGGTCGGCTTATTTCAAATTTACAATATTTTAATTCAAAAATTTGGCTATAATATTAATTAAAATGTAATTTTTGTTTTGTTAGGTGACATAACTAACATTAACATATCAAAATAATGAAGTTTTAAGGAAATACAAATTTTATGCGTATCTCCTATTGCATAAATGAAAGCTTTAAGTAGTAGCTTATAGATTTGTAATAATGTACCTCTAGTTATTTTAAATGTCTTGGTAGCGTAGAGGTAGCGTAGAGGTAGCGCTCCTGCTTCACGAGCCAAAGGTCCCGAGTTCGAATCCTGGTCAGGGCATGGATGTTTGTAAGCCACAGTGTAATTAGGACATTTAGTCTTGTACTGTGGTATTAAAAAAAATTAAAACGAATCTCTTTAGAAACCAGAACTTTTTTTGCAAACTGTCAAAAAGTGTATTTTGGAAAAAAGGGTGGTAATATGGACTAGACGTAAAAATACAAAAAACACAATGTACATTTTTAATAGAAGGTAGTATATTGAACATTTAATTAATTGCTATTGAACGGTAATTAATTTATAAACAAAAGTCACAAATGAAGACATCACTTTCGCAGCCACTGCATAAGATGTGAGCCCATTCTTTACACATTGCACATTGAATCCAAAGTTCTCCCGCTTTTGAGCTATTAAACGTCTCAGAACAGAAGATGCAATCAACATCTTTTTCGGGAGTTTTCTGTCCAATCAGTTCTTCGACTGATGAGCTTCCAGGAGACACGCTGATGCTTTCATTGCTCGAACTTTCTATTTCTTCTTCTCTCTTTCTCTTAGTAAAAATTTTCGATTTACTTTTGGAATATCTTCTTTTTCTGCATTGTTGTAGGCTTTTTTGAACACGTGTTGTTTACAAATTTATTATTTTTCTGTCTATTTATTATTATTTTTTTTTTATTTTTTGAATGTCTGGTACCAACATGACGGGGCTGATACGGCTGCCGCCTCAATGGATGTTCTCCGAAGATTGTTTCCCCGTCGCATTATTTTTCATTTCGGAGATTTGGCCTGGGCTCCCAGAACGCCCGACCTGCCCACTTGTGACTTTTTTCTTTGGGGCTACCTCAAAGCACGCATTTATGAAACCAAGCCCCGAACATTGGACGAGCTAAAATAATCCTTTCGCCGAGAAGTGGATGCGTTCAGCGAAGAAATGTTGGCGAGGGTGATGACTAACTTCAAGGAGCGGCTTGCTTTGTGTGTTAGACAGAACGGCCGTCATTTGTCAGATATAATGTTTTGAAAGTGAAATGGCTTATAAACAGCTTACTTTTTGCATAAATAAATACATCTACAAATTAAGGCCATCTGTTTTTTTTTCTGGTCTTTTTGGTTTAAAAACTGAAAACCAATGGAGTACTGTTTATTTAAAAAACATCCGGTTCCCATGATGCATTTACCATTTAGTTTTAGTTTGATATTTGTAATTATGTAAAATTTACTTTATTAACTTTCAAAAATTGTAGACATTAATATGAAGCACTATTTAAGCACTACAAAATTAGTTTGACATTAGTTTAAAAACTTTGAGATACCTGAAGTACCTGAACTTGTCATGCGATTTTCTCAACTTTGTCAATATTTAACTTAGTCATTTTTCGCAGTAAGCTTACGATATATTTAACGAAAACCGAAATTTCAGAACAACTAGGTAATACTGTACAGCAGCGTTTCTCAACCGGGGGGGGGGGGGCGAAGTCATACAAGATCGAAACATGAAAATATAATAGAAATGCATTCAATCTTGCAAGATATAAATTTTATCTATATTTATAAATATCATACATTTATATTCATAAAAATATACCTTTCATAACATAAATAAAATAAATATGTTATTTATTATTATATCTAATATACTTATTTTGACAACTAATTTAAACTACAGGCTATTCCAAACGTTTAAGCAGAACTAGATGGATTTTAATCTTCTTAAGTTGTCACTAACTAAATTTATAATTAGTAAAGTGGGCTTTTACTAAACAAAATGATAAAAAGCTTCATTCAATCGATAAAAATTACTAGATTTGAAAATCTAGTTCCGCTTAAACCAAAGAAACAGAATATAAGTAAACTATATATCACGGTCAAATAAAGTGTATGTGTTGGTTGATGTGTTTCTATGACAACGGTTCGCATTGGACGTACTTCAAGTACTTTCAAGTTGCACTTTCAAGTAGGTGCGACTTGGAAGTGCAATTTTTTTTATTATACTCCGAGCTACAGATAATTCGAGAGTAAGGATACGAAAGTGTTTAAATCACAATGGAAGACACTTTGAACACTTGTAAATAAAAATACTTTACTTTCAAGTCGTTATGAGGAATATAATCGTCATATAAAAGTATCACAATTGTTTGTCAACCGTAAAAGTTATTAAAAAAAATAAGTAAAAGTTGTTTCGTTCCCATTTGAAAATTCGAAACTATCCTTGATATCTTGTACTTCCGGTTTATTTCGGGAAATTTCAATACTACCTTTTTTTTGATAAATTTTGTTTATCATTTTTTTACAAACTTGCTCACTCGTTGCCTTTTCGAGAAAAATCGTGTTCTCTCTATCTTGATATACCATATAAATAAGGGAGCCGCAGAAAATATTTACAAAAATTAGGGGATCCCATGCCAGAAAAGGTTGAGAAACACTGCTGTACAGGATTGCCTACTCTTAATCTGTAAAACACGCTACATTCAGATTATTTTTACCGTGAAATGTCTAGGGGCTGATTGGAAAAGCCAGCATGTAGCTATAATTTTAACGTATTAATATTAATATTAATATATTAATATACTTTATTAAGTTTGACAAATACAAAAAATGTACATAAAACCATGTCAACAGAAATATACAAAATAAGCTGCAGAAATTTACACAAAATTGCAGCTATTTATATCATAATTTATAAATTCGTTTACACTGTAGTACATTTTCTCCATTAAAAATTTGAAAACAGATTTTTTAAATTTTTGGAGATGAAGTTCTCTGATATGTTGAGGTAATTTGTTAAATAGTGAAATACCTATAAAAGAAGGAAGTGACTTCGAAACAGTTAATCTAATTTTCGGTAGACGCAAATCTGTTTTGGCTCTGGTATTATAGTTGTGGAGGTCGTTTCCGCTATTTAACAAATATCCATTTACTTTTATAAATAACAAGAGTTGTAGAATATATATACACGGAAAACTTAATATACCTAGCTCTTTAAAAAGTTGTCTACAATGCGATCTTCTTGCAACCCCACTGAGTATTCTTACTGCATTTTTCTGCGTTCTGAAAATTCTAATAGCATCTGTAGAATTACCCCACAGAATAACGCCGTATTGAATAACTGAAATAAATTATCTCTAGCAGATATTTACAACAAATGACAGTCAAATAACATTTCACTAGTCAACAAATTTTTAATCTCCTATCCTGAATCTTTTCTACAATTCTTACCTCATTAACATCGTGTGATTTATCCGTTGTCTATCTCTTTTGAAGTGGCAGCTCGTTACATTATTTTCTGGTGGGGCAAAAAGCTATTTTATGGCAAAAGCTTATCAGGTTTTTGAATGAAATTTCCTTGAAATAACTTTATTGTTTTTTTTTTTTTAATTTTCTTCGGTACTCGTTAAAATGAATTCCGGTCTTGGTGGTCCTAAAGTTTTAAGTCTAATTTTGATATCATAGGCTCAATTATTTTTGGAAACCAGTTCTAAAATTGTTTTAAATTCTCATTCATTTTTTCAAATTTATTTATTTATTTATTTATTTATTTATTTATTATTTTTTCCAAAATTCGCCACTTACATAAAACACAATCACATAAACTTAAGAATATGTAGCAAGTAAATTATTATCAAATATACTAATAAAACACTATTTTAATAATGTAATTAAACGTCAAACATACATATCCTTCTAATAACACGGAACTACAAACAAATGTCAAAATAAAGCACTCCGACTGATAATTAAAACTACGAACAAAATATGTTTTGACCCACTGCAATAGCTGCTACAGGTTACATACTATTGCTCGTCCTTCACCCCCGCTTGTACCACGTATGTACACTCGTACAAAGATTTGAGACATTCTCTCTTTTGCCCTGCTTGGCGTATGTTTATTCTAAAAACATTTGTTTTAGGAAGCGAAACGCGGCGCGTTGCGTATTTAAGTTATAAACATTTTAATATAACTAAATATTAATTTAAAATGGGTAAAATAAAAATAAAAGATGTTACTATTCTTATTTTTAGTTAAAGATTTTCTTTTTTTTTCAAAAGTAAATAATTGGGAGGGCATTGCCCCGTTGCCCTCCCTGCACCAGCCGCCACTGCTCAAACTCTTTTGGCATCATACTCTTCTTTGGTTTAATGACTTCATTCTTGTGGCTCCATTTACTATTAATTTGCTAGATCTTGTCTTTGATCAAATACAAAATTAAAATATTTCACGTAATCGTAATAAAAATAATACTACCCTAAATTTCGCCAAAAAAATAGTCTACCACGTCCGTATATAAACTAAAAATAGCCTTGTTGTCCATAGCCACGTTGATAACATTCAGAATTCGTTTATTGGCGTCCGAAATACGTGTATCCGGAATTATCCCGGAGTTTTGGGGGTTCCCTGAGGTTTCCGGTGTGTGACCTTCATTCCAGTAGCGTCTTTTCAAGCCTTTGTAGAGTCTTGTTAATAAATTACGAATTTTCTTGATGTTGAAATAACGTGCCTAGATTACAGCAATGTGAAAATTTTTGGATTTTTGTGAATGGAATATATAATCAAATTTTGCTAAATAAGGGGTTTAGGTTAATATTTAATACTTTGATTTTAAAGATATGAGATATATGTGAGGATATTTTCAAGTAGATTGGATTTGAAAGGGGACTATTTTCTTTCATAATATGAATATGGTGAGAGTTTATGACACGATAGAGAGATAGGTGTTCCAGAACAAAATTTTGAAGCCTACTGAAACAAAATTTTATACTGAAAGAGTATTCAAAGATACGAGGGCTACCTTTTAAGTTCTCGAAAAAAATTTTCCACTCTGAAGATGGTATCTCAAAAACATGGTTTTCGAAGGCTTCAACAGCTTCTTGAGGTGATGAAAATCGTTGCCCATGCATTTTTTGTTTGACATTGGGGAACAAAAAAAGTCGTTAGGGGATAAATCAGGTGAATACGGGCAATGAGACATTAATTCGATATTTTGCTCCTTCAAATAATCAATTGTTTCACGTGCTGTGTGGGAGATTGCATTGTCATGATAAAGAATACGACGTTTTTGTATACCATTCAGTGTTAACTGTTCTCCGATCTTCTAAAGTCTAAAGGAATGGTTGCGACATGTCCAGTACAACCGAAGAAACAAGCAATCACATTCTTGGAAGTGCTTCGTGAACGAACAATTTTGTGAGTTTCGGTTCATCTTGGAAGACCCAAACAGCGGATTATTGCTTAGTTTCTGGTTCATATCAATAAATCCAAGTTTCCAAGTAACGATGTTTACAGGTGACGAAACTTGGATTTATTCATATGCAGTATTCGGATTTTGCAATGCCTAGGTTGATTTTTTAGCATTCCCTTACACCAATCAACACAATCCCTTTTTTTTGAGTTTCGGTCAAATCATGCGGAATCCATCGGGAACAGATCTTTTTCACAGCTAAATGTTTATGCAATATCGAATGCATTACAGTCTGCGATATGCCAAAGGATGCCTCTATCTCACGGTAAGTCACATATCGATCTTTTTCAATGATTTTGCGCACAGCATCGATTAAAATCTTAAAATAGCATCTTAAAATTAGTAGCTCCGAAATGACATTTTTAAGGAAAATCGAAGATAAAACAAAATTGGACAGAATAAGAAATGAAATATTTAGAGAAAAACTAAGCAAAAAACCAGTAGAGACTATAATATAAGAAGGACAGCTAAGATGGCTGGGACATATACACAGAATGAGTGAAGACAAAATAGTAAAAAGAGTTTTTGAAGCAAGAACAGTGAAGAAAGTTAGATCAGGAAGACCGAGAAAATCCTGGCACCAAAAAACAAAGGAAGCTGCAACGAAGAGAGACGTAAAGTGGGAGGAGATAAGAAAATATACAAAGGACAGAACACGATGGAAAGAAGTATGGAGAACAATACCAGAAAATAAGTAACTCGATATAGCCTTACACCGCAAGGTAGAAAGGCTTCAGTATTAAGTAAAAAAAAGTAAAGTAATAACACATTTCAATATTGCCATCTAGTGGTCGTTTGTAAAAACATAAAAGGTAATACTCGTACAAGATATTCTACGCTTTTCTGATCTCCTGGTACAGATTTGCCCCTTAAATTATAAGTTGGAGGAAACATGTCCTATACATTGTAATAGTCTGCCTCTTTTGAGTGATACTTAGTCATGCAGAGTTAGCAGTTGCGAATATTCTTTTGATATTTGATATCTTTATCTCTTTTTTTTCAAAAACCTTAGTTACTAAGAAGTTAAATAGTAAAAACTACAATAATAAAGAATTTCTCGTTGGTGCTAAAAGCCAACCTCGCATCTGATTTATTAGTGCTCTTTTAAAAAGAAATGAAATTTAAAATTGCCGCAAAAACCGTCACTTTGCAAAATCAGTATTTTTTGTGAAGGCTGGTCACATACACAATTCAGTGTTAGATAGGCCTATAGCGCTCCCCTATGAGAAGGGTGGTGACAATTGCCACATGGGTCCCTTTACTTTTATTTAGGGTGATGGGTAAAATGGAAACTTGTCCTCAGATCCACACAATGCCTCCCCATGGTGCTATTAGCAATCGTATGCATCTCATTTCATTTTTATCATCGTTTTCAAACATCGATTTCATCTTTTTTATATTTATTTCCGTCGTATGATTTATGTGAAATATGATATAGTAATTGATTTTTAACTGGGTTACAGGGTTATTAAACTTCATTAAATTACTTAACATCATGTGGATGTTATGTTGAACAGGGTATTTCAATTGCGACTTTTGTATAAAAATAATTAAAGCACTGGTTCGTGGGCTCCCCAAATGATTTGGTGTCAGGTTGTATTAGATTAAACATGTAACTTCTTAGACATTTGCTACTCCTTTGTTTCAATAAGTTGTATGACATGTTTTATTTTGTAACACGTAACTAAGATGGAATAGTATATTGTGCAACTAGCGCGGAATATGTATTCTGCGCTTGTTGGCCACTATGCTTTTCCTCCGATTACCATTTTTCAACAAATAAATAATCAAGAAAATACAATATAAATATGGTTAACAGATATGAATGCGCTCGCAGCCAGTATGGGAATGAAACTTCTCGGAAACTGCACATGCGCTTTGCTGCGAATTTATTCTTTCCCGCGCAACGCACATGCGCATTGGGGCGCATTTATCATTCCCCCATCGCCTGCGCGCGCATGTGGGTAACATTCGAAATTAAGCTAATTTCCTGTTAACAGTATCGAAATAAGACAGTTCCATAGTAGTCGTAGGAAAACTTAATTTTTTATGTTGTATATTTATAACACTTTCTTAGAGTGGTAATTCTGAAATGGCATCTCTCGAAATATTTAAAAAGTAATTGACATTAATGGCAATCTGAAATTTGTAATTTTTGAATTAATATGACTTTAATATAATGAAATTTTGCAAAGAATTTAATAGTCAGATTAACAAGTTCGTATGTTTCTTAAAAGTCCGTTTACAACATAACTATCACCAAAGCCACCAGATCTATGGTCTATTTCAAATTAAAAAAAAGTAGATAGCGCTGCGAACCGAGTACGATTTACACTGGACAAATACAGTATAGCGGCAAATTTAAAATAAGTTACAACTAGGGCATGGGCGTAGTAACTGGGTTAGCATATGATTTTTTTTTTAATTTAGAAAAGGTTAATAAGATATTGAAATAAACAAGGCAGATTATACACTTATGTTATTTATACGACATAAATTCAGTTTAATGGGAAATTTAAAAAAATTATGTACTATATATAAAAAGAGATATTTGGCTAAAAGAGTTTAAATAAAGCAATAAAACAAACAATATATCTTCAGAGCTAAAGTTTATTATTTAAATAATTATTGTAAATAAAAATTAAAAATATATGTATATATTATCTGTCTCATTTTGTAATACGAAACTAACAGGGAAAGTTAATTTTTTATGTTGTGTGTTGACAATACATTTATAATATTATCATAGTATTGGTTTACACGGATACGCCAAAGTCTGTTTACACCACAACAGTTACCAAAGTAACCAGATCTAGTTTCGCATTACAAATTGAGACGGATTATACGAAGGTCTAAAAATTATATCAATAACTTCTTCCTTGGGCACAATCAGCTGGACTGTCTTTTGGCCTCACATTAGTCCTCTATCTGTTAATTGTCAAGTGTCAAAAAATATTTATATGTCAGATAACCTAAAAAATATATAACTGCGTAAAAACAAATTACATGGAGAATTTTCTCCATAAAATCTACGCCAAGAATATAAATAAAAGTCTAAATATGTAAATAATAACAAAATATACTAAAAAAATTAAATAATATATTTCCAATGTACGACACTGTACATCTGTCAACTTGGACTAAAAACAATATTTTAACAGTGTAATAGGGATGACGATCTAAACCAATCCGAAGCAAGGACAAACAGCTCCTATCTTCTTACACACATTTTTCTACTTTGAAATAGACCATAGTAATGTATTACAAAATGAAATATATAGGCCATTCCAAACCTTTAGGCGGAACTAAATGGAATTTTAATTTTCTTAAGTTGTTACGAGCTATTTTTGTCATGTTTGAAGGTGGCTATTGCTATCATATGAATTACAGTCTAAGTCAGCTTAGAATACTGTGTGTATGAAGATAGGAGCTGTTTGTCCTTGTTTCAGATTAGTTTAGAACACACTTTTTTGGAAAAGGGCCATTTTCCAAACTTTTTCGGAAAAGGATCAAAATTTCTTAAATAAATGGCGGGCCAGACAATTTGAATTCAGCTAGCCCAGCTGAATGGCTCCCCCTCAGGGCTCTTGGGGCTTGATTTAAAAAAAAAAAACTTTATAATAATGGTGATATTTATAATAAAAATAATAATTTAAGAATCGGATATTATTTAGTTATAGTTATGCTTTATTTTGCGGTTTTCTGATTATTTTAAATTTCTGTTTTTATGTAAGTAAACTTTTTTAAAAATGTCCACGGGCCGGATAATATCTTCTTGCGGGCCGGATTTGTCCCGCAGGCCGTTGTTTGGACACCCCTGGTTTAGAACGTCACCCCTATTACAACGTAAATATATTGTTTTTAGACAAGTTATAGATGTTCCGTGTCGCATAGGCTATTTCAAACGATTAGGCGGAACTTTCATCGTCTGAATCGTTCTTTTTGGCCGTTTTGTTTAAGCTTTGTAAATTATACTTACAATAAACATTTTTTGGTTAAGGTTAATATTATTTTAAAATGTCATTTTCTTTATATTTTGATTTTTTGTGTCATTCTTATTACAAATTTCGCATTTATTTATTTTTTTGTCATTAAAATAGGTAAAAAATATTTCATTTTTGACATAAGTCATTCGTTTCCATGGTTGCACTGTTAGAATTTTAAATTTTCACATACCAAACATCAACTGTCATATTCTTTACTGTCAACGAGCGCCATATTAATAATTTATGTTGCCATTATATGTATTTACGTCCGTGTTATGTTTGTGTAATAGTCTCGATTAAATATAAACATGAAGTGAAGAAGAATCCATTGATGATTCGGACTGATTTCCAATATTATTTTATATTATCTGTCTCATTTTGTAATACAGAACTAACAGGAAAAGTTCATTTTTTATGTTGTATATTGACAATACATTTATAATATTATCATAGTATTGGTTCACACGGATACGCCAAAGTCTGTTTACACCACAACAGTCACCAAAGTAACCAGATCTAGTTTCGTATTACAAATTGAGACAGATTATATATTTTTCTTAATTATTTTTTATAAGTTTTGTATAAATAATAAATTCTAATTAAATTTTCGATTGTTATATTATTTTCTTTTATATGTGACAAGTTTCTGTGGTATAAATAATATATTTTAATTATATTGTAAATTATTTGAAAATAGAATTATTGAACTTATTTTCAGTTAATTTTAATTATTGAACTCTTCATTTATCTATATTTTACAATTTATTTAGAAATTAAGAATAATAGCAATTTTATGCATTTAAATTATAACTTTTTTAAAAACAATAATTTTGAAACGTCAAATTTGAATTTATCGCAAAATTTATTAAATTTTTAAATTATCAACTTTAATTTGACATTTTATTATACAGTGTGAAACCGGCCGCGCTCGCAGCGCCATCTACTTCGTTCTTAAAAAAATAGAGTATAGATTCGAAGGAGTTGCAGTGAAATTATACAGGCTATTCCAAACGTTTAGGTGGAACAAAATGAGAATTTCGTTCTTTTAGGTTGTCACGAGAAGGGACCTAGTCTGGGTTATTTCATAATTCACGTTGGAATGTCAAAATTTAAAATTCCAACAGTGGAACCATGGAAACGAATGACATATGTCAAAAATAAAATACTTTTTTACATATTTTAATGACAAAAAATAAATAAATGGGAAATTTGTATTAAGAATGACACAAAAAATCAATATATAAAGAAAATGACATTTTTAAATTATATTAACCTTAACCAAAAAATGTTTTAATAAGTATGATTTATAAAGCTTAAACAAAACGACCATAAAACACGATTCCAACGAAGAAACTAACTAGATTGCAAAATCTAGTTTCATCTAATTGTTTCGAATAGCCTATAAGTGGTGAATTTTAGTTATTTTCATTGAAATCATAAGTGGTTAATTGTAGTTATTATCATTATTCTTATGATATTACTAAATAATTTCACAAATTTTCTCGTTTAAATATGAGTTTACAAATTTTCATTTAAATGTTACTACTGTACTTTAATTTCACTTTAAATGAAAAGCCCTTTAAATTCTGGTCCTTGAAAAAATACTCCCCTTGTTTTAAAACGACTCCAGTCAAACACGTCCAGAAATGAAAAACAATTTTATCCTAAATTAACAAACCAAAAACCTATATTTGTTATTTATTCCCTAATGCACAGGTGAAGTTAAAAATCCTCCCTAAAAATAAAACAAGTGTTTTATTTTTATAAATCCATAGAATTAAATTAGTAACATGATATTTTCAAGCTTCGTTTCGCTCAGTCAGTGTGCTAAGCACGTGGGTACAGCTGCTGTCATTGAGAGTGGGTCAGAGAGTTTCTGTGCGGTATAAGAGACTGAAGTCGACGCCAGGCGCCGGCGCCATTTCTCGCTCACATCGATTGAAAGGCAAGTATGTTGCACTCCCAAAACTATGGTATTCGGTCACTGAGCTCAACCGCAAAAAGGAGTATTTAAAGGAACACTACTAAGATTCATTTTTATGAAAGCGTGCTTCAGTGTTTTTCTGTTTTGCAAATTAATTTGTAATATCTCTTAAGTTTTGTATGACTGTATCTCAAAAACTTGAATAACTAAGAGACATGTAGTAAACATTTTTTGGAATTATCTTTTTCATTATATCTAATAAACAGTTCAGAAACAGAAGTAAAGTTCTCTTGGAGTCCTTCTCAAAGAATTCCTCTGGAAGTCTTTTGAAAGCCGGCAAAATCGTGAAATTTAAAATTTTTTAATGACTATCAATTTATATCTCAAAAATATTTAGCAATTTATATCTCAAACAAAAATAAAAAAATCAGCTGTGGCCACCACAGGACCAACCGCCATCATAAAGTACTTGTATAAAAGTCATTCTAGTAGCAGAGTAAACTCCATTCACAATAAATATGAGATGACGTCACACTTGGTTATTTTAAGTACCAACGTTATGATATGTTTTAGAAATAACTTGGCCTAATATTTTATAATAGAGATATTGTTTATCATGACCATGGAAGCGTTACATATAAGTGAAAAAATTAAAACTTTTTGAGAAAAATGAAAATTTTCGAAATTTTTAGTTTTATCAAAAAACGTCTCAAATAAAAGTTATTAGCTATTGCATTTATAGCAACTTTTGTTCAATACATTTTTTCTAAATATTTTTGTGTTGCTAAATATTCGCAAAAATCTTAAAATCGACACGAGTAAACTCACATTTATAGTCAGCCGATTTTTACCAAAAGTTGATCAACTCGTGTCATTGATGTTAAAAGCTTAAATATGTAGTTTCATAAAAATCCTTTCAGCCGAATTTGCTCTGCACGTGTACACAGACAGACGGACGGACGGACGGACGGACGGACGGACAGACGGACCGACAGACAGACAGACAGACAGACAGACAGACAGACAGACAGACAGACAGACAGACAGACAGAAAGACAGGCAGACAGACAGACAGACGGACGGACGGACGGACAGACCGACCGACAGACATCATGCTAAAAATAGTCAAAACGTTATGTAGGGACCTCAATTCGTGGAGATCCATCGAAATCTCGAAATGTCAAAATCGGTATGATCACAATACCTCCCTTATATATGTTGACGGTCGGTAAAAAATAAAATAAATAAATAAAAATATTTTATATATATAAGAGACTTTCGGTAGACATTTTTAGAATCATCAGTTGATTTACCCAAGGATACCTTTAAGAAGTCTAGGAATTGGTGCAAATTTGGCCTATTTATGTACAAAAAAAATACAGGTCTGGACATCACATAACTGACTGACTCCATAAAGTACTTAAACAAAATACTCTCTAACAGAAATTATTATTGAAAATGATAATGATGTGTTATATTACGTTGACAATTTCATGATACGTATTTAAATTTACTGTAATCATGTAAACCTGCATAAATGTGTGATTTATACCTGAATAATAATGTGTGATTTAAAAAAAAGAATTCGTCAGAGTAGGCTTAGAAAAAAACTTACGTATGTCCGAATATTATCTATATAGTCTGTTTCTTTGATTTAAGCCGACTAGATTTTTTAACTAGATTTTGAAAATTAGTATCTTTTAACGTTTAAATGAGGCTTTTGATCATTTTGTTTGGCAAATGCTCACTTCAATTGTTAAAAAGTAAGCTCGAGACAACTTCATTTAGTTCATCTTAAACGTTTGGAATATATCTATCGAGAGAATTTAAATTTTGCTTTAAACAGTTAGATTTTCATAAAAATAAATCTTGTTTATTTATTAATATTTATTAATTGTTTTTTTTTTTTTATAGACTAGCAAATAAAAATGGAAACAAACACTTAAACAGTTTTGTTGTTTGATTATATTGTCTTCAACGACTTAATGTGACGATTTTTTTTGAACCACTAGGTCACTGCAAAATAAAAATATTGCAAATATATGGCAAGTTATAAAAAATTAATAAGTCGTATTAAAAAATGTGCAAATAAAAGTTGTCTAGCAATTTTTGGTAGAAAAAATAAAAAAATTGATGTGAAGTGTGAATTTTCACATATTGCAGAGTTTTGCAGGTATATAATGCTGAGCATGCTGAGTGTGTAGGAAAAATTTTGCCTTGTAGTAATCATGGCAAAATGAACGATATTTTTTAAATAATTTATCGTCTGTTAATCTAAGAGTTTTAAAAACAAATTTTATGTTAATTTTAAATCGAATACCTAATACCATTATTTAGGTTTCTAAAGATGTGCAATATTTTTTATATAGCCAGGTTCATTAAGATTTTGAAAATTGTGCCTATGGCTTCCATTGCTTGTTTTAAGTCATATGCTCCGCCCCTCTGGTTTCGTATACATGACACATAGAATGAAAATATAATTCCAACAATTTCAACTGGTTATTAAATTTACGCTCTTAAATGCAAAATTTGCCAAAATATAACTAGAGTTTTGCCAAAATAATTTAAACAAAATAAAAATGGAAAAAACAAAAAATAAAATTGTCTCCTCTGCCCGGAAACGAACCCTAGTTTACTGCGTAGCAAGCGAGCAAGCTTACCATTAGACCAGGATACGCCTTATAGTATAGTGTGTTACATAACTATAACTTTTGTACATCGTCAACCAAAACACACAAAAAATGCGTTATTTTCCGAAGACATAATCTGATCAAATATTCCAGTTGTACTATTCCGGTTCACACCAATGTACATTACTTTTTTTTCAGATTTTTAGTCTAAACCATCTGGGCTACAGGGTGTGGGATAAAATTTTTTTGCACAATTTCGGCTAAAATCGCATCAAAATCATTTATTTTGCAAAAATAAAATTTTGATCGATAATCCACGTACTAAGGGCTTTCATTTGATACCCTACTCAGAATTTAAAAAATATATATATATATATTTTTTTTTTTCGGTGAGCACATATTCGTTTATATTTTTAGGGTGATGTTTTTTAGATGTTTTAGTATTTTTCCTATGTGCGGGTCAAAGAGTTGTATAAGCATGTCAAATTTCAACTCTCTAGGTTTACCCGTTTGGCTACAATTTTTACCGAACAGACAGACTACAAAATGATGGTATAAGGGTTTTTTGGTCATACCTACAAAACCCTAAAAACGGTAGTCAGTTTCGAGATTTTTAAATGCAGTTCTACATGAGTCTCTATTTCTTAAGTTGGCTAAAATTCGAATAGCCCGTTTTTGAATCACAAAAACTCTCTGAAGCTCGGATGATTTTCCCCAGTGCATTATACCGTATTTAAGAAGCGAATGAAAATTAGCGAAATAAATATTCTTCATAACCCATACCCAACATAAATATGGAAGGTTGAATAATTAGTGTATAGGTCAATATTCAGATATTTTAATATTAAACAAATCAGAACAAAGTTGGTTTTACACATTATTGTTCCCTCGGAACAATATTTTTTTATAAAATAGTACAAGTTTTAATTACATGATCCGCGTATTTTGTTGAACTGTGTACAAAAGTTTTGTAAAATTTAACTCGTAACGCATCTACAATCCTCAAGATACAAAAACTTTTTATTTATAATTAACTTTCTTACCTTAAAAATAAAAGTAATTTTACCCTCTTACATCCATTACCTGTTTTAAAACATATTTTTTCATTACACTTCTCTTCTTAATTCTCCACCAAGCTATTAATAACATTTATACTAACAAAACTTTTATAATTAAAAGGATATAAATTGATCCCAGTAGCCCTTGAAAAGAAAGGGTTATAAAAATAGTTGAGTTAGGTATAAATCAGATGTTAGACACCCGGTAACCAGTGAAAATGAAAATTTATTTTCCTGCATTTTGTTTGTGCATCGCTTACCCTATTTGTCTTAATGATTCCCTAATGATCTGCTGTCCTTAGACCTAATTTGATTCCGCTAGAATGAGAGAGACAGATGAGACAGAGAGAGAGAGAAAGAGAGGAAGACAGTCTCTTATTTCAGAGTATACACTGTCACCGTTTCACCATATCGGTAAAATTTCTAGAGAAAAGTAAATATAAAATATATATTAGCTAGACAGACATAGATATTGTGACGTCCACGATGTTGCCAAATACTCCAAGAAAGACAAGAAATCATAAAACAGGAGTTCGTAAGGAGAGAACGTATTCATTTAATAAATTTTCTATTCTTAGCACCATATATTGTTACAAATAGTATGTACCGTAAATATGAGGAAGTAACCAGGTATTTGATTGTGGTTAGTAATGATTTTTGTTGGTAGATGATTATTTAACGGACACTTTGATCGAATGACTGATATGTTTAAGAACATAATCTCAATATCCTGTGGTATTCTGCACATGACATGTATATGACATGCACATGACATGTATATAAATATGTGCAAAGCTTGTTTCTTTGGTATTAGTGGTATTTGGTATTTGGTAGCAGTGTGTCATATGGTAAGACGTAAAACCGTTCAGACCTCTAAATTTAATATGTTGTTCGTTGTGGATTGTGGATAATTTTTTAAACTTATAGCTAGTGAGAGGTTTTAATGAGATAGGCATATAAACACATTGGCTATCTCAGTCTATCAGTGACATCGTAGTTATCGTATGCCTTTACATAACCTAACATAATGTCATCATTAACAGATCTTGCTCAAAATTACAAAGACGGACAGTAAATATGATCAATTTAGGTAATTAGGTTAGGTTTAGTTAAAAAGACAACAGAATTATAAAAACGTGAATACATAGAAAACATTTTACGAAGCCATGTAGTTGGTTTAAAGACACACAGATGTCGGACTATTCGTAACACATTAATTTCTAACTTGCTGTGAACGGTACGTAGAACGTTAAAACAATGCATAAAATCATAACTTACAGAGTAAAAACGTATAGTCTACAACGTGTTAATTTAAAGAGCTCTGAATGTGGCTTCAAAGATACAAAAATGAAAATTCTAGTTAGTTCCGCCTAAACCTTTGAAATAGTAGTATATAGTATATTTCATTTTGTAATACGAAGCTAAGAGTGACTTTTTGACTGGTCCTATTAACCCTGTATAAACCAGTACTCATTTTAAATACCAAATACTTAAGGCTGACGTCAGAGCTGCACAATATCGGAAGATAAAAATACGAGGATTCGAACGCGCGTCCCTTTGCTCCACAGTCAACCATCTTACCACGGAGCAACGGTAACTCTTACTTAAAATATTGTTCTAGTATTGGTTCACATGGATATGCCAAAGTCTTTTTACACCACAAAAGTTACCAAAGTCACCAGATCTAGTAACGTATAACCAAATGAAATATATTCTCTCAACAGTATTTATGAAACGAGATTAAAATTGATTTATCGTCGGATGAAATCAATGATACGAATTTATCATGGATTAATTGAACAGAGGACAGTTTCGCGCCATTAAAAAGTGGAGGGAAGTAAGAAACTGAGATAAACCAGTATTTGAACTTGGTTATTATGGTTATTAATAAATCTATCAAAATTCAGCAATTGCGTTCCACAATGCGTGCCATGTCTACATCTGCGATATAGTATTCTGTACAACTACAAAATAAATAGTTTAAAAAATTGAAGAGTGAATTTTCACACATTTCAGGATTTTGCAAGTATTTAATAGGTGCAAGAAGTCAACATAAAACTGGATGTCTTGGTATATTTATCACATCAAAATGAACAGTTTTTTTGATAATCACTTTTATTCGTTATTTGAGAAATAAGAGCTTCCATTTCATTTTTTTAAACAAAATTTAAATAATTTGCCAAATATCCCAGCGTTTTTTCCTGCATTTGCTTCGTATTCAAGTCTTCATTAGATTAATAAGAAATATTTTACAGTGTAGAGTGTAGTATGGTGTGGTGTGCGTAATTCAGTTCGCAACTATTAAAAAATATATTATTTTTTTAATATTTTTAATTCCAAAAAAATACACGCACTATCTTAGCTATAATTACAAAAAGCCATAACATTATTAGCCAAAATTTAACCATGAATTAAAAAAAAATTAATTACAATAACTGCCATATTTTTCAAAAACACAATCTGATAAAAAATTCCTCTCGTACGTTTCCGGCTCAGATCAATATACATTACCTATAATTTTTCAGGATTTTTAGTTTAACCCGGGACAAGAACTTTTGAACATTTTTGACTACAAAAAATCGACATTATTCGAAAAATGTATCTGATCAAAAATTCCTGTTGAACTATTTCGGCTCCCATCAATGTTCATTACAGCGATTTTTTTTTAGATTTTTAGATCAATCCCTTTGGGAGATTGGGTGGGGGACAAAAGTTTTTTGACAATTTTTGGCAAAAAATCAATAAAAAAAAAATGATTTTTCAAAAATAAAAATTTGTTTGTTGATCCACGCATTAAGAGGTTTCGTTTGATATGCTACTAAAAGTTTAAAAAAATATTTATTTTTTTATTAAATACATATTTGTTTATATTTATCCCGTGCTGTATTTATTTGAAATCTCTATAGATAGACAGACAGACACATGAGTGACGCTATGAGGGTTTTTCGGTGGTCATACCTACAAAACCCTAAAAAAGGAAAGTAATAAAATTATTACGTGTAATCTGTTATTAAATCTTTTTTAGATTTCTGGTCTACCAAGATGCTTTAAACTGCGTTCAGAGCTCTTTAAATTAGTTGACTGTTCACTGTGCGTTGTGGATAAGTTTAGTAGATAGAACGTTCAAGGTAGCGTTTACCGCTAAAGAAATTAGTGCGTTACGAATAGTGCGACATCTGTGTGTCTTTAAACCAACTACGGCTCCTTCGTATAATGTTTATTATCTATTATCGTTTTCCTAATTCTGCTGTCCTAGATTTTTACTAAGTAAACTTAACCTAATTACATAAATTTATCATATTTACTGTTTGTATTTGTAATTTTGGGCGAGATTTGTTGTAAACGGCGCAGTGACATTTTGTTAGGTTATGTAAAGGGAGACAATGTAAACTTTCTCTACGATGTAGAGAACATGTGTGTTTATATGTCTGTCTCATTAAAACAACTCATTGTTTTACACTATAAGTTTGGAAAACTGTCAATAATCGGCTACGTATAACGTATTAAATTTGGAGCTCTGAACGGTTGCACGCGTTACCATATGACAATATTATTAGTGACAATCAACAGTGCACGAGTCATAGTCTATAGTTGACTAATTTAAGAACTCTGAACGCAGCTTTAGAGTTATCTGCAAATATTCTTGAATATTATCAATTTGTCCAGACAACGATGATGAACTCATTATTCGTAGAGTTCATTTTATTTTTCCTATTTCATTTTAGTGAATATCTACAGAAATTATTCGGTAAATTATTTTACTATAGAATTAAAATTTAAGTTATGAAACTGTCTCGTGTGATAAAATTAAGAGAATTTCCATAAAATTTTGTCTGTTTCTTCCGCTCGACTTCCCTTGAGTTTTCAAACCATTTGAGTTGGTTTTCTTAAGTTATTCTGCACTTTCATCATACATATCTAAACATTTCCATTCCACTTCAACCTATTCCTCTTTCCAATCCATTTACATCAATATTTATCACGTCAACTATTATTATTCATATTCTTTAACTTAACCTATGTTTCATACTTTCATCTTATAGTCTAGTGCCTACGCACCATATTTTACGTTGATACTACACTTAATGATAATGGAATGCCATTTGGCACACGTGTTCCTTATAAAAATTAAATCATTTTGACCCGCAGCACCTATTTGTGAATCGAGGCAAATTCAAGATGGCGGTGAAATTAGCGCGCCAATTACGATAACGATAACTAATTCTTATGATACAGTAAAATAGCTAAATACATATTTGTACAATGGACCTTTAGCTACAATTTGCCGCGTCGTACGCGAATTTCCGTTACTTAGTTTACAAGATACAGTCCATAATTCATTCTCAGACGCAAAAAAGTGATTTCCGAAATGGCTAACGAATTTCGTATGATATGGCTCGTTTTCTATTAATTTAATACCGTAGATTACGAATCTGTTATCAAAATGGTGAAAATTTAAAATTTTGATAGATTTTATTCCCAAATTCGAGACATGATGATATTCTCTATCACTGCAAATCTGCGAATATTAATATTTTGTTTCAATTCTTCCTAAGTCTGTAGGGCATATCCTTGGCTACAAGAATATGTGCGGAATTTTTCTCTGCGGGGCGCCAAAATTAAGGTAGCGGCCGAAATGTGTAAAATCTCAACTTCTTATTATTTTGACACTCTTTATATCGTTTTCGATCAAATCGGACCTGTAAATTACAAAAATGAAATAAAAAATGGCATATGACTTGTTATTATTCGGATTATGCCCGAAATTAAATATAAAAAACTACATATCCGGCCGGAACGGCTGTAAATTATGACATTTAAGTAAGATACTCCATGCATATACGGAATGCATCAATTTGCTTAGGTTTGTTCGCAGCACCTGGTCTCAAATGAAGCCGCTTTCGAAATAACGCTCGAAAGTCGAATTTTGCTATTTACATCAAATTTGTTGAGTTGTATATCAATTTCGGGTATATTGAAGTCGCAGATTTCGAAAATGAAGTTAATTTAAAGATTTGCTACACATAAGATTTTATTTTGCCCGAAAAATATAATTACATGTATTCTTTACATAGCAATGAGATTCATTACACGGCAGTGAAGTGTCTCTCCATCCAAAAGAGTAGTAAATAGCAGTTCTGACAAAATAATATAGATTGCTACACACTTAATACGATTCTAATGGTGGCCGAAAACTATTCTTTCGAAAAAGGGTTAAAATATTCTCAGATATTTTTACCAGTTATCAGGACAACATTAAAATGTGTTGATATATCCTCTATATGTGCCAATAATACTAACTTCCTCTACTACTTAATTCTATACAAAATGAAGATATTCGATAAATTCTTATTCAACACTAGTCTGAATCGAAATCGAAACCTGGTGTAAAACATTATTTTGCATAATTAATTGAAGAAACATTTTAAATAAACTTTAATTTAAGAAATAATAAGTAATTTTTAATTATTAGGGAACGGACGTAATTAGTCCCTGAACTTGACGTGACGTTTTCATAGGCGTAGTTTTTAAAAATATAATTTTGAAATATTTTACCCCTTTAAAAATTTTAAATAAACCTAAATTAAAATTAATAACGGCAATAATTAGTACAATTGATGGCATGAATGGACATAATCTATCTCACTAGAATTTTATCTTTACATAGGCCCACCCAATTAGTGAGGCTTTCGACTTTGATTTGTAAACAAATATAAATTATTTTGTAAGGTAGGACTGGAAGTCAGTATTATTAGCAAACAGAAAGGAACTATCAACACATTAAAATGTTGTCCTAATAACTGGTAAAAATATTAGAGAATATTTTAACCATTTTCGAAAGAATAGTTTTCGGCCACCATTAGAATCGTATTAAGTGTGTAGCAATCTATATTATTTTGTCAGAACTGCTATATACTATTCTTTTGGATGGAGAGACACTTCACTGTTGTGTAATGAATCTCACTGCTATGTAAACAATACATGTAATTATTATTATTATTATTTTTTTTTTTTCGGGCAAAATACAATCTTATATGGAGCAAATCTTTAAATTAACTCAATTTTCGAAATCTACGACTTCAATATACCCGAAATTGATATACAACTCAACAAATTTGATGTAAATAGCAAAATTCGACTTTCGAGCGTTATTTCGAAAGCGACTTCATTTGAGACCAAGTGCTGCGAACAAACCTAATCAAATTGATGCATTCCGTATATGCATGGAGTATCTTACTTAAATGTCATAATTTACAGCCATTCCGGCCGGATATGTAATTTTTTTTATTTCATTTCGGGCAAAATCCCAATAATAACAAGTCGAATGCCACTTTTTATTTCATTTTTGTAATTTACAGGTCCGATTTGGTCGATAGATATAAATAGTGTCAAAATAATACGAAGTTGAGACTTAACACATTTCGGCCGCTACCTTAATTTTGGCGCCCCGCAGAGAAAAATTCCGCACATATTCTTGTAGCCAAGGATATGCTCTACAGATTTAGGAAGAATTGAAACAAAATATTAATATACGCAGATTTGCAGTGATAGAGAATATCATCATGTCTCGAATTTGGGTAAAAAATCTGTCAAAATTTAAAATTTTCGCCATTTAGATAACAGATTCGTAATCTACAGCATTAAGTTAATAGAAAACGAGCCATATCATACGAAATTCGTTAGCCATTTCGAAAATCACTTTTTTGCGTCTGAGAATGAATTATGGACGGTATCTTATAAACTAAGTGACGGAAATTAGCGTACGACGAGGCAAATTGTAGCTAAAGGTCCATGGTACAAATATGTATTTAGCTATTTTGCTGTATCATAAGAATCAGTTATCGTTATCGTAATTGGCGCGCTAGTTTCGCCGCCATCTTGAATTTGCCTAAATTCAAAAATAGGTGCTGCGGATAAAAATGATTTATTTTTTATAAGAAACACGTGTGCCAAATGGCATTCCATTATCATCAAGTGCAGTATCTTTCGACGTAGGCACCAGACTATTATCAATCATTGTTATTATAAATGTATTTTAGATAAAAATTGAAGATGAGCGTATAGTAATAGATGTCAAAACATTATGTGCGTATAGACCTAAAAAATGTACAGAAATCTATTAAGAGTACAAAAAGAATAGAAGAAGAATATATTTACAAGAAGAAAACAACAAACCCGTTGGCCGACAGTCGGAAAAACACAGTTTACGAGAAGTCACACAAACAGAGTGATAAATGATTGACCTGCAAAGGCAAAATAACAGAGCGGCAGATAATAGATCGAAAACCAGTTGACCTGAAATTCCATACACGGTTAGAGTGGCAGGCAAAGAGATACAGGTGACAGACAGACGAAGTCTTAAACTAATATAGCTCGACATATGATATACCAGCAGATTCACAAACTGAGAAGCTAATAGACCGGCAGGATGATAAAACGACCACCAGCAGAGCGAAGTATCGTATTCATCAACATCATCAGCGCTATTTGGTCCAATATTGGATATACGCCTCCATTAAGGTTGTTCTACACTATACTTTTCTCCCAAGCACTATGGATTTTTTGCGTAATATTGAAGTAAAAAGTATAACGTTAAACACAATAAGTACTTCCTTCAAATTTTCAATGCTATCCGACAAGCAACACAGCTTTTGAAACCATGTCCAGACCTACTTTGCTTGGCCTATTGATACTCTTTCAGGCGTACCAACTTCACGTTATTTTTATGCTGAACTGTTTTTCTGATATTTTTAATAATACTGATTGAGATCTGGTCTTGTAGATAAAAGCTATGCTAGAATATAATGATGATGTATTTAGCATCTGTATTATTGGCGCAACAGTCCAAATGTAAGTCTTGGCCTCCTCTTTCCGGGTTTTGCGACCATATTTTCAGTCTGTGTACAGTCAGGAGTGATATGGTTAGTATTAAGTCCTATTTTTAGTGCTTACAGAATGGCATCTAATGTTTATAGCCGGTTGTGGATGGTTAAGTAGAGCCTGTAATTTGGATAAATATCTTTTTATGCAAATTACGGGGGCAACCTTTCACGTTTTTACAAGAACTAAGAAAGATTTTTTTTTTTGGAATTTTGGAAACTGTTTTATTGCTTTTCAGAATATTCGCCTTTAAGATTTGTACACTTTTGCATGCGTTCAAACATATTTTCGAAACAGTTTTCCACTATAAAGCTGGTATCTCAAAAACATAGTTTTCGAAGGCTTCGACAGCTTCTTGAGGAGATGAAAATAGCTGTCCACGTATTTTTTGTTGACATTGGAGAGCAAAAAAAAAATCGTTAGAGGATAAATCAGGTGAATACGGACAATGACACATTAATTCGATGTTTTTCTCCTTCAAATAGTCAATTGTTTGACGTGCTGTGTGGGACCTTGCATTGTCATGGTGAAGAATGATGCGACATTTTTTGTTGTTTTTCCTGATTGTGTCGATAACTTCTGGCAAATAAATTGTTGTATACCATTCAGCACTAATCGATTCTCTACTAAAGGAATGGTTGCGACATTTCCATTACAACCGAAGAAATAAGCGATCATTTTCTTGGAAGTGCTTCGTGAACGAACAACTCTTTTGTGGGTTTCGGTTCATCTTGGAGACCCAAACAGTGGATTGTTGCTTAGTTTCCGGTTCATATGCTTAAATCCAAGTTTCGTCACCTGTAACGATGTTGTATATGGATTTTGCAGGTTAATTTTTTGTAGCATTCCCTTACACCAATCAATACGAGCCTTTTTTTAAGCTTTCGGTCAAATTATGCGGAATCCATCGGGAACAGATCTTTTTCACAGCTAATTGTTCATGCAAAATCGAATGTATTGCAGTCTGCGATATGCCAAAGGATGCCTCTATATCTAATCTTCTTCAATCATTTTGCACACAGCATTGATGTTTTTCGAATCACAACCGATTTTGGTCGAACTGTATTCATCACTAACGGACGCAGGACCACGACGAAATTCTGCAAACCAATTGTAAACAGTCTTTTCTGATGGTGCTTCATTACCAAAAGTTGAACGAAGCGAATCTATGCATTGTTGTTAGCTCGTAGATTGAGTTAGGCCTTTAGTTAAATCGTAAAAAATCATCCAACGAAAACATGAGTAATGTTCATTTTGTCACAAACTAGTTTTTTTAACGCTCACTGTCAACAAACTACTTGGTCAGTTTATAAGCTGCCACGGATTTCACAATATTAAATATCAAATTTTACTAATATAGTAAATACACATTTCAATATTGCCATCTAGTGGTCCTTTTTAAAAACATAAAAGGTAACCCTCGTATGTAGCGTTAATGGCAAAGATGGTATTAGTTATTAGTACAAGGTGTCTCAAAAGAAATTTTATATTTATTTAGCTTACTGCGTGAACGCAACGTATCCGAGGGGCGCGGGGGTTATGTCAATCGGTAGCCTGGCTCTTGGGAATTCAGTCGCTATGGAGCGTTTCTCGGGAGCAGACCGCGCGTTATGCGTGCGAGAGTTTTACAAAAACGGTGATTCGGCGACTGTAGCGCGTAGAAAATTCTGCAGTATTCAAGGTTTTCGCCACTTAAATGATGCGCCAAGCATTCCTCTCATTCGACATTGGGTTAAAAAGTTTGAAGAGACTGGTACAACGCTGGATAAATCAAAATCCGGGCAACCTAGGTCATCAAGAACGGTAGAAAACGTGGAGAATGTTAATCAGTCTGTTCGTGACGACCCGAACCTTTCAATTCGGAAGCGCGCAAGTGCTTTAAATGTGCATAGATCATCATTACATCGCATTATGCACAAAGACCTAAAGCTGCACCCCTACAAAATTCAATTGGTGCAAGAATTAAAGCCCCAAGATGCCAGTCAGAGGCTTAATTTCGTAAATCAGGTGATTGAGCGATTTTCAACGTTTACCAACATTTTGTTTTCGGATGAAGCTCATTTTCATCTTAATGGCCACGTAAATAAGCAGAACTGCCGTTACTGGAGTGCAACGAATCCGAAACGCAAACATCAGAAACCCCTACATTCGCCTAAAGTGACCGTATTGGCTGCGATGTCGGCGCGAGAAATTATCGGCCCTTACTTTTTTGAAGACGAAAGGGGGCGTGCAGTTACAGTGAATTCAGAGCGTTATGTGGAGATGTTAGACAACTTCTTGGTACCTGAACTGCAAAACTTTCCTGGCTATAACCAAAGAACATGGTTCCAACAGGACGGAGTAACTTCACACACGTCCAATATGTCTCTGCCACGTGTTCGTGAAATTTTCTCAGGCAAATTGATCTCCCGGAGAGGTGACATAAATTGGCCTCCACGCAGTCCAGATTTAACCCCAATGGACTTTTTTCTATGGGGTTATCTTAAATCTAAAGTTTACGCCAATAAACCGACTTCACTGGCGCATTTTAAAGAAAATATCCGTCACGAAATGGCAGCCATCCCTGAGTCCACCTGCCGAGACGTCATAAGTAATTTTACTGTTCGATTAAATGAGTGCCGAGAACGCGAGGGTCTACATTTAGACGATATTATTTTTAAGAAATAAATCCCCAAAAAGTGTATTTTAATAATTAATAAACATTTTTTCTATATACGGCTTAATTTTTTTTTAATCGATCCACTAAATATAAAATTTCTTTTGAGACACCTTGTATAACCCAAAACTTGTTAAATATGAAATTGTTGTTTAACCTAACATAATGTAAAGAACGGTAGATTTTTACGATAAAGTTTATAGATAAGATTTCTACATTGTTTTTCATTACGGTTTTCCGTATTATTGGATTTCTAGAAGATGCGAGTTATTCGCAAACAAACAGTTTTCATTCAGTCAACAGCGTGTTTACAGATTGCTAAAATTGTCAGATCTTCCCTTTCAACGACAGTTCCTTTCCAATAAAATAACTTATAGATAGAAAACATGTGCACAAAAAAAAAATGTAACTACAAAACTAGATATGTATTTAAATGAAAAATTGTTGTGAAGTGTGAATTTTCACACATTTCAGGGTTTTGCAGGTATTTAGTAATTGAATGATTATTTGGGATGCCAAAACAAATTTTATATTAAAAATTTTGTTTGTTAATTTTAATTCGAACACCTAATACCATTATTTAGGTTTCTTAATATGTGCAGTACTTTTTTTTTATATAGCAAGGTTCATTAAGAATTTTAAAAATTGCGCCTGTGGCTTCCATTGGTTGTTATAAGTTCCGCCCCTCTGATTTCGTGTACATTGAAACAGAATTAAATTATAATTTAAACAATTTCCACTGGTTATTAAATGCAAAATTTGCCAAAATATAACTAGAATTTTGAAAAAATAATTTAAACAATATAAAAATTTAAAAAAAAAAACAAAAAATAATATTGTCTCTTCTTGCAGGGTTCGATCCATTTCGGATCGAGTTAGTTCGGTGAAAAGCCAGCGTCATAACCACTAGACCTGCATACACCTTCTAGTGTAGCGTGTTACAAAGCTATAACTTGTGTACATTATTAGCCAAAAAAACACAAAAAATGCGTTTTTTTACCAAAAACATAATCTGATCAAAAATTCCTGTTGCACTATTCCGGTTCACACTAATGCACATTACTTAGAATTTTTTCAGATTTTTAGTTTAAACTATCTGGGCTACAGGGTGTGGGACAAAAAAATTTTTGCACAATTTTGGCAAAAATCGCTTCAAAATAATTTATTTTGCAAAAATAAAAATTTGGTCGTTAATCCACGTACCAAGGGCTTTCATTTGATACCCGACTCAGAATTATAAAAAAATATTTTTTTTTCGATGAGCACATATTTGTTTATATTTTTAGGAGGATATGTTTTTTAGATATTTTAGTATTTTTCCTATGTGCGGGTCAAAGAGTTGTATATGTATGCCAAATTACAACTCTCTAGGTTTAGCCGTTTGGCTACAATTTTTACCGAACAGACAGACAGACAGACAGACAGACAGACAGACAGACAGATAGGCGACAAAATGACGGTATAAGGGTTTTTTGGTCATACCTACAAAACCCTAAAAATGTAACTACAAAACTAGATATGTATTTAAATGAAAAATGACAGTTCATCATTTAAGATAAAATAACTTATCTCTAAAAATATTTCAAAATCTCTTTCAAAGTTTGAATGGGTCGTTAAAAACATGCTGTATAATATCCAAATAATAAAAATTTACATAATATCGTTTATGCGAGATTCATACTTAAAATTTGAATATTCATGTCTGTCCCATGACTACGGTTTACCAAACTACAGCTTCTGTTTGTTACCCTGAATTTTGTTATTACCTTTATTATTTTAGGGATGTTTTTGTGTGATTTACAAAACAAATATTGATAATTCCAGGAAGAAGAATAATGACAATTCATAAATTTCTGAAAGTTTGGTTATGATGGTGAAATGTTTGCCTGGCTGTCTTTTGTCGGTTTTCTGCATGTTATCTGTAGCTTTACTTGTCTAACGCCGTTGTGGGTTTGTTATACATAATTAAGGGGACCTTACGTCCTGTTTTTGGCAGGACAGTCCTGATTTTGGAGGGAAAGTTCCGATTTTGGCGGTACAGTCTAAATTTTGGAAAGACAATCCCGTTTTTAGGGTTTTATAGGTATGACAAAAAACCCTTATACCGTCATTTTGTCGTCTGTCTGTTTGTCTGTCAGTCTATCTGTCTGTCTATCTGTCTGTCTATCTGTATGCCTGTCTGACTGTCTGTCTGTCTGTCTGTCTGTCTGTCTGTCTGTCTGTTTTCTGTCTGTCTGTCTGTTTGTTTTCTGTCTGTCTGTCTGTCTGTCTGTCTGTTTTCTGTCTGTCTGTCTGTCTGACTGTCTGTCTGTCTGTCTGTCTGTCTGTCTGTTTGTCTGTCTGTCTGTCTGTCTGTTCAGTAAAAATTGTAGCCAAACGGCTAAACCTAGAGAGTTGAAATTTGACATGCTTATACAACTCTTTGACCCGCACATAGGAAAAATACTAAAACATCTAAAAAACATATCCCCCTAAAAATATAAACAAATATGTGCTCATCGAGAAAAAAAATATTTTTTTATAATTCTGAGTAGGGTATCAAATGAAAGCCCTTGGTACGTGGATTAACGATCAAATTTTTATTTTTGCAAAATAAATTATTTTGAAGCGATTTTTGCCAAAATTGTGCAAAAAATTTTTTGTCCCACACCCTGTAGCCCAGATGATTTAATCTAAAAATCTGAAAAAATTCTAAGTAATGTACATTGGTGTGAACCGGAATAGTTCAACAGGAATTTTTGATCAGATTAGGTTTTTGAAAAAAAAACACATTTTTTGTGATTTTTGGCTAATAATGTACACAAGTTATAGCTTTGTAACACGGCACAGTGTAACGTGTATGCTGGTCTAGTGGCATTAGACGCTGAATTTTCACCCAAGTAACCCGATCCGAAAGGGTTCGAACCCTGTGAGAAGAGACTATATTATTTTTTGTTTTTTTTTTTAATTTTTATATTGTTTAAATTATTTTTTCAAAATTCTAGTTATATTTTGGCAAATGTTGCATTTAATTTTTAAAAGCGTAAATTTAAGAGCCAGTGGAAATTGTTTAAATTATAATTTAATTCTGTTTCAATGTACACGAAATCAGAGGGGCGGAACTTATAACAAACAATGGAAGCCATAGGCGCAATTTTTAAAATTCTTAATGAACCTTGCTATATAAAAAAAAAAAAAATACTGCACATATTTAGAAACCTAAATAATGGTATTAGGCGTTCGAATTAAAATTAACAAAAAAAAAATTTTAATATAAAACTTGTTTTCGCATCCAAAATAATCATCATTCACTTACTAAATACCTGCAAAATCCTGAAATGTGTGAAAATTCACACATTCTTCACATCAATTTTTTAATACTGAATGCTCCACATGTCCGTGGAGTTTTAAGATGCCTCGTATTTTAGAAAAAATTGATATGAACTATGAATTTTCACACATTTCAGGGTTTCGCAGGTAGTGATTCTTTTCGAGAATTTCGCGAGAAAAAGTTTTAATTCTCATTTTTCATTTCTCAAGAAATGTAAAATTTGCTTGACGCCTTTACTTTAGTACTTTAAAGGTGATTATAATTTTAACATGTTTTTATCCTCTACAATATTTTCAACATTAAAAAAAGATGTATGTTCTAATAATTATATAATTATTTTTCTCGAGATTTCTCGAGAATTCTCGAGAAAATAAGTCTAATGTTCACTTTTAATTCACTTTTCGCAGGTATATAATAAGTCAAGGCGGCATGAGTGTGTAGGACAAATTTTGCTTTGTATTAATCACGGCAAAATGAACGATATTTTTAAAATAATTTGTCGTCTGTTAATCTAAAAGCTTTAAAAACAAATTTTATGTCAAAACATTTTTTTGTTAATTTTAGTTCGATTACCTTATAACATTATTTAGGTTTTCAAATATGTGCAGTATTCTTTTATATAACAAGGTTCATTAAGTCTTAGAAAATTGCTCCTATAGCTACCATTGGCTGTTTTAAGTCATATGCTCCGTCTTTCTGGTTTCGTATACATGACACATAGAATGAAAATATAATTCCAAAAATTCCAACTGGTTATTAAATTTACGCTCTTATGCAACATTTGCCAAAATAAAATTTGTCAAAAAGAATTTTGAAAAAATCAAAGAAAATAAAAATAAAACAAAAAATAACATTGTCCCCTCTGCCCGGGTGCGAACCCTAGTTTGCAGCATAGCAAGCGAGTAAGCTAACCATTAGACCAGGATACGCCTTCTAGTATAGTGTGTTAAATAACTATAACTTTTGTGCATCGTCAACCAAAAAACACAAGAAATGCGTTATTTTCCGAAAACATAATCTGATCAAAAATTCCTGTTGCACTATTCCGATTCACATCAATGTACATTACTTAGATTTTTTTCAGATTTTTATTTTAAACCATCTGGGCTACAGAGTGTGGAACAAAATTATTTTGCACAAATTTGGCAAAAATCGCATCAAACTAATTTATTTTGCAAAAATAAAATTTTGGTCGTTAATCCACGTACTAAGGGCTTTCATTTGATACTCTACTCAGAATTTAAAAAAATATATATATTTTTTTTCGATGACTATTTATTTATTTATAAAAGCTGTTCCCTTTTGTAAGGACAAACTAAGAGCAAATTTTGTCTTCAACAGTTTGCACCTTTGAAACAGTATGTCATGTTGGTATTCCAGAAATATAATTTGAAAAGTCAGATTATAAATATGTCATTTAAAAAATTATCATTTGTCGTATTTCATTTTGAATAGTGACAACTAACATAACCCAAAACTGTAAAGCCTTTTTTACAATATAACCAAGTTTCTAAAAGTCAGTAATACACTATAAAAATCACCAAAATATCCAGATCTAGTTTGTCCTTACAAAAGTGAAAGGCTTATATTTTTAGGGGGATATGTTTTTTAGATGTTTTAGTATTTTTCCTAAGTGCGGGTCAAAGAGTTGTATAAGCATGCCAAATTTCAACTCTCTAGGTTTAGCCGTTTGGCTATAATTTTTACAGAACAGACAGACAGACGGACAGACGACAAAATGACGGTTTTAGGGTTTTTTGGTCATACCTACAAAACCCTAATAATGTTAGGAAACAAATAAGAACACCACAGCAAATAGTTATATATTGCTTTCTTGTTAAATTTACTTTTATACCTTTGGTTTATACGGAACTAGATTTTGAGAAAGTAATTTTTACACATGAAGTGATGTTTTTGATTATTTTGTTTAGTAAAAGCTGACTTCAATCCTAAAAAAGAAAGTTTAGACCACTTAGAAATAAGAAAATTCCAGTAAGTTCCGTTTAAATGTTTGGAATAGCCTAAATTATAATCTTGATTTTTTAATACAGGTTACCCCCGTTCAACGCGGGGGATAAGTTCTGGACATGATCGCGTTAAGCGAAATTTCGCAATCAACGAGGGATTTTTAAAAAAACATTGTAAACCTCGAAAAACACTTTATTTATTAAATAATCATTAAGAATAACAAAAAGACGTACATTAAATAATTAATAATTTATTTACTTTGTTCCACGTTGCAAAAAGGAATATAGATTCCCTGGTTTGGCCTCTCTACGTTTATTGCACAAAATTTGCCGATAACTGTCAAGTAATGCATTACATCCACGTTTAACAGCACTCACCCGCTCGTAATCTTCATCGTTCTCTTCTAAGAACTCCATGCATTGATTGTGAAGAGAAAGGGCAGTCCATTTCCTGCAGCTCTTCATTAGTCAAAGGTTCACCGTGTGATTTTAACAAAGTCTGAATATCATCTTCATCAAAATCTTCGATGCCTTCGGAAATGGCTATATGACTAATACCTTCGATGATATTTTCAACATAATTTTCATGATTACAGTGAACTTCAGCAACTTCACTGAACAATTTTTCCAAACACCCTTCATACATGACTGGGTGACTTCTTTCCACGCTTTGTCGATGAGTCTGATAGCTTTAAAATCTTAAATTGTCGGTCTCGTTATAACGAATCCGCACTAGCCGGGGTCGTAATGAACCTATACATTATTAAATTAAAATATTTTCTTAAATTACAGTTTCGGGATAGTACTAAATAGATAAGTTTTTATTTAGAATATGTTACTAATATCCAGAACTTCATGCAGAACTAGATAGTAATTTATTTTCATAATGCTGGCTGAGCTGTGGTAAATATGATATTTTTAATTTCAGTGTCAAATATTAATAAGCATTGTTGAAACATTTGAGTTTGTTGTGGAAACTGGAGCATTTAAAAATGGACACTAATAAGACCGTTAATTTGCTACGAAGTAACTAAAGAATGAAGAACTAAGTGGCGTAACCACTGACTGTATTCAAGAATGTTAAAACAATTACGATCCCTCGGACAAATTATGAATCCTGCTCTTCCGTCTACAATAATTTGGATTCCTTTTGGGTGTCTTTATTACTATAGGATTATTCTGGACAATGGATACGATTCCAGTTTGTTCAACCACTCTTTTCGGTAGCCCTAATTACGTTACGGAAGATATATAAGTCTAAACAAGTCTAAAAAGACTTGATGGCAATTATAACAATTTGAGAATCATATAGTATATATTTTATTTATTTAGTTTTTCGGGAAGTAAATTCGAAGTGTTCCGAGTCACTCTGTTTAACTCCAGACCGCTCGGGAAAAGGCGTTTAGACCTTTTCTCGAATGCTCCAAGCTGGCTACCAGCGCCCACCTAAAGGGATCGGAAAGCAATGACAAAGAGTCAAATTTTTTATTATTCAAATAAAAATTTTTGAATATTTGAATTTCAGATGTACAATTTTATTTCGAATAATGAATATTCCAATATTATTGCCAGTTCGAGCAGTTTATTACCGCTAGCTGCAAGTGCAAATTTCACGAGTACACTAAAATTACTTTTCGCTTGTATCTGTTGATAATAAACTGTTATGACTCGTAACAAATCTATAGGTTAAAATTACAAAAAAAAAAAAAAAAAATGAATGTAACAAATATAAATAGAACATATTTTATTAATATAATATTTATTTATTGATCAAGATACAAAATAAAATATTGTTTTTTATAATTACATTACGTATCCTAACTGTTCTAAAATTGTCTAATTCTACAACAGATTTAGTACGTGTTCGTATCTTTTTCGGGCTACTGACAGTTTCACCTCTCGATTGTTGTGTAGCGATTTTATTCACTTTTGAAATGCTGACATCTAATGCAGCAGCAACTCTCTAAAAAGTTAATTAACAATTATTTGTAGAAAAATATTCAAGTGAAAAGACCATAGATATAAACAAAATTTAATATTTAGTTACATCTCTCACACATTTCAAATCCATTAAGGTCCACCATTATCTCGCTCTCTTTCAAAATAATTAATAAGAGACAAAACCATTCCTTGAGCGCGGCTACTAAGAGCTTTCGGCATTTTTATTACAATAATATTTGATTTAATGAAAATAAAGTTTAACCTCACTTAAATGTCAAACCTGACTTAAAAATGACTGAAGAGTACAATCTAAACTCGGCAACGTGTCAGAACGTTACCAACATTCAGTAAATAAATATACCAACTAAGTAATAGTTTGACGTTGGTTAAATCGCATCATGACATTGGTACTTAAATTAACCAAGTGTGACGTCATCTCATATTTATTGTGAATGGAGTTTAGATACTGGAATTCGTACAGTAACATTATTAAGCAACGGACGTAGAACCGGCTGTAAACTGCATTGCGATTGGTTTGACGTTATTATTTGGAGTATATACAATGATATCAGTGGCCTGATTTCGTGGAAAATGCATTCTAATATCCGATCTCTCGGACTGCTAGCTTGTTGATTTGCGTGTTTGTCTGTCTGTAAGTTTCTCAGTTTGTAAATCTACCTGTGTGCCATCTGTGGGTCAGTATGTCAAACTGTCACCCTGTTAGTCTCTCGATTTCGACTTGTTAATCTCTTGGTCTGTGAGTTTGTCTGTCTGTCATCTGTGGATTATGTCAGATTGTCTAGATATTTTGAAAATCATATTAATACAGAGTACAAAAAGAAGAGTTTTGTTGACTTTTTCGTTTTTTTAGCAGAGTTCCCCATATCTTTAAGAAACTTTCCATAAACTTTAGTGACAAAATTTTTAAAATTCCCCCCGGATCCTCGTATCAAAACTTCGTATATTTTCGTGTATAAACCCGACTGGTAGTGAGCGTCGCTGAGCGTCCCGGCGCCCAGTGTGCTGATGCCCTTGACGCCGCGCGTTGTGCGGTATGCCTACCTATGAAACACGTGATTTAATACGAATTATAATGTTACCGGTGACCTAACCTATTGTGAATGAAAATGTGAAACAATTGGATAACTACTTTAAGTTGGCAACATTGTGGTGTGAAAGTAAAGTGCTTAAAGACGTGAAAGGAATTATAAAAGTGGGAATATGAACCAGTATTACGGAAATTCACCTATTATACACTCAAAATTGTATAGAGTTGCAGGTATTTGTTATATAACTTAAAAGATAATAGAATTAAGGGCTGTTTTCTTTTGGGAAACATTATTTTCAATTCCCTTCCATCCTATAAATATCCAATGTGTTAGCAACTTATATAGAACCCGAAATATAACTTTCATGCAGTATTTTTTTTTTCTTTTCTCGTTTTGGAATTACAGTTTGCCAGCTTATAAGTTTTTCTTCAATTTCTCTTCAATTTGACGAGGATGAGGTGATCAAGACGAATATAAATATACATTTATCGGGATTCCAACCGTGGACTTTTGGTACGGGAAGTAGGGTCACTTCCGAGACAGGTCAGCATTTATTTAATGCGTCTCTTTCATTACGAACAACACCAAAGACATGTTGTGGCCTTATGACTCTATGGCTTGTCGTACTTTTAGAACTATCTGTTGTAATCATACTTTATGCCGGTTGCTGTGGTGTAATAGTGAACATAGTTAACTCGTTGACTACTTGACCAGGGGACTTGCGTTCGAATCCCGGTTATGGCATGGATATTTGTATTGTAGACAAATTGCATTTGTCAAAATTCTGCAAGTTTTCAAAAATAAATGCTTATACTGGATAATAGCCTGAGGGCCGGTTTCTGAAAGCTTAGTTAAATATATCCAAAAGATCAGAAAATGGTTGCTATGGTTACCTATGGGATTGTATAGTAACCGAGTTTAGCCAAATGGTTAAACTCTCAGAAACCGGCACTTAGTAGCTAAGTCCAAAAACATTAAAAAACAATAATTCTTTATAATGTGGCTTAAACGGGCGCACAACCGTATAGTTTTTTTATACAAAACTAAAGATCTTAAATAAAATTAGTCTATACATCAAAATTTGCAGCGAATTTTTATCTATCTAATAGGATATTTTCAAATGTAAAAAGAACTGTCATGTAATTGTAAATAAACACATTGCATTATAGACGTCGTCTTATACACCACTCGACGCATATTTACCTACAATGCGGCTAATTGTTCCTAAAGCTTCATTCTACAAATATATTTTTAGATATTTCGTTATACAGCGAAAACTACTTATAGTAATTGTACTTGGTACTCTATTTTTGCCGCCATATTGAATCTGCCGTAGTTCTCAATATAGGTGCTTCAGGTATCCTGATTATATTTTTGTAAAGAACACGTGTATCAAGTGGCAATCTATTATCATCAAGTATAATATTTTTGTCGGAGGTCTAACTGTACACAATCATGTCAAAAAATGTTGACGTATCATCTGAACATTTCTACATAAAACTATATAAATATAAAAGTTATTTGAAACCCATAAATATATTTAAAAAAAAACAAAACATTGTTGTCTGGTATATATAATTAAGTTACTGAGTTATAACATTTTTACAACAATTTTTTCTATATTTAAAAATATCCTATTAGAGGTCTAAAAATTCGGTGCATAATTTTATGTATAGATTGTTACTAATTTTATTTAAGATTTTTAGTTTTGTATAAGAAATTTCTAAGCTTTGTGGATTATATGAAGCGTTAAGACTATAGCTGATATTGTTTTAAGAAATCTAGAATCCAATTATTTTATGATTTCTTTAATAAAATATATGTTTCTCTAAGTTTAGTTTCTTTATGACTTGTTTTGCTATATGGAAGGTCTGAGCTATAGTAATAATAATAATAAGTTTTATTTACTTAGCTTGTAGCTAATAATAGAAATTTACAAAATATTATTTGTATAAATAGACCGGGAGCTCATGACAGTTTTTGGTCCCTGATTTCATACAGCATGCCTTTTGGAGGAGAGAATATTTACCCTGTGACAACAAAAAAGGGGTACTAAACCCCTGCACGCTTTCCGGTCATAGGGAAAATTGCATTTCCACTTGCACAAAATTTTAGTCCACTTGTCAAAATTAAATTAATCATCCAATTAGAGTAAAATATAAAAATTTTAAATGATAAAAAATAATATATTTTTTATAAATGACACTTAAAGGCAGAAATGTTTATTACTGTAACTTGAAACCTTTGCAATCGTAAATACTTAACAGATGACAACTTTGTCAATTAATAGATTAAAGGTAGATGTATTCGGACCATATGGGGCAAACTATTAATCTCTGTCTTTTACGAGATAAAGAAATATAAATATTAGTTTAGGTTACTTATTTAGGTAAATTATACTATTTAATTTATGAATAATAATGTCGTTTGGATGAGCGAGGCCTGATATGATATTATACAGTTGGGTGATGTAAGACTATCAATGGATCAGGGGATTTCTGTTTAAAGAATCAAGAGGATAAGACGTGTTTAAGGGAGTTAAGTTGCTGACCGACGTAGCCTAGTGGTAACACATGTGACCTGCCCTGCTAAAGTTTCGGGTTCGAATCCTGTTTAGGCATGGAATTTTTATTACGGAAAATATGAATTGTCCTAGCTAATTGCCTGAGAAGCAAAGGCCATAAAACAAGCAATAAAAAAGGAGTTAAGTTAAGGTCTTTCAAGGGTTAAAGACATATTTAGAGTGTTCGGTCGGTCATGTAAAAATGTAACAAGTAATTCCATATTAACGTTAGTCTAGTAGCCAACTAAAAAGATGGAGATAAAATATTCAGAGACTTGGGAGAGGCAATTGGTTTTTAGACGCTGTTAGTCAGGAGTGGAGTGTCCAGTGGATAAATTAGTGTTTGATGTAAAGGGCCTCTTGACTGTTTAGTATTTGTGAATGTATTTTTTGGATTTAGCCTCCATTGTTAATTTGTAAGTCTAGTGTAAATAATGTAAATATTAAAACCCATATCGTGATTAAAGTAGGTTAGTAAAAATGTTTAAAAGAGTTTAATTCAACAACTCTTAACTTTTCCTAAGAATCAGTAATAATAATAATAATAATAATAATAATAATTTATTGATCAAATTACATATACATCTATTGTTTTTAGTCAGTCATTATTAGGCACTTACGATTTCATATACAAAATTCAATATTTTCAAAATTATTAAAATCATAAATGGGATTTTTCAACAAAATATCCTTAACTTTATTTGAAAATTCTCTGCATGATAGTTGTGTAATCTCCTCGGGCAACACATTGAAAAATTTTATACAATAATAATTTGAGCTATTTCTGGATTTGTTCATGCGAAGGTACTGAGAACGGATATCGTTTTTTGAGCGAGTATTGTATTCATGCGAGTCTCCAACAGTGCTCGAATTTGCTCAAATTCTTATGTATTTGCAAGAGGCAATTATAAATGAATAATGCTGGTAAAGTCATTATTTTGAGACTTTTAAAATAATCTCGACATTCGGCTCTGTAGGCAGCACCGGCGATAATTCTGACTGTTTTACGCTGAAGGCTAAAGATTCTGTCAGCGGACGGAGAATGTCCCCATATAAGTATCCCATAGTTTAGGTGGGATTGAAATAATGAAAAATAGGCTTTCAATACGACCTCTTTACATACTTCGTATTTCAACCTCCTTATGAGATAAATGGTAGACCTAAGCTTTCTACTAAGAAATTTTGTGTGTTGGTCCCAACGTACATGAGGATCTACGTGGATTCCAAGAAACTTGACGTAATGAGTTTTTTCCTAGTAGTAAACAGCAGGGTCTGGGATTTATCCGTCTTTAAGCATAATTTATTGGTGTTAAACCAAGAATTTGCTTCATCTGTCAAGGATCTATTCTCGGAAAGGAGAGCATTTAGATTGGAGTTTCTAGTTAATAATGTTGTGTTGTCTGCGTAGAGAACTGTTTTAGAAGTCATAAAAAGGGGTAGGTCATTAACATATATTAAAAAGAGTAACGGACCAAGTATGGAACCTTGTGGAACACCAAACTGTAACGGAAGAGTTTTAGATTTATTGTTGTCAAGCTGAGTGACTTGTTTCCTATCCGATAGATATGATCTAAGCAAAGAGCAGCTGTTTTCATCAAAACCATAAAGATATAGCTTATTTAATAAAATGTTATGCGAGATGCAGTCAAATGCTGTGCTGAGATCTAAAAAGGTACCAACACAGTATTCACCAGCTTCCAATGCGTCTACAATAAGTGCAACCAGTTAACGAATATTAAGGGGCTTCCAGACTTGATCCGCTCTCAAGTCTTGGAAACGCATTATGTGAGAAAGACCTTGTGTTTTAAGGTATGTACAGAGTAAATACGAATGAACTATATCGATATTATACTTAAATCATATTATCAGTAAGTTGTGGAGATGGTCGAGTCCGTAACAGAGTAAAAGCGGAAAGGTTGTCCGATACCCATACAACTTTTGCACTATTATCAGTAAGCTCCCCACACTATGGATAAATTGAAGAAGATTCGGGGATATCTACCCTGTGGCACTAATGTCAATATTTTTCAACAATTATGTGGTATTGAAAATGTAATTATGCTAACAAAAACTCAGTTTAGTAAAAATTAAATAATTATTTGAAAAAATTAATTGAATGTAGGTGTATTTCTGTAACTTTTCATTCTGAAACAAAACATTTTTTAATGTTGTATTTTTCTCCCAGGTCCAGTATAACGAAATATTTGTTATGGTCTCATTAATTTCATTGTAATGGTACTTTGTTTATGTTTATGTTGATGATCAATGCATCTGCAGCAAGCGTTCGCCTAGATTATTTCTTGGGGGGAGTGCTAAGAAGCCATTTTTTTCTTCTTAGGGGTGCTCAGAAGTCAACATATTTTCTTGGGCCGGGCGCACGTTCAATTATAAGATAAATGTGCCTGTTAAAATCATGTTTTTTGGGTGCTTGGAGGGGGAATCAAGCTCGTAAGCTACACCCCAGGGTGCTCGCATGATCTGCAGCATTGTTGAATGTTTTATGTTGATATGCACGAGATAATAACCAAAGAACTGTATCGTCCTCTTAAAAGATTTTACCTACCGTATATACTTACATTATTATTATTTTGTGGGATCTTTTAATCGTTAAAACAAGCCGTTTTAATCTCCCTTTATAATCCGGCTTAAGGCTGTAGTGTGGAGCGATTTGGAACAATACACAAGTAAATTATAGACTTTTAATAAATGCTTGAGATGATTTTTAGGGTTTTGTAGGTATGACCACCAAAAAACTCTTTTAAGAGAGATGGGCGAGAGAACTGGAAGAAAGAAAGAAGGAGATGGGAGAGGGAAATCGGGATGAGAATAGCAAAAAAGAGAGCGACACTGGAGGAAAGAACAAATAAATAAGATAAAAAATATTGCAAGATTATCAAATATCAAATATTGTACATTATTTTACTTTTTATTTGATTTGTAATGGTTAATACCCTGAACTCCGCAAGGCCTAGGGAAATAATGAATTATTATTATGTTATTAACAAACACAAATACCACGGAGAAAGTATTTGCAAATCCAAATACCAGGAGCATTTTTTTTAGGGTTTTGTAGGTATAACCACAAAAAAAAACCTTATAACGTCACTCATGTGTCTGTCTGTCTGTACGGTAGAAATTGTAGCTAAACGGCTGAATATAGAAAGTTGAAATTTGGCATACTTGTAAAACTTTTTGACCCACATATAGGAAAACTATAGAGAGTTCAAAAAAATACAGCGCGGGATAAATATAAACAAATATGTATTTATCAAAAAAAATAAATATTTTGAGTGGCATACCAAATGAAACCTCTTAATGGGTGGATCAACAAACAAATTTTCGTAAAAAAATCTCAGTAATGACCATTGATGGGAACCGAAATAGTTCAACAGGAATTTTTGATCACATAAATTTTTCGAAACATGTCGATTTTATTTGTGTCGTTGATAAAAAAAATATATTTAAAAAAACATTTATTGTGTGGTATCAAAAGAGAGCTCTTAAGACTTAGATTACGAATCGCACCCTTTTACCAAAAGGGGTTAAACTAAAAATCTGAAAAAATTATAGGTAATGTATATTGATCTGAGCCGGAAACGTACGAGAGGAACTTTTGATCAGATTGTGTTTTTGTAAAATATGGTAGTTTTGGGTTTTTGAAAAAATTTATTATTTTTTTAATTCATGGTTAAATTATGGCTAATAATGTTATGGATTTTTTGTATTTATAGCAAAGACAGTGCGTGTATTTTTTTGGAATTAAAAATATTAAACAAATAATATATTTTATTAATAGTTGCGAACTGAGTTACTCACACCACACCACACTACATTCTACACTGTAAAATATTTCTTATTAATCTAATGAAGATTTGAATATGAAGCAAATGCAGAAAAAAACGCTGGGATACTTGGCAAATAATTTAAATTTTGTTTAAAAAAAATAACTGGAAGCTTTTGGTTCTTAAATAACGAATAAAAGTGATTATCAAAAAACTGTTGATTTGTTGTGATAAATATACCTAGACATCCAGTATTATGTTGACTTTTTACACTTATTAAATACCTGCAAAATCCTGAAATGTGTGAAAATACACACTTCACTTCAATTTTTAAATACATACTGGCCAATACGATTATCAAACGAGAAATTATTGGAAATAATTGGACAGGAGAAAATCGAAACAATAATGTATAGAAAATGGAGATGGATGGAACATACTTTAAGAACGCCACCTGACTCAATAAATTACTAGAATTTAATCCACCTGATAAAAGGAAAAAATGGCGACCAAATGTTACATGGAAAGGAAGCACTAGAAAAGAACATGGAATAGGTTTATCTTGACCAGAGGTGCAAGCAAAAGCAATACAGAAAATTGTGAGGAGTAAAGCTAGGTTCAGAGCTCTTTAAATTAGTAAACTGTTCACTGTGCGTTGCAGATAAGCTTAGTAGATAGTTTTATCGTTCAATGCAGCGTTTACAGCTATGGAAATTAGTGCGTTACGAATAGTGTGACAATTATGTGTCTGAAACCAACTACTACGGCTTCGTAAAATGTTCATTTTCTATTATCATTTTGCTAATTCTGCTGTCCTAATTTTTTGCTAACTAAACCTAACCTCATTAGCTAAATTGATCATATTTACTGTTCGTCTTTGTAATTTTGGGCGAGATTTGTTGTAATCGGGACGATGACATTTTGTTAGGTTATGTAAAGGCATACAATGTAAACGTTCTCTACGATGTAGACTGAGATAGCCAATGTGTTTATACGTCTGTCTCATTAAAACAACTCACTAACTACAAAGTTTGGAAAACTGTCTACAATCGATAACGTATAACTCATTAAATTTAGAACTCTGGACGATTGCTCGCGTTACCATATGACTTGTTAGTGACAAACAGTGTATAAGTCATAGTTTATAATCGACTAATTTAATAGCTTTGAACGCAACTTAACTATTGCAAAACTAGGAAACAGCAATTCAAGACGATGGAACGTGACATTATAAAGAAAATATGTTTAGATCTATAATCTATTCTTAAACTAGGAGGAGTAAGTTTAAAAGTCATATTTACACAAAGTCACATTTAACACCAGAAAAGTCATTAGATTTTTTTGCGAGAAAATCGAATTTTGGAATAAAAAACGTCAGTAACTGTATGTATATTGAAATGTTAATTTTTTTAGACAAACGTGCAATTTTAGTACCAATTGTAATTTTATTTATAAAATTTCAAACTGAAAGAAAGACATAAGCAAACATAAATCTTTATTGTATAATATTTATTTAAAACAAGTTCAAAGTATAACATTAAAAATAAATTGCCCACTAAAAGAGAAATATAAAAGAGCATAATAAATTATGTAAAATTGATAAACCTAATTTAGTTAATAAATGCCTTAAATGACATGTCGAATAAATCCAGAGCATTAATATTTTTATTTTTATTATTATTATTTAATAAGCCAGTAATTATGCAAGGAAACAGTGACTGGGAACAAAAATCATAACGTTCATAACTGTATAGAAAACACATATCGTATAATGATCACTTATCATCATTATCATTGGCGCGCCAGCCTGAGGTGAGCCTTGGCCTTCTGTTTGCATGATTCGTGACCAAGACAATAATCATTCATTGCTATGAAATTTCACTGACATGAAGCTGCTTTAATATGTCAATGAAATTTTGTCAAGCAAATTGAATTTTGCGGAACAATCATTTATATTCATTATAATAACTTGTACATAGTTTTGTATTATTGTAACAACTATTATAAAAACTTTAACTTTATAACTATTATTTGAGAATAAAACATAAAATCAGCTGACGTGTCAGTTATGACAAAGTAAAATTATTATTATTATTATTATTTAATGGTCTTTGCTGCTTTGGCAATTAGCCAGGACAATTCTTTTTTTTTAAATTCTTTGCTTGAACGGGATTCGGACCCGGGACCTTAGCAACGCAAAGCACTACGCTATGCCGGTAGGCTAAGTAGAATTATTAGTTTTCGATTGTGTAAAAATGGCTGCTTACCAGACAATCACAGAAACAAATTTTTGCGTAATAAATTCAAAACAACTTTAAAAATATACTATAGTAATTCTGATACTAAGTCATGCTTTGAAAAACTATATGGCACAATGCTTCATTGAAGAATGGTGTGAAGAAGGAGACTACTGAAGTGACATTTATCTTAGAAAAAAGGACTCTAAGAGATAGCATTCACAACCGGTTTATATATGGCAAGCAGTTGGTTTTTTTTTAATCGCATTGAGCAGAATAGATTGTCTACAACGGGTACGCACGTATTGTCTGGCTAATTTAAGCTGGCCAGTTGCGCAGTAGTAAAAAAATAGAAGGGGGCGTTGTTAGTTTTCGTGTAGGAGTCGTGTGGTACAGTCTGATAAAAATGAATTTTCAGAACAAACTGGAAAGCGCTCGTCCGTTAAAAAGTCAATCGCGCGAAATTATTAGCAATATTGCTAAAGAGTCTGAAACAGACGAGTTTTCAACATGATACAGTGGATATTAATTGCCTAATATAAACATAATTTTTATGAAATTGGGATAAAACAGGTTAGGGTTACACTGTATCCGCGCGTGCGGTAACGAGAGTTTACCCTGAACGTTCTTGTCCTGATCCGGTGATAGGTGGTTTCAGTACATACGTGCGACTTGCGTGCGTTCTTATTCAAATTAAACTATAGCGCGTTCAAAGGTGAGTTTGCAGTATAGCTCTTATGGCAAATGGGAGCGGTGTTACCAAATGTTGTAAAAGTGGCAAATGTGTCAATTATAATAAAATGAAAAACTCGTATGATTTACAAAAATGAACTCTTATAAAACTCAAAATAACACTCAACAAAAACAAATGGCCATTTGTAGAATACTGCGTCTTCACAGATCGGCGCGTTTTAGACCTGGCAACGTCGACAAGCAAGAAAAGGATAGCGTCATTGTGTAAACCCATTAGAAAGTATGAAAAAGAACTACTCCATATGCCCTGTACTGCAAACTCACCTTCGAACGCACTATACATATTTTATTTTAAATATGTCAGTTATTATTAACTTAACAGCAAATATATATAAAACAACATTATTTATAGTAATAAAACAAATTATTTTTGTTCTATGCGTTTTTAGATGAATATCTGGTAATAGTTACGGAGGAACACACTGAAACTATGATCTTGAAATATCTCCTTTATTGTTAACAGCAAAAACGTGTATGACAAAAATTGTTTAGAATAAAATGAAGCAAATATTCTTGCCCGCAGTACTTTGTCATCTGGATGAATAATAACACGTAAACAACATAAATGAAATTTTTGTCTTGGTGCCGGAAAAGTATGAACAAATATTGGATATTTTTGATGTGCTGATTCCAAAAATACCGGGCATTTTTTAGTAGCAGTTCTAGTTTTTGATATACAGGCTAATTGATTTTAGTTTTTTATCCTAAAATGGTAAACTTCCTCCTTGGACAGCAAAGTGGATATAAAAAATATCCTTGTTTTTTACGTCTTTGGGACAGCAGAGCTAAGAATCAGCACTGGGTTACCAGAATTTGGCCTTTAAGAAATGTCATGATTCAAGGAAACAAAACATAATCAACGAACCTTTACTTAGTAGTACAAAATTTTCTTGGAAATCATAAAGCAGAGAATTACATAGAATTAGTGAAAAATATGCTTTCCAACTTTAATATTAGCCAACGGAGTGGCCGAGCGCATTAAGTCGTGCGGTTTGTACTGATGGAAACAGTCTGAATTGTCCGGTCGGTGGTTCAAGTCTCCTTCGTTGGTGATATTATTCGGGCGAGAATAATATGTTTACATTACTCCCATTTTCACAATCATTCATCCCTCCAGGTGTACATCCAGGTGTAGGAGCTCGCCCCCTGGCATTGGCGATTAGCCTCGTTGTAAAAAGGCTAGAAATAGGCCGTGGTAAAATATGGTAAATAATTAAAAAAAAAAAAAAAACTTTAATATTCTCGGTTGTAACATGAGCATAAAAGTTCACTACCTCCACAACTACTTAAATCGGTTTCCAGAAAACCTAGGTGATTTTAGTGAAGAACAGGGAGAAAGATTCCATCAGTACATTAAAACTATGGAAGATCGATATCAAGGAAGATGGGATGACATGATGGCCGACTACTGTTAGAGTCTTCAGCGAGACTGTCCTGGTAAACTCCATGATAGAAAGTCGTACAAAAGAAAATTTTTGAATGATAAGTGATGACTGTATATTTACCTATATATTTGTTATATAAATAACTTACTTTTTCTTTTTTCTTTTTTTAACTGGCAGTTGGAGCAAATATTAATAGTAATAACGTGAAATGTACATAAGTTAAAAAAAATATGATTTTATTCTAAAAGAGGCCAATATAGCGTATCTCAAAAACTATATCTGATAGACCAAATCTGACGACTATTTTGGATTTTGCACCCAAAAATTACCTAAAAACAGTTAAAAAATCGCAGACACCAAAATGTCTGTTGGGCTGGATAATTTTTACGTGAATTTCGGAAAAACAGACAGACATAAATGGATTTTTTGTTGATTTTGTCGAACAGAAACAAACCTATTTGTTTCTCGCTCGTCGGAATCCTGTAGATATGGCTTGATAATGACTTAATGGTAATTTTTGTTTTATCCTCAACTTATCTAATAAAACTGAGAGACGCATAGGATTTGTGTTCTATTTAAAACTTATGTAGACACCCAAAAATTACCTAAAAACAGTTAAAAAATCGCAGACACCAAAATGTCTGTTGGGCTGGATAATTTTTACGTGAATTTCGGAAAAACAGACAGACATAAATGGATTTTTTGTTGATTTTGTCGAACAGAAACAAACCTATTTGTTTCTCGCTCGTCGGAATCCTGTAGATATGGCTTGATAATGACTTAATGGTAATTTTTGTTTTATCCTCAACTTATCTAATAAAACTGAGAGACGCATAGGATTTTTGTTCTATTTAAAACCTATGTAGACCTCCAAAGAAAAAAACAAAAAAACAAAATAAATAAATAACGAAATAAATAAATTTAAAAAATCCCCAATATTATGCAACAGTATTTTAACGATTCTATTTTTTGGATCAAAACTCATATTTTTGGCTTGCTGTATTGTTGTTTGTTGCATCAAAAATATGTTTGTGCGTCGACGCAAGTTACTACACGCAAGTATGCATGTACTGTAACCATCTGCTCATTTAACTTGTTGTCAGTTCTCGTGCGTTCAAAAAATCGCACGTTTCCGCATCCAATGTAACTACACACTTAAGTGGGAAACAGAATGCAACGAGTTTGACGGCGCGTTGACGCCGTTCGTACGGCGCTATCTGTCAGAAGAAAGTTAAAACCAAGCTGTCGTACGCAAGTGCACAGAATGGACAACGTCCTACGGTGTTCAAACGCCGTTGATACTGAATGTTCGTCAACTTCCAACTTTTGACGCCGTCGAACGTTGACGCAGAACACCTAACCTCAGTTTTTACTGAATGGTAAAGTGTTTGTATGTATAAATAACTTGCATACAACATAAATAACATCACACACAAGTCTTCATCATCCATTATACTTTTAATAAAAGAAAGCGCACGTATAAACACAGATATAGGTTGTCAAGTGACACTTGACGGCGTTAAAAAATATTGCATTGTGTGCAGGCGAAAATTCTCAACGGCGCTAACGCAACGCTGTCGCAAATGACGGCGCGCTGACGGCGTAGCGCACTGTGCATTCTGTTCCAGGCTTTAGGATGACGTATTAGGAGACCTGTACGTTGGCCTACATTTTTAGAAGCTAGCAAATAGTAATAAACTTGAAAAGGCAGCAACAATTAATTATTTCATAATAATACGCTGATATCAACATCACAACCAACAATCTACTTTAGATTAATAACAAATAACAATGTCGTTTAAGTAAATATCCTAGTATGTGTTTTTTTAAACAAAATTAGTAAGTTTATATCGTTCGGAAAATAATAAATTTTAATAATAAATAAATAAAATTTTTGTGCAGCAATATTTCGTATCTTTCTAAATTTATTTATGATTTTTTTTTTGACAAATACTTTTTAAATTGAAATATTTTGGACAAAACAATGTTATTTTCCATTTCTTTGTTATTTCGTGATTTAAAAGACAATTAACTTTATTTACACAACCTAAATTCTTATGAAAACACGAATATTCAAGTCTCCGCAGTAGGTGAATCGTTGGGATTGGGGGATTCAGGTTTGAGTTAGACAAACATTTAAATTGCCAGGGATGTTTAATGCTTTCTTATTTAAGTATATCATGCAGGGTTTTAAAACTCTATTCATCGCTGAAATACCTCCACTGCGGTTTCACGGATTAAAAAATATCATTAATTATTTTATTTTTCATGGATATTCCAAACAAAACAATTCAGATACAAGAAAACCAATACAAGATCTTACGCAAAGTGTCATTAAATAATATCATTTAGGTGGGCTTTGTAAATGTATACAGGGTGTAACACAAGATATGGGCTTACGGCATGTCATGATAGGCATAACTTCCGAACAAGCCTGTGACCGCAAGCGTTAAATCGTTTGTACCGTTTAAACAGCAAACCGCTAAAGAAACACATGTTCGAGGGTTACCTTTCATGTTTTTACAAACCACCACTAGATGGCAATATTGAAATGTGTCATTACTATATGCGTAAAATTTGACATTTGTTATTGCGAAATCGGTGGCAGCTTATAAACAGACCGAGTAGTTTGTTGACAGTGAGCGTTTAAAAAAGTTTGTGAAAAAATAGATATTACTCGTGAAGGTTCTCGTTGGATAATTTTTACGATTTTAGTAAAGGCCTAACTCAACAACAATGCATAGTTTCGCTTCGTTCAACTTTTGGTAATGAAGCACCATCAGAAAAGACTGTTTACAATTGGTTTGCAGAATTTCGTCATGGTCGTGCGTCCGTCAGTGATAAATCTCGTGAAGGTCGACCAAAATCGGTTGTGATTCAAAAAAACATCGATGCTGTGCTCAAAATGATTGAAGAAGATCGGCATGTGACTTACCGTGAGATAGAGGCATCCTTTGGCATATCGAAGACTGCAATACATTCGATTTTACATGAACAATTAGCTGTGAAAAAGATCTGTTCCCGATGGATTCCGCTTAATTTGACCGAAGTTGAAAAAAAGGCTTGTGTTGATTGGTGTAAGGTAATTCTAAAAAAATTCAACCTAGGCACTGCAAAGTCCGTATACAACATCCTTACAGGTGACGAAACTTGGATTTATTCATATTAACCGGAAATTAAGCAACAATCCAGTGTTTGGTCAATATCAGTCTTCCAAGATAAATTGAAACTCAACTTATGTGAGTTTCCTGTTGTTTTTACCTGTAAGTTCACCTGTAACGATGTTGTATACGGATTTTGCAGTGCCTAGGTTGATTTTTTTTAGCATTTCCTTACAACAATCAACACGAGCCTTTTTTTGAGCTTCGATCAAATTATGCGGAATCCATCGGGAACAGATCTTTTTCACAGCTAAATGTTTCTGCAAAATCGAATGTATTGCAGTCTGCAATATGCCAAAGGATGCCTCTATCTCACGGTAAATCACATGACGATCTTCTTGAGTCACAACCGATTTTGGTCTACCTTTACGAGATTTATCATTGAAGGACGCACGGCCACGACGAAATTCTGAAAACCAATTGTAAACAGTCTCTTCTGATGGTGCTTCTGATGGTGCCAAATGTTGAGCGAAGCGAATCCATGCATAACAAATTTCAAATTTTACGAATATAGTAATGACACATTTCAATATTGCCATCTAGTGGTCGTTTGTAAAAAGGTAACCTTTGTATATCTGAATGAAGATACTAGTCTCTGGGATTGTATAGCTTAATTCGAGAATAACTAAAGACTTTTCCAGTTTCATTTTTGCAGAAATAAACCCGCCCGCACTGTTCTTTGCAATACTGGACTATATTTCATAACATTATTGAACATTCTAAGTTAATAAATAATCATGGGAAACTATTAGTGCCAATTAAAATAATCTATAGGTTCATTTATAAACCACAGTTTTTTATTTATTGGTGCATTTTGCTAATTGTTTTAGGTAAAATTTTACGTTTTTGGTTTGTTAGCAGTTAACAATTTAAGCAAACGTGAACTTTATATTGTAAAAATTTACAATAGCTTTTCAATGCATAATAATTTGATTCCAATTAAACCCGTTCCAATAATTACTAACGTAATTTATCAGTTTTTTACATCTTCGTTTGCTTCATTTATTCATTTTGTTTTTGCTGTGGTTTTTCTGCTCGTTAATTTACTTCTTTTGTATACAATTGTTTATCTCTTTATATTTTAAACTAGCTGGAGTACCCTTCGTACGGTTTTTGTAGTGTACATTTTTGCTGCAACGTAAATGATAAGTGGGATACAGGGCCGTTTTTTCGCTTAGGTCAACGAGGCCATGGACTAAGGTCAGATTTTATAAGGGGCCCTGTCGCCGGTCTTAATTTTATTTTGTAAACAAAATGAACAACCTTAACATTATAAATATTCCATGAAATTCATATTTCAGACGAATGCTTGTTCGGCATTATAGAATTTATGTATGTAAAATATATTGGGTTGATGTAAACTAAACGACGATTTCTTTTTTTTTTTGTGTATAAGTTTATTCAACAAGAAAAATTCTGTATGGAGACGATAGAGTTGAGCCAGTTAGACGTCACTGTTGATATTGAATTGCTGTTTACCGTTTTTGTGCGGAATCCGCTTCTGTTGACGCTCATCAGCTTCATTCCACCAAAAGCAAATGCCGTTTGCAATGATCTCCCAAAGGATGATTCCGCTTCTATCCCACCATACGCACCACATTGCCTTCTTACTGTGGACACCTTTTGCTATTCCTTTAGGTGTGTCACCCGGAGATACACTAACTTTCTTTCTTTTGACTCTTCACCAGTGACAAGATTCTTCAAAAATGACGATTGCTCGTTTCTCTGCAGCAATTCGGCGAAAATTCGGACTCGATCGGCTTTGTTTTTGTCGCGAGGAGCCAATTTCCACACTTTTCCAAGCTTTTTTAGGCGACGGACGATCGTGGATTGGTCGACATTGAAATCTTCGGCCAGTAGCCGGGTTGTCATGCTATCATTCACGACTGACAAAAGTGCCTGATCGTCGAAATCCGATGGCCGTCCTCTTCTTTCATCATTCTTAAGACTTGTGTCACCCGATTTGAACTTGTGGAACCATCTTTCAACTTGTTTTTGACTGTTTGTTCCGTTGCCGAAAAGCTCGTTGAGATCGCGAAATAACTGTGCCTCTTTGCATCTTTTCACGAAGTGGTAGAGCAGTATATGAGGAACATGAATATGATTTTCGATACGCATTTTTTTCACCTAAAAACAGAAGAATATTTTTATAATTATTACATAAAACAAGCGTCATTTTTCAACTCAAAATAAAAACTCCAATAAAATCGTCGCTAATTTTGCATCAACCAATAATTTTAGTAAAATTAAATATAGCGGTAATGAATAATCAAGGTTAAAAATTACGTCTCAAAATTACAACGATTTTGAGACCTAATTTTTCCTAATTTTAATCGCTTAAATTGCAATATTTTTTCTTAATTTGACTTGACTTCTCCTGGGAGGAGGACCCGTACAAAGGGCCCGTACAAATACATATGGCCTAGGGCCCTTACAATTCATAAGACGATCCTGGTGGGATATTTAAATTTCAAGTAGAACACAAAATAATCGTTTCTTTAACCTAAACCACTCTTTTGTATATATTTTTAATGTTAGGTTAATAATAAATGAGATACGTTGTTTATAGGTAACTTTCCACAAAGCTCCCAAGTATATATCTTATTAAAAACTGCATTAAATAGAGAGGAATGGTTTTTTTTCTCATATTCATCTTTGCTGTTAAATAAATAAATCATAAATGTTTTGTTTCATGTTACTTTGTTCTAAATAATAAGTGAGATACTTCGTTTATAAGTAGCTCTCCCCATAGTTCTCAGATATACCAGGTCTACAAGTATGAAATGCGGATTTTTTTCAAACTTGCCGCGCAAACAGAGTTTATAGTTCAAAGTTTCAACACATATGGCGTTTTGTTAAGTTATCATTAAGTGTCAAATGCGTATAGGTTATAATTTGAAAAGTGATCATATAGTTTTGTTTTACTGTGTTAAAAATGTCAAATTTTGTGCCAAATAAAGAGCATTCGCGGACAGTACTACTGTTTTGTTTTCATTTGAAAAAAACTGCTGCTGAATCATACCGACTGCTTCGAGAAGCTTATGATGAATATGCTCCATCGCAAGATACGTGTGAACGATGGTTTCGGGGTTTCAGAAGTGGTGACTTTGATCTTACAGACAAAGAACATGGAAAACCTCCAAAAAATATGAAGATACAAAATTGGAAACATTGCTACAGGAAGACGATAGTCAATCACAAAAACAACTAGCAGAGCAATTAGGCGTTAGTCAACAAGCTGTTTTCAATCGCCTACGAGAGATGGGTAAGATCCAGAAAGTCGGCAGATGGGTTCCACATGCATTGAATGAGAGGCAGATGGAAAAACGCAAAAACACTTGTGAAATTTTGCTTGCACGATACAAAAGAAAGTCTTTTTTGCATCGTATCATTACTGGCGATGAAAAATTGATTTATTTTGAAAATCCCAAACGCAAAAAATCATGGGTGAACCCAGGCTCACCATCCACATCAACTGCAAGCCCGAATCGCTTTGGCAAATAGACAATGCTCTGTACTTGGTGGGACCAAAAGGGTGTGGTCTATTATGAATTGTTAAAACCTGGTGAAACAGTTAATACCCAACGCTACCAACAACAACTGATCGAATTAAACCATTCGCTGCTTATAAAACGACCAGAATACGAAAGAAGACAGCACAAGGTAATCTTTCTTCACGATAACGCTTCATCACATAAGGCAAAAGCAGTTTGCAAGACATTGGAGGCACTCAAGTGGGAAGTGATACCCCATGCCGCTTACTCACCAGACTTGGCCCCTTCAGATTACCACTTGTTCGCATCGATGGGTCACGCACTTGCCGAGCAGCACTTTTGTTCATATGAAAATGTGAAAGAATGGCTTGATGAATGGTTTGCGGGGAAAGGGGAAGAGTTCTACTGTCGAGGTATTCACAAATTGCCTGAAAGATGGGAAAAATGTATAACTTCTAATGGAGCATACTTTAAATAAATAAACTTTTATTGTTATTTTGAGTTTAATGTGTTTTATTTAAAAAAAATCCGTATTTCATACTTGTAGACCTGGTATTTCTTATTAAAAACTACATTAAACAGAAGAACATATTTTTTTCCTCACACATTTTTGATTTAAGTATATAATAATTGAGTTTCAAGATTTTTGTTTTAGGGTGTGGAGTATTATTTGGGGAGTTACGGGGGGAAACTCGGCAAATATTCATCCAATTGAAAAAGTATATATAAGCAAAATACAAACAATTTTAGTTATATATGTTTTTGCTGTTAAGTCAATAATAAGAGAAATATCTCAAAGGTTTTGCTTTAGGATGTCCCCCGTAACACCCCAAATGTTCATTTAAACGAAAAAAAGCATCAAAATAAAAGATTTGTTTTACGATTATAAACTATTTTTGTTTCACATAATTTTGCTGTAAAGTCGATAATAAGGGAGATATATGTAATTTTTAATTTTAGAGTGTCCCCTCATAACTTCCAAACTATTCATCTAATTGAAAAAAGCATTTAACAAAAAAGATTTGTTTTCTGACTATAAACAATTTTTGATCATATATTTTTCTGTTAAGTCAATAATAAGGGAGATATTTCAAGTTTTTTAATAAACAGTTTTAACCCCAAAACAAACCCATAGATTAAAAAATTTGAAATACCTTATAGCCTATGTTTGAATCCTGGTCTTCATACCGAATTTCTTAAAAATATGTACAGCCGTTTTTGCGTCAATCTCGGACAGACAGACAGACTGATTTTGACAGACTGATTTTTTTACGGATATTGTCTTGTAATCATCTGAAACGTGTAGAAAACAAATATGAGACCGAAAAAATAAAACAGATATAGCCTGCAATTTTATTAATGCTAGGAATTTACGGTCTTCTTATTTCTTTTTTAATTGATAATACTACAGGTCAAAAGAAGGCGAAAAACCTTAAAACACTTCAAAAAACACTGTAAAAGTTTTTTAATAAAAGATATAAATTTTTTAAGTTTTTAATTTTTTGAATTTTTCCCCCGTAACTCTTCAAATATTTACCCAATTAAAAAAATGCATTTAAATGAAAGATTTGTCTTCTTATACTTAACAATATTTGTAATATAAGTTTTTGTTGATAAGTCAATAATAAGGCAGTAATTTTTTTTTTCTGGGTTTTTTTCCGCCATAACTCTCCAAATATGTATCCAATTAAAAAAATGCATTTAGATAAAAGATTTTTCTTCTTATTCTTAATAATATTTGTATATAATTTTTTGCTGCTAAGTCACAGTATAATACAGTCCACTCGTGTCGGAACCTTTGATGTTGGCGTACCATATTTTCGTGACCTCCAGCTACCTCGTCCTAACCAGGGATCTAAAGAACGATACAGACTATTACGCGTATGGATACAGACGAAGCTTTATATGACAACTGAAACAAAAGAATTTTGCATTTTATGACTCTAAAATGAATTTTAAAAATATTATACAAAAACTATTGAAAGTAGTATAATAATAAAGTAGGAAAATTACTTAAATATAAAATAATATTTAATATTTTTTAATTTATTCACTTCGCAAAACTTCGCGCCCTAACCAGGATTCACACATGCGCATGAAAAATCTGGTACAGAAAAACGGTCGAGTGAAACTACTGTATATACTGTGGTTAAGTCAATAATAAGAGAGTAATTTAATTATTTTTTTCAAGTTTTTCCGCCATAACTCTTCAAATATTTACCCAATTAAAAAAATACATTTAGATAAATGATTTGTCTTCTTATTTTTAACAATATTTGTTACATACATTTTTGCTGTTAAGTCAATAATAAGGGAGTAATTTAAATATGTAATTTTTTTTAAACCCAGAAATTAAAAATTTAAATTACTCCCTTATTATTGACTTAACAGCAAAACTTTATGTAACAAATATTGTTAAGAATAAGAAGACAAATCTTTTATCTAAATGCATTTTTTTATATGGATAAATATTTGGAGAGTTATGACGGAAAAAACCCAAAAATTAAAAACTTACATAATAATATATTTTATTATAAAATTTTTACTAAGGTGTTTTAAGGTTTTTCGCCTTCTTTTGACCTGTAGTATCACCCATTAAAAAATAAATAAGACGATCGTAAACACCCTGTATAGAAGAGTGGTTTAGAATAAAGAAGCGATTATTTTGCGTTCTACTTGAAACTGAAATATCTCACTTACAATTTACGTTACAGCAAAAATATTATTACAGAAACCGTACGGAGTACGGCTAGAGTACGTTCAGGATAACTTCATGCCAGGTCTATATTACCGACTGGGTTGCGCAGAAACCAAATTTCGTCCATGTCATTACCGACAGCTGGTTTTATACATTTCAGTGGCGTCACTTACTTTGATCTGTTCTTGACTACGCGTATAATTCGATTTTGATTACTTAATTACGTTTTTGTTTTCTTTTTTAAATTTTGTTGTTTGATTTCTTTGTTAAATTTTGTTGTTTATTTTCTTTGTTAAATTTTGTTATTTGTTTTTTTTGTTATATTTGTGTTATTATTATTGTTATTTGTGAAAATGACGCCAAAAAAAAAAAAAAGATTGGGCTTCCAAGGTATGCCAATTCGGAGCCAAGCGAGAGAAATCATAAACAATGTCGCTAAATTTATGAAAAATGATTATAAATGTCTCAGATTATATACAGAAAATTATTAAAATGGAATTTATCAATATATAAACTGTTACATATATAATGTTCGTTCTACTGCATGTGTTCAGAGGGCTCCAACCAACCCTATTCTGGGGAAGTGTTTTAACTTTATTCCAAGATTTCACTTCTTTGTTCGCTTAATTTGTTACACTATACTTAATTTTTAAAATTAGTAGATTGTTAAGCAACGACTGCTCATTTTCTGGGTTGCGGGTTTCAATCAAATGTTTGTGTGGTGATCTTATTTTATTCTCTTTTTATAATATGACCTATATATCCACAACCATTTCCTTTTTTTCACTTTTACTTCAATTACAATAATTAAAAACTGTTACATACGGGCTTTATATATAATTTGCATTTACAGGATGAAATTGATACATTTATGTACGTCTTTGTAATCAGCTGTTTTCTCGCGCAGCATTGATGACGTATTTTATGATGCCCTGGCATGAAGTTATCCTGACCGTACTCTACTCCAGCTAGTTTTAAATAATTTAATATTTAGTTTATTGTTTGGAGTATTATATCTTGTTATTTTCTTGTAACAATTTTCTACCGGTATCATTTATTTTTTGTTGTTCATTTTTCATTTTTACAAAAAATTAATGACTTACGTCACGAAAAGGGGTCTGGAGTGACATGGAATTAAACAACTCTACTATATCTGGAAAGAAAAATTTGTTTGAGAGAAAATTTATTTTATCGATTTAAGTAAAACTGTATTAGATTTTAAGAATATTTTATGAAAAATGTTTTTCATTTCCGTATCTACAGCATATTATTATGGAGCAACACTGTTTATTTGCTCCAGTTTCAGATTCTGGAATCTATTGTTTACATTATTATCTTGCTTGATTATTTCCACCACTTATTGTATGTACCGTAAACACCAGATTTCAACCAAGAATACGATTTTTTGTTCCGAAAATACTAAATTGCTTAAAAAATATTTTTACTGAACACGGTTGCTGAAGTTTGATAGATTGATGTTAACCAAAACAACTAAGATCGAATCCTGTTTTTTCGCGGTTTCTTATTCACCTCCACTTTATTATGGCGCGAAACTCTCCTCTCTTCAAATAATCCATGATAAATTCATCGCTTCCAACCGATGAATGAATAAGTTAAAAGCATCTCGTTTAATAAATTTATTTGATACATATTTACCTAGACATATTTAACGTGCACTACAGAATATTGAGGTTATGTTATTATACAGAACTATTTGAATAAAGCAGGAACCTGAATTTATTTAAATTCAGGTTTGGGTTCACAGTAGATTAGTAATTTAACGTCCAATTTTTAATATAGGTAGAAATAGGAAATAATTTCACTCAGCTTTTTGGACAAGAAGCGTTTATTTTAACAAAACACAACGTTTCGCCAACAACATTGTTGGCTTCTTCAGGTGCTATGTTAGTTAAACGTAGCTATAACAGGCTGTACATCAATCATCTCCATGGATGGTGAATTGCAGTATTTCATTGACAAAAATGTGTATTTTAAGAAAACAGATCATAGGAAAACAGGACTTAAATTGCAATTAAATATTGTAATATAATGATCAAAAATATAAACATTCTTTAAATTTTACAATTCAAACGAGACTAAATAAACTATACAACTGTCCAATAATAACTTATTCATAACTACAATGATATCAAGTTTTATCAACGCATCAATATGACAGGCTGCGACACTATCATCTTGGCAACTTGGTACGCACAATTCAACAGAGTTGACAGTGTCCCACCCTGTACAACATAATGCACCGATAACCCTCGAAATCATGAAATTTTCCCAACCAACAACTCAGTGAAAAGAACCAAAATGAAGTAATGAGCTTCGGAGCAATCATACAATTCAACGTACCAATCCCTCAAAAACAATGGTACGCACAAAGTAATGAGAGAATGGTACCTCAGATGGTATATCAAGTCCAAAACCCAAAACCCTTAAGGATCCATACATCCAATTTAAATACAATAAAAATAAAAATTGTAAGAAATAGTAAAAAACAAAATTTAAACCGGTACAGACACCGGAAAAACCAAAACAGTAACAGTTGGAAACCTAGAAAGATATAGAGTATTAAATCTTCATACAGTCCGACGTACTCACTCCCAAAATCGATGGTACGCACAAAGATCCTGCGGAAAGAGTACCCCAAACTGTATATCGGACCCAACAACTCTATTACCCTAGATAATCCAAAACGAACTGTTTAACACATGTTTAAATGATATTAATACGTTAAATTAAGTAAAATTTTGATTTTGTGGAGATGGGAGGAAGGAACCACAAGGTAAAAGGATATTGTTCAAGTTAACTCGCCAAACTCTTCAAAATTCAATTAGGTACCCCGTGTAGAAACAAAACAATTAAAGAATTGTGCAAATAAACTCAAAAATATCACAGATGTAATAAGATATAAATGAGAGCAATGTGGCTCAGTCACTCCCAAAACCACAAAATATGGTTTGGGTTCATGTTCAGGTTTAATAACAATACGAGGGTTACCTTTTATGTTTTTACAAATAACCACTAGATGGCAATATTGAAATGTATCATTACTATTTTCTTAAAATTTGACATTTATTATTATGAAATCAGTGGTAGCATATAAATTGACCGAGTAGTTTGTTGACAGGGAGCGTAAAAAAAAACAAGTTTCTGAAAAAAAAAAAATGGATATTACTGGTGAAGGTTTTCGTTGAATGATTTTTTACGATTTTAGTAAAGGCCTAACTCAACAAAAATGCATAAATTCTCTTCGTTCAACTTTTGGTAATAAAGCACTATCAGAAAAGACTGTTTACAGTTGGTTTGCAGAATTTCGTCGTGGTCGTGCGTCCGTCAGTGATGAATCTCGTGAAGGTCGACCAAAATCGGTTGTGATTCAAAAAAGGATCGATGCTGTGCCCAAAATGATGGAAGAAGATCGGCATGTGACTTACCTTGAGATAGAGGAATCCTTTGGCATGTCGTAGTCTGCAATACATTCGATTTTGCATGAAAATTTAGCTGTGAAAAAGATCTGTTCCCGATGGATTTTGCATAATTTGACCCAAGCTCAAAAAAATGTTCGTGTTGATTGGTGTAAGGGAATGCTAAGAAAAATCCGTATACAACATCGTTATAACTTGGATTTATTCATATGTACCGGAAACTAAGCAACAATCCACTGTTTGGCTCTTCCAAGATGAACCGAAACCCACAAAAGTTGTTCGTTCACGAAGCACTTGATCACTTGTTTCTTCGGTTGTACTGGACATATCGCACCATTCCTTAAGAGGATCATCGGAGAACAGTTAATGCTAAATGGTATACAATAATTTTGCCAGAAGTCATTGACAAAATCAGGAAAAACAACTAAAAACGTCGCATCATTCTTCATCATGACAATGCAAGCTCCCACTCAGCACGTCAGACAATTGATTGTTTGAAGAAAAAATACATCGAATTAATGTCACATTACCCGTTTTCACATGATTTATCCCCTAACGACTTTTTGTTCCCCAATGTCAAACAAAAAATGCGTGGGCAGCGATTTTGATCACCTCAAGGATGTGTTGAAGCCTTCGAAAACCTTGTTTTTGAGACACCAAATTCAGAGTAGAAAAAAATGTTTCGAGAATTGGTTTGAACGCATGCAAAAGTGTATAAAGGCGAACTTAAATACATAACTTATATGCATATCATTTATATTTCATTTGTGAGTTTTTCTTCATTTACGAAGCTGATCAATTTGGTGGTTGATGTGTTGCTGTTCTGGAGCACTTCTTTCATGGTGCTTGATATCTTGTATTTATTTCTGTTGGTGCAATATTTAAGACAGTCTATTACTATGTGTGTCACTGTTAAAGGTGTATTGCACTGTGTGCAGATTTTGGGTTCACTTCGTGCAAGTAGGTGTTCGTGTGTGATTTTAGTGTGCCCAATTCTCAATCTAGTGAGCATAGTTTGTTTAGAACTTTCGTTTCTGTTATTTTCATTATTTGATAATTTTTATTCGTCTTTGCATTGGGTTCTGTTCTCAAGAATGTATTTCTCCATATATATATAAATTCTTTATTTCCCCTAGGCCTTGCGGCGTTAAGGATTTTAACTGCTACATGAAAATAGAAATACGCATACATAATTACAATACAGTATATTTACAAATTGGCTTCAATAAATTTTATATGAATTTTCTTCTTTATTCTTCATTCTTCCTCCGGTGTCCCTCTCTTTCTTCCTATTCTCTTTTCGGCTTCCATCTCTGGTCTCCTTCCTTCTTGACTACAGTTTTTCTGCCCCTCTATCGTCTCTTTTTTCGCTTCTCTTCCCTCTTTTCTTTCCTCCTCCTTTGCCTCTCTCTTCCTTCCTGTTCTCAGTTCTATCTTACCTCTCCGCATTCCGTCCTTCTTTCCTCGAGTACTCTCACCCACCTTTCTCCCTTTCCGTCTTCACTCAACAGCTCCTTTATCTCGTCCTCCCATTTTATCATCTTTCGACATCTTTTTGTTAGTTGTTCCAAGAATTCTTCCTCCTACCTACACATTCTGAATAGCATATCCTCTGGTTTTGCCCAATACCTATTACTCCGTTCTTCATTTCCACATCTTAAACTGGCAATCATCCAAAGTCCCCTGCCTTTCCTCTCCACCCTTTCAAATATTTAGGTATTCCTACCGTCCTTATCTCACTATACCTTTTCACATTACTTGAATTGTCTATTCTTACTATTCTTTCCTGATCCTGTACCTCCTTGTCTCTCCTCCTCAATTCTTCTACTATGTTTCTTCCTCCGTTTCTCTGTCGCTCAGCTTCCCTTGTGTCCATCCCACATCTCCAATAGTACTCTTTCCTTGTTTCTCCCTATTCCAACAGTTTACCCTTTTGTTCTTCCTTCATTCTTTCTTCCCAGCATTCTCTTAATATCATCCTTCTTTCGTCCCTTCTGATTTTCTCCTCATACTTCGCCGCCCTCACCCCGTCTCCCACTCTCAGCTTTTCCCTCTTCATTTCCTCCCTCACTATATATCCTGGTGTCGTTCTGTCTAATCCCATAATCCATCTCATGTATCCCTCTTGTACCCTTTCTACTATCTCCCATTCCTTCCATCCCCAGATCTCTACTCCGTACATAAGGATACTCCGTTAATATCCCGTCAAATAATTTCATCCTCCATATAATCACTCGCAAATATTCTTATATTTTTACAGCTTTAAATGAAGTTTATTATTTGTTGTGTCTATTGATGTGTCATTTATTTATAATTAACATCTTAGATTTTTAGGATGTTACTTCCTATATTTTGTTATAATACTAGGGAGGAAATATAAAGCCGTCATGAGTGCTACCAACTTAAGAGACCTAAATTGCCCTAGTGCAATGCCAAGTATAGAGCCAATTACGAGAACTCTTTTAAGATTTATCCTATAGATGGCAGTACTTCAGACTAATATTTTTGTTTAATTTTTTATTTCAGTTTATTCAAATAAAATCAGGTAACTATTATTCTTGTATACATTTCGATGGCAGCATTGAAAGGAAGTAACTTTTAAATTTCTAATTTATTTTAATTGTGATATTTTGTCCAAAAATTTTACAAAAATATGCTATTACTTTCACCATCACAAAAAAGAAATGTAACCCCAATTTTTGTTGAAATTTAAATTGGTTACATCTGACAAAATCCCAATACTGTTGAATAAAATACCAGCCTGTACATTTTTTAATTAATCGAATGTTGGAAACGGAAGCTTAGAAATAAAAATTTTAAAATCACAGTTCATTTCCGAGACATTTGAACCTTTGTTTGCCAATTTATAAATGGCAGGTTTTTATAAATAAAAATACTATATCGTGGTTATATTACAATTTTATTACCTTTATAACAGTGGAAAGGTGTGGGTGTGTTTGATTAATTTTTAATTTTCTGCAAAAATAAACAAGATTTTAAAAATTTATGTTGAGGGAAATTTTGCAGATTAAATATCAACAGCTAGACATGGTTGTCAGTAGTTGAGAAATTGAATTAAGTTAAGATTGATTTCGTTCGAAAGCGTAAACAGTGGGATAATGTTTGTTGTTGTAAACATTCCGGAAAACAACAAAAGCCACATTACATTTGGAGAATTTTAATCTGTAAATGGAACATTTAATTTATATAAAACATCAATAAAAAGATATATATATATATATATATATATATATATATATATATATATATATATATATATATATATATATATATATATATATCTTTTTATTTAGTAATTATATATTTATATATATATATATATATATATATATATATATATATATATATATATATATATATATATATGTAAACAAATAAGGGATTTATTGTTTAAATAAAACTCAAGTTGTTCACAGACTATTTTATTCTAAGTATTCACTCTTACAACGTAAGAGAACATCTGATCTCTCTATCAGATTCTATGTGTGTTTTATAAAAACCAGTTAGTGTAATCAGCCGTCATCATTATCGTTAATGAGTCGTCATCATTAGGATTGCATCTAGATAACATTTTATGGTGACGGAACAGGGCTTCGTGGAAGGCTAGATGCTAACACGGCCGTCCTGCTCCTGGCGTGTCCTCACGTCCTTTCTGTAGACGAATATCTGGTAAATGATGATGTGGTAGATGACAACAGGGGATGATCATGTAAGCCTTAGAATTGTCTGAAAGTCTTCAAAAAGATTAGAAAAGATTTAAGGTCTAATATAATTGACCTTTTAAGGTCCCTGACCATTTAAGATCCCTGATCATTTAAGATCCACACCATTGACCATTTAAGATCCACACCATTGACCATTTAAGATCCACAACATTGACCATTTAAGATCCACACCATATTCGAGGGTTCAACTGGCAGAGACGATCCCTGACCATTCAACTGCTCTCAACTGGCAGGTTGGTCCCTAATCGTTCAACTGCCCTCAACACGACCAGTGTGTCTTGCGGTACTCGACAAGCTATCAATTCTCAACTCAACTATCCATCAGTTTATTTCATTACAGATTGTCTACAGTACCCAACAAGCTCAGTGACTGTCGCTGCTACATTATCAAACTAATAAAACTTCTCTTACCATTTTACTCATGTTGTAACCATTACCTTCATACAATTTGTCCATAAACTAAATACCGCTCGTCCCTTCTGACCATTTTTTTTTTTTGTATTTCTACTTCATTACTGGAACCATTTTATTCATCATCTAAAGATTTTTTGTATGTAAGTTGTCTGTCCCTAAATAAAACAACGCTTGTCCATTTTGATAATTTTCATCAATACATTTGCTATTTCGTCTTAACTGCACCTCAATCTGTTGTCAATCGCTAAGTATAAATTCCATTAGGAAATAGCTTTACCAGACGTAACTAGTTTGATAGCACGAATAATACCTGAAAAATTATAGCCTGCAAAAGGATTTCATCTGAAAACGTCGGAAAACGTTTTCAAACGATTCGTTTTCCTTCCACGGTGGAAGTTCCACCAAAGTGTTCCACCATAATCACTTATTATTTGCAATAATTGAAACGTGTCACTTGCGTTTTTCACTTTCACTATTTGTCACTTAATCATCAAATTAATAATTTAAACAAAACACTGCAAAAATGCAACAAAGCAAGATCCCAATAAAATAACAAAATATTATTAAGACGTGCATGATTCCCATTCACAAGTAGAAACGTTGACTCGATCCCACTTCTGATGTAAACAAATAAGGGATTTATTGTTATAAAACTCAAGTTGTTCACAGACTATTTTATTCTAAGTATTCACTCTTACAACGTAAGAGAACATCTGATCTCTCTATCAAATTCTATGTGTGTTTTACAAAAACCAATTAGTGTAATGAGCCGTCATCATTATCGTTAATGAGTCGTCATCATTAGGATTGCATCTAGATAACGTTTTATGGTGACGGAACAGGGCTTCGTGGAAGGCTAGATGCTAACATATATATAATTACTAAAATACTGGTTAAAAATCAGTTGATAGTATAGTTCAGCGGTTCTCTTTGGTCATACGATATCAGAATGAAGTTAGTTAGTTAAAATTTTGGCGCGCAGCAACATAGGCTATTTACGCCTAACGCAGCCCATCTAAATGACTAGACTATATATTAACTAAACTAAACAATAAATTAGACAATAAATAAATAAATAAAATCATTAAAAATACGCATACTAAATAAAAGAAATTTTGCACTAACAAACACAAATAAATAATATAAAAAGTCTGTTCGAAAATTAGAACAGACTCAGGGTGATGGTAAGAGGCTGTAAAGGGGCCAATTACCATCGAATATCACAGTCAATAACTAGAAACACATTAAAATAAGGTGCAAAACTTCACACATAAAACAATAAGTTCGATTCTCTGAGGAAGAGTATCAGCCTGTCATGAGAACCCTGTCGTCACCGAAAGAAACTGACAGGTCATAGCACAGGCCTAACCTCTCCCTGACATCCTCGAACTGTATACACTCAGTTAAAAAGTGTAACACAGACAAATCTGTATTACACGTCTCACAGATAGGGGACTCTTCTCCTCAAAGGGGGTGTCCATGGGTCCACCAACAGTAACCTATACGGAGGCGTGTGATGGCGGTTTTCTCCCTGCGGTTAATCCTGCATGAAGAACCACATGGTTTAACGTTTCCCTTAATCTGTCGTAATTTCTGTGTGCGGCTCAGGTCATGTTGCCACATGTCTAAAACCAGGTGTTTCATAGGTCTGTGATAGCCGGCTTGCATAGGCATCCATAGTCCATCTTAGAGCGCACTAAAGAACGATATAAACGCAACGTGATAGTGCGGTCTGCACCCCATGTCTTGCGACTGAGGACCCGCAACAAATTAAATTCCCGCGACTTTTGGCATTTTTTCTTGACGGACAAAAAATGTGCCCGCCAAGTTAGGCGACTCTAATAAACGAGACCCAGAAATCTGGCAGTATCGGTAAATGGTAACTGTGCTCCATTTAGCGTGAGTTTAGGGTTGGGATGGACACCCCTTTTTCTACAAAAATGGACACACACAGTTTTGCTGGTCGAGAATTTGAAGCCATTTTTGGTTGCCCATGTATCGAGACGATTGATGGTCAGCTGGATCTGATGTTCGATTGTACTAGTCTTTAGTCCGGCGGATGTCAGAATGAAGAAGAACTCCAAAATCTGTATTTAATACGAAGGCTACCTTTTAAGTTTTTAAAAAGACTAAGAAAGAAAAAAATGTTTTTGGAACAAACTGTTTTTTGCTTTTCTAAATATTCACTTTTAAGATTTATACACTTTTGCATGCGTTCAAACCAATTCTCGAAACATTTTTTCCACTCTGAAATTGGTATATCAAAAACGTAGTTTTCAACAGCTTCTTGAGGTGATAAAAATCGCTGTCCAAGCATATTTTGTTTGACATTGGGGAACAAATAAAAGTCGTTAGGGGATAAATCAGGTGAATACGGGCAATGAAACATTAATTTTATGTTTTTCTTCTTCAAATAATCAATTGTTTGACGTGCTGTGTGGGAGTTTGCATTGTCATGGTGGAGAATAATGCGAGGTTTTTGGTTGTTTTTCCTGATTTTGTCGATGATTTCTGGCAAACAAATTGTTATATACCATTCAGCATTAACTGTTCTCCGATCCTCTAAAGGAATGGTTGTGACATGTCCAGTACAACCGAAGACACAAGCAATCATTTTCTTAGAAGTGCTTCGTAAACGAACAACTTTTGTGGGTTTTGGTTCATCTTGGAAGGCCCAAACAGTGGATTGTTGCTTAGTTTCCGGTTCATATGAATAAATCCAAGTTTCGTCACCTATAACGATGTTTTATACGGATTTTAAATTTTTTCCCTTACACCTAAGCATTCCCTTACACCAATCAACACGAGCCTTTTTTGAGGTTCGGTCAATTATGCGAAATTCATCGGGAATAGATTCTTCTTCACAGGTAAATCATGCAACATCAAATGTATTGCAGTCTGCGATATGCCAAATGATGCCTCTATCTCTCGGTAAGTAACATGCTGATCTTCTTCACTCGTTTTGCGGACAGCGTCGATGTTTTTTTGAATCAGAACCGTTTTTGGTCGATCTTCACCCCTGACATCACTGACGGACGCTCGACCACGACGAAATTCTGCAAACCAATTGTAAACAGTCTTTTCTGATGGTGCTTCATTACCAAAAGTTGAATGAAGCGAATCTATGCATTGTTGTTGAGTTAGGCCTTTACTAAAATTGTAAAAAAATATCCAACGAAAGCCTTCACGAGTAATATCCACAAAAATTACTACAAGAATCTTCAAATCCAGTATTTTTACCAATAATTATTAATAGTTTTACCAACATGGCCCTATGATTGCTGATCGTGGATCAGTACGGGTACCATTATTGTTTACGTAGAATCCTACGTATTATTTGACCTGACGTTATAACTTACAACAATATAGATTTTGGTTAATTCTATCCCATATGGGCTTAAACCAAACTAAGATATATAGATGAGGAAAATTAAGGAAATGGCTATGGACGACATAAGGAGAGTGGCGTTGAACTGGAATTCTCAAGTCAGTCGAAGCCGTCCTGTCTTCGGCCGAGAACATACAGAAAGCCGGTACCGGCTTTACTGGCAATAAGCGCTGATCTGCCGCAGTATTTGTCCATGTTTTTAAACATAACCGCACACGCTGTGTACTGGTCGGCGCCGGTTGGTGTCGGCTACCTGCTTACCGAAACGTTTAAGCAGTTTAAGAAGCTTGTTGTCAGCGCCGAAACAAAAAAATATTTAAAAAATCTTGCATCATCTTCTTTTAACTAAGGAAAAAGATGGTGGTATTCCCCATATTTACATCTCTTTTGGTTTATTGCATGTATACCTTTTCTTTTTGGTTCCATTTTTAAATATAGTGATTCTGTTACAAGCAACTCATCCAAAGATGAATCAGAACTCGCAATTTTCACTTATTTCAACATATAATTGAGCCAATATACGAAAGAGTAGCTATACACTTTCAAAACTAGCGTTCACTCTATGCTAGGCCAATATAATTAAAAAATGTACGATTAATAGAAAAAAATAAATAAAAACTTCAATTTATAGGTTACGTCATCTGTCAGTCTCACTTGCAATATCAGCGTTTAGTGTGTGCGCAACCAGTAACCCAGGACGCTTGTTTTCGGTACCGACTGTCAGCGCTGTTTTACCGGCTTTCTGTATGTTCTCGGCCTTAGACTGGTCTGCCACGGATAAGCGGATACCTAGCGCCGACTTGCCTTGAAAGAAGCTTAACAGAGAAACATTACTTGGAGGGAGCTCAAACAATTAACTCAAGATAGACCTAAAGGGCAGATCGGAAGAGGAAGAAATGAAGATATTTCTGTGCATAGTGAATGTGGCGCCCGCTCCTGGCCTAGGTAGGGTAGGAGTCCAGGACGACACACAAGGATTGACTTAAAATGTCAAAAATATAATTGTGAGAATTTAATATAATAAAATAAGGTCAGGTTCTTGTTGCATAAGCGTTGCCAGGAATGATAACCAAAAGAGAGAAAAAAATTATTATCAAAAAAAATAGTTGAAAAAAAACTTAGTCAAAAAAAAATAATTTGTACAAAAACAAAATTAAATAATTTTAATTGTTGCGGACTGCAACAATTGATAGCGGTAAGCGCGGCTGGGAATACGACGAATTACTCTAAATTAATCCCAAAAATAAATTATAAAAAATCTTGATTTTAAATTTATAGAAAAAAAAATGAATATTAAAATTTACAAAAAAAATGAATTTAAATGATTTCTCAAATAAATTTATAATAAATATGTTGGGCTAAATTAAACAAATAAATAATTATTATTTAAACAGAACGAACAAGTGGAAACGGTCAACCACGCGTTCTGAGTTGCATCGACTATATGACGTCACACAACCAAATGAAATTTTTTAATTTAATGTTAATATGACAACTTTTATGAATAAATTTTAGAGATTATTAATAAACCCTTCTCTCTTGGTCTGACAAAAATGCAGTAATTTACAAATTACTGCCACAAAACCGAGTTTAACCACACCAAGAAATCGGGAGGGAAAAACTTCAGAATAAATTACTATAACAAATTTAATTTAATAATTAATATATCCTTAGTATATTAATTAACCCTTAATACCAATTGTAGTTAAATTTAACTGATTTCAAAACTCTTTCACAATTATAAATCAAAAACACGTCTACTCACTTTGATCGGAAAAATATTAATGTATAAAATGGATTAATTTGGCTGGAAGGTGTCTTACCAGCGGCTCTAAACAAGTTTTATTTAAGAAAACAAATGGTTATATTTAAATAAATTAAAATTAGGTTTTTAAATTAATACAATAATAAAATATTATAGAATTATATAATTATTATATAAAATATTATTGTATCGGGTAAAATATGGTAATATATTTGTAATTTGGAAATAAAATATAGTGAGGTTCTAAACATGTTTTGTCTATGAAATGAATATTTATTTAAATTAAGTAAAAATGATAATTAAACGGAAATAAATTAAAATTTGCAATATAAAATGAAAAATACAAAGTGGTACGCCCTAAGCGGGCGCTTCAGTGAATATATGCTAGTTAATAGAAATTTCCATGTTGTGTTAGTTAGTTAAAATTTTTGGCGCACAGCAACAAATGCTATTTGCGTCTAATTTCCATATTGACAACCGGCAAGGTTATTGAGATAGAAAGGTTATGATTGTGAAACCTAACGAAAGCTAGAGGAGACTTTAAAGAATGTACAAACATCTTTAGGTTCGTGGGCAAGAAATTAAAGACAATACGAAGATGATAATGAATAAATAAATTAAGCATTCTGTACTTTCTACATCAGATATTCACTGTCTGGCTATTTATTCTCAGTTTCTCTTTTTATCTCTTTCTATTTCTCTGTCTTTCTCTCTCAAATCCTACAGGTATAATTGAAAATATTTGTTTGGAATTTATTAAATGAATGAATATTCAAAAATTCATATCAAAAAATCTTTCTCACTTAACAAAACATTAATCAAAATATTTCGTTCGAATTTTTTTTTATTGTTTCTCTGTAATTTGCCTGATTCATCAATAGTAGATCGAAAATAAACTCAATTTATCAATATCAACTGTTGACATAGCAGAATACTATTGCTTTTCATATTTATAAATAGTACTCTTTTCATTTTTGTATCCAGAATTATAAAGCTGAGCTGAGGGAAGTTAATAGAATTTGATGCTTCCACTAAATGCTTCCTGAGTCTTATATCTAAACTAAATGGTTTATTGTGTTTCTGGCGAGCTTAAAACGCGTCTTAAATTTAAAACTTGCTTTCTGAGAAAGGATTTGTTAAGAAACAACATTTTAAAATTTATTATTAAATTAAATGTGACAAAGAAAGTGGATTGTTCAAGAAAATTGTTTGTTTAATATGCAATGATATGGAGATTACCCGAGCCCTGGAAGTCATTTATGCGAAGCAGAATAGCTCGCTCGTAATTTTTGGTTGGATTATTTTCAAAACTTATTGAAAATTGTTGAAAATATTATTATAAACGTTTTAAATTTAATGTTTGACATCAATTGAAAGGTTTTGAAATGACACAAATGTTTAAAAATATTTTTATTTTTGTGTTAATTTTATGAGCAAGCGCTAAACCATCTGATGTTGCCGTTTGACCGCCTGCACAGATGTGGACGTGTGTCCAACTACTGCCTATGTCAAATAATTTTGTAAAAATATTTATACAAATAACAGGTTCTGCTTAGCCGTTCGCAACAGGCGAACTGTAAACTGCATTGCTTTAAACTGTAGATGCCGTTCTGTGTACACTAAAAAATTGACGTAATACTGACCATATTACGTCTGGATGTTCATAGATTGAAAATATGGTCAGTCAATCAGATAAAATAAAATCACCACGTAGTCAACTCGAAGTTAAAAACTGTGGTTTTAACTTCGAAGTTAAAAACTGTGGTTTTAACTTCGAGTTGACTACGTGGTGATTTTATTTTATCTGATTGACTGACTGAAGATGTGCATACTACCCATGCACGAAACGTTTCATATTTTATAAATTGACAAGAACTATTTTAATAAACTGACGAATAAAAGAGAACCTGCGTTTTATATATATATATATATATATATATATATATATATATATATATATATATATATATATATATATATATATATAGGTAAGTTTGACGTGATATTTGCCAAATATGCCCCAGAAAACTTTTATCCTATTATTATCCTATTTTATCTTATTTCTCAGAGCGGCTGTAAAAATCTAATGCACATTGAAACGGAATAGTACGCCTGGAATATGATTTTTTTTTCAATACGGAATTAATCGTTGGTATTTAAAAAATATATACGATATGTCCTCTGTACCCGCGGATTAGGTAATCACGCTTTCAGTTATCCGCGGTTGACATCTCGCGATATTTTATTTTTCTCGTTAAAATCATCGGATGAGTCATTTTCTGATATAACATCAGCATGTGAGGAGTACCCTAATGCTACTTCTATACGTCATTCAACTAGTTTCATCTCATCACGTAGTCATTGTTACATTACCACAACAAGAATACATTTTATAATTATTTGTATTTATTTATTATTTATTACTGTACCCAATTTATTAATTAAACATGTAGTATACTAACAGAAGAGTGAACATATGAGAACAGATAAAACGAAAATATACGGTAATATAGAAGGGATTCGCTTTAGCCATGGATTTCGTTATCCACGGAGTGGATTGGAACCTATCCCTTTCTGATAACGAGGGGAATAGTGTAAATATTTTTAAAATTTCATGTAGGGCAGTGGTTCTAAACATTTTTCAGGATTACAACCATTGCAACAATTTTTCAGGAACCCTTATATAAAATATGAAGAACTTACGGCCCCTTATATCTTCACAGCCGGCGTAACGCATGGACGATCAGGGCAATTGCTCAGGGCCTCGCCCTCGCACAGTATACAAAATGGTTAATGATGTACAGTCACAGCTCATTTGCATAGGGTCCAGCACAGATAAAGTACAGTCTACGCTCACTTGAAGACGGCGCTGCAAAGTTTGTAACTCAGTTCTCCGTATTCTTTCTGTATTAATACCAGGAGGCGCACGGCACTCCTTTTATATACCTACGGCCCCTTGGTTGAGAACCACGGATGTAGAGAATTAAATGATAGCACTTCTAAAAGCGCATCTTTTACGGCTGTCGCTACCTTTCGCGTCCTCTTCTCCAGGCATCTCTGTCTCTTCAGTCTCCTTCTTGAAGGCCTCCATTTGCCATTGCCTCACACACATCTGTCTTCCAAGATCTCATAGGTCTACCAGGTCTTTACGGCCTTCCAGCACCAAATTCCACATTCTTTTGGTCCATCGCGTATCCGACAATCTTTGTATAACAAGTGATTATTTAATGGCGAGACGACAGAAAGAATGGTAAAAGAATGGCACAGGTAATGGCTGCCGGAAATCATTGATTCAATAATTTGGAGAGGGCGGTAGTGTCTACTACGCACATGCGCGCATAATCGCCTGCTACGATGTGTATGAAAAGGCAAATTATTTAAACTTCCAGTGACGTCGTCTCGCCATTAAATAATCACTTTGTATATCCAGACCAAGAAAGTCTCTTTTTACCGACCGCCAATATATATAAGGGAGGTATTGTTATCATACCGATTTTGACATTTTGAGATTTCGATCGATTTCCACGAATTGAGGTCCCTACATAACGTTTTAACTATTTTTAGTATGATGTCTGTCGGTCCATGTACACGTGCAGAGCAAATTCGGCTAAAAATATTTTTATGAAACTTCATATTTAAGCTTTTGACATCAATGACACGAGTTGATCAACTTTTGTTAAAAATCGGTTAACTAAAAATGGGAGTTTACTCGTGTCGGAGAATTTTTGAGAATATTTCACAACAGAAATATTTCGAAAAATTTATTTAACAAAAGTTTATATAAAAGCAATAACTAACAACTTTTATTTGAGACATTTTTTTGATAAAGCAGCATAAATTTAACAAGTACTTTGTGATGGCGGTCGTCCTGTGGTGGCCACAGCTGATTTTTTTCAATGGTGTCAATTATGTTTTCTTTGACACCCATTTTGGCTCTAATCGTGTCATTAGGTAAGCGATCAAGCTTCGAGATACCCATAGCTCCTCCGCTAGAAATCCATTTATACAGCAGTTAGTCTCTCTTTTTCCGCCAACGGAGTGGCCGAGCGCATTAAATCGCAGCAATTTGGACTTGTAAAGACAGTCTGGATTGTGTGGTTGGTAGTTCGATTCTCCGTCGGTGATATTATTCGGGCGAGAATAACATGTTTACATTACTCTCATAAAATAAATAAATAAATAAATCTCTCTTTTTCCCTTCTTAGCACCCAAACTTCCGATCCATACCTGCAGATGCTTTCTAATATGGTCTTTTAAATGGTTTTCTTGATTTCTATAGTAACTTTATCATTCAAATAACAGAGTTGAGTTGTTTTATAACTCTTTTGCCCTGGTTTATTTTACCGGAAAAGTCCACCTGGTTCTTCCCGGAAGTTGATAGGGTTATACCAAGGTATTTAAACTCAGAACATTTTTGTATAGTCTCGCTCTCTAGGACGTGATACCTGCCTTTTCTCCGATCACCACCTATTCTGTTTTTTATAATTTATTTCAAGACTTCATTGTTTGTAGGATTCTTCTAGTTTCCGAAGCATCTAGCTAGAATCATCTTCATCCTCGGAATTTACCACTTGATCAGCGGCGAAAAGCAATGTATACAATAGTATACCCTCCATCCTTATCCCCATTCATAAAAATGATGATGAAAGCTCTTAATACTAAAATTAAAGGACGAAAAATTACTTTCAAAAACAGTTGATTTTGTTGCGATTCTGCCAAATAATATTGTCCTAGACGTCCAGTGTTGAATGCTCAAAAGGTATCTTTCACTTATTAAATACTCACGAAATCCTGAAATTTGTTAAGATTTACGCTTCACATCAATTTTTTAAGTTTAAGTTTGACAGTTTAGAGTGGTAATAAACGATGTACACAGTAGGGAACTAAAATGGTACGGGGCGTCTTTCTGGGGTATTTATTCAATGTCTTAATCAATCTTTTGATATGACCGTATAACTTGTAATGCCTCTATCCACTGGTTTCCTTGACTGCCATAATAATACTAATTTAAGTTATCATCCCATAAAAATAATATCTCTGGCCATAATATCCCTTAACAAATTTAAAAATTATTACATTTTTATTATTACATCTGTTTTATTACCATATTATCTCTTATCTTCGCATTCGTTTAAAAAACCAGCAATGAACATAAACGAAACATCGTGCTTTCTAATGGAACTGTTTTAAAATTCCAAACCGGTAGTAAATCCAAAAAAAGCAAATTCCCTTATGAAGGGTTTTGTGTAACGGACAAAATGGCTGATGGATTTACAGGTAATAGCGAGAAACGACGGATGAATGGAAATGTTAAATTTTAAACGAAAAAGTGATTGACTCAATTTTATTTATCCATAATCATCTCCTACTTTAACTCAAATTGCAGAACTTTTTAAGAAAACTTTTTAACGAAATTTTTAGTTTTCTTAGAGAGAATATAATCATTGTTCTACAATATTTTTATTATTTTTTATGATTAGACAATATTTACCAATTCCACAACATGGCTTCTTTAAGAGTAAATCTGTACTTACTAATTTGATACCATACATTCAATACTTATGCGACAACATCAACAATAGGTGCCAAATTTTAGCTATATACACCGAATTTTGCAAAGCCATCGACAAAGTCCATCATAAAACCCTGATTTGAAATTGGGCAGTTTGGTATTTGTCGCGATCTTCTTCGTTGGATGGAATCCTACTTTTCTAATCGCAGTCAGTTTGTTGCAGTGAATAATTATGAATCAGAAATTGTTTCTGTTACCTCAGGAGTTCCACAAGGGTCTCATCTGGGGCCATTATTGTTCAGTATTTTTATTTATCATATTGTTAATTGTTTTTCAAATTCATATTACACATTATACGCAGATGATTTAAAATTTTATAGAACAGTGACCAAGCAGAAAGACTGTAACTTGCTTCGGAATGATCTAACTGCTTTGAAAATATATTGTGAACGCAACAAACTGACACTCAACGAGGATAAATGCAACGTAATGATATTTACTAGAAATATTCATAAAATCACTTACGATTTAATATTAGATGACAAAACACTTACTATTAGAAATCAGATCAAAGATTTAGGAGAAATACCTGATTCTAAACTAATGTTTGATAAACATGTACATAACACACGTACAGAAAGCACTTCGAAATGTGGGATTTATATTCGCAGGCGAATTTAAAAGTCCTCTTCCGCTAATTAACTTATTTAACTGTCTTGTCCGAAGTCATGTTAATATTGTCACATAGGTAATCCTAGGTCAGGATTACGACATCTAGACATTGTGACGGTCAGCTGTCTGATTAAAAACTATTCGTCAGCGTCTGACGTATGTGGCCTGATTACGAAAATGCAGACATCGCATTTTCATAATGAAGAAATATTTGTCATGACGAATGAATATTGGAACTGGGTTACTTTTGGTTACAAAAAGACTGGATGAAACAAAATAAAACAGGAGGCTACCCGGATGGGTAGCCCCCGCCTCGGAGATAGGTCCAAGCCGATCCTGGCCAACACGGGTTGGACCGAAGACTTCCCCAACTCCATGGATCAATTAAAACATATATTGTAAATGTGATATACACATGTAATAAATTTGTTATTTTGAAACCAGGAGTTGTGCCTCAATCAAACCACCCACGTGACAATATGATACAGATACATATGTACAGTGTAGAATCCACACTATAAGATCTATAGTGAACTTATAGAAAAAGAGCAAATGAAGTTCATTAATCGTTTAAATTACAAATTAAAACACAACATGTATTATAAAACAAATGAACAAAATTTAACTTTTTATAAAATGCTTCTTTGTCTTCTTCACAGACGAACGACACTTGAATTGATATTCTTTCACAAATTAATATACATATAATAATATTGATTCTCAATTAATTCTATCACTTTTTAATTTCAATTGTCGTTCGTATACTCTGAGAACTCAAAAACTTTTTATAACCAGTTTAGTAATTCCAATTAGGGACTAAACTCGCCCATTGCGAGAATTAGCAATAATGTTAACGAACTGAGTCCTATAGATATACTGTCATGTTCTTTAAGACGGACTTCTTAAAGTGGTGGGTCGCGGCCTCCTAGGGGACCGTGACCATCTCACTACGGAGCCACGAAGAGCCGGGAATATAACACTTGTAATTTTTTTATTATTTAAAATGGATAAGTAACTTTAACTTTCATACTAGATAAATATTATTCTTCATTGTAAATAGATTATTGAATGATTGAATGAAAATATATGTACGAGGGTAGGTTAAAAAGTCCGTACAAACAATAGAAAAACACATTTTGGACTGATTCCTTTTTAGTTGTCAACATAGACTCCTTTTAGCTCTATACACTTCGTCCAGCGTTTCTCCAACATTTTCAAGCCATCCAAAAAGTAAGATTCCGGAAGGCGTTAAAATAGGCATCTTTTTATGATGCCTCTTCGTTCAACGTGAATCTTTTTCCGGCGAGCCGTTTCTTCATGTTTGAAAACAGGAAAAAGAGGCTGGGGGCCAAATCTGGTGAATACGGAACAATTCAAAGCGTAATTCATGCATTTTCGCCATCAACCACACGCTTGGCCACATTGCTTGGCCACTGTGGGTAAACGCGGCTCTCATCTTGCCGATATCTTTTTCATACCGAATTTTTCGTGAAAAATTGAAACTACTGAGCCATGTGATATGCTTATGGCCTCAACTAGTTAGCGCACTTTGACTCGTCGATCACTCAAGACGATATCGTGGATTTTATCATTTTTAGCGTAGTCACTCCAAGTGGACGTCGCGAACGATGATCATCACTTGCGCCTAGTGACCATGTTTAAACTCATTCACTCAATTGTTATCAGTTTTAAACGCTGGTGCAGATGTGCCATGAACTTCATCCAACTCGCCTTTTATTTCCTTCGGTGTTTTGCCTTTAAAATAAAAGTGTTTAATCACTGCACGAAACTCGTTTTTTCCATTGTTCCAAAATAACAAAAGTTGTTTGTTTCAATCGATTATAAAAATGAAACCACGCAAAGGATATTGCTGTAGATTTGAGAGTAGTCTATTGACATGTGGCACTTTTCAGAAACAAAGTTGTTTCCGCTACTACTAGCGCGTTCTCTTGGATTTTGTAAGAACTTATTGGACCTACCGTCGTATATTTAAAACAAAAAAAAAAAGAAATAGCCAACCCGGGTTCAAATATATATATATATATATATATATATATATATATATATATATATATATATATATATATATATATATATTAGGTGGGCCGTGGGTTATGGTGATAGATTTGTGATGCAGGGGAGCCGCGACATCAAAACTTTAAGAAGCACTGCTTTAAGATACCTTAAAATGCATGCTAAAGGTTTTGATCAATTCAGTTCTAATAACTTATAATAAAAATATGAATAATTGTTTCTAAAAATTGTTGTACTACTTTCTTATTTGCTGTGTTTCTTATTATTACAATATTTTCACAATACTTTATACTTGTTTTGTAATCATAATATGTATGTATAACTACTTACGAATTGTACATTTTTGTATTTTTTTTTGTTTTTTGTAGTTTGAATGTGTTACACTATTATTGGGAAAACTAACTTTAGTTATCCTGTTGTGTAACCAATAATTAAATAAATAAATATGATCGAAAAAAAGGCGTCTTGCAGGCCAGGTAAAAATGTTGTGTTGTCAAAAAGGGACGGAGTTATTGTCCCTAAAATCCTGTGACTGCGGGGGCGCAAAATGTTCAGTGAAAAGGGCACAATATGTTCGTCTGAGATTCAGTTTATTATTTTTGATGGATATTTCATGTATAACAGTTGGAGCTTAACCTAACTTTGAAATAAAATGTTTGACGAGTATCACAAAATATTCATTATCGAAAGTTAATAAACGATAGGGTGACCATTCGTACCGAATTTTGCGTGACTGTCCCGCATTTTAATATTTTGTCCCGCATTAAGATGCGTCCCGCAGAAGTCCCGCATTTTAACATTTTGTGCCGCATTTTTGGATTTGGGAGGTGAGGAACTTTTGTTTTTTTGCTCTTCACTTGGATTTGGGAGGTGAAGACCTTTTTTTTGCTCTTCACTTGGATTTGGGAGATGAGGATATTTTTTTTTTGCTCCGTCCCGCATTGCCTTCTTAAGAAAATGGTCACCCTAATAAACGAAGGAAATAATTTTGAGTATTTACTTTAGTTCCTTCTGATCATAAAATGTAATTTTTAATTCTATTACAAATATATTTTTGTTTTAAATATATATATTCAGAATCTGAAATGTTAGTAAAAAATAAAGTGATACTGAACAGATATTGCCAACATATATTTTTATAAATGAGATTCCATGGCTTGCAAGTCGACTTTATTCTCGATAATTTTGTATAATATCTGAAACATACAGAAACATACGACAGACAAATACAGACAGGTAAAGACTTATTGAAACTAAAATGTATAAACAAAGACAAATAAGCAGACAACGACCAACAAAATAAACAGGCAGCCGAAGACAAATAGACAGAGATGAACTAAGACAAACAGTTAGAAACAAACAGATAGAGACTGGTAATTCGAGACAGATAGACAGAGACAAATAGAAAATATTAACAGACAGATGAAAATAGTTAGATAGAGGCATATGCAGTTGTACTTGTGAGAAAAAAAAATTTTTTGGAACAGTTTTATTGCTTTTCAAAATATTCGCCTTTAAGATTTATACACTTTTCTATGCGTTCAAATCAATTCTCGAAACATATCTCCACTCTGAAATTGGTATCTCAAAAACATGGTTTTCGAAGGCTTCAGCAGCTTCTTGAGATGATGAAAATCGCTGTCCACGCATTTTTTGTTTGACATTGGGGAACAGAAAAAAAAATCATTAGGGGATAAATCAGGTAAATACGGGCAATGAGACATTAATTCGATGGTTTTCTCCATCAAATAATCAATTGTTTGACGTACTGTGTGGGAGCCTGCATTGTCACGATGAAGAATGATGCGATGAATGCGACGTTTTTGTTTGTATTTCCTGATTTTGTCTATGAATTCTGGCAAACAATTTGTTGTATACCATTCAGTATTAACTGTTCCCCGATCATCTAAAGGAATGGTTGCGACATGTCCATTACAACCGAAGAAACAGCGATAATTTTCTTGGAAATGCTTCGTGAACGAACAACTTTTGTGTGCTTCGGTTCATCTTGGAAGACCCAAACAGTGGATTGTTGCTTAGTTTCCGGTTCATATGAATAAATCCAGGTGCTTAGGTTGATTTTTTTAGCATTTCCTTACACCAATCGAAACGAGCCTTTTTTTGAGCTTCGGTCAAATTATGTGGAATCCATCGGGAATAGATCTTTTTCACAGCTAAATGTTCATGCAAAATCGAATGTATTGCAGTCTGCGATATGCCAAGGGATATGCCTCTATCTCACCGTAACTCACATGCCGATCTTATTCAATCATTTTGCACACAGAGATTCATCACCGACGGACGCACGACCACGACGAAATTCTGCAAACCAATTGTAAACAGTCTTTTCTGATGGTGCTTCATTACCAAAAGTTGAACGAAGCGAATCTGTGCATTTTTGTTGAGTTAGGCCTTTACTAAAATCGTAAAAAATCATCCAACGAAAACCTTCACGAGTAATATGAATTTTTTGATCAAACTTGTTTTTAAACACTCACTGTCAACAAACTACTCGGTCAATTTATAAGCTGCCATTGATTTCACAATAACAAATGTCAAATTTTACGAATATAGTAATGACACATTTCAATATTGCCATCTAGTGGTCGTTTGTAAAAAGAAAAATGGTAATCCTTGTAATTCTGTTTAAAATTTGCAATATTGTTAGTAACATGGATGACGCCGGTAATACTGCATTACCAATAATTTTTTGTTTTTATTTTTGCTGATTATCAGTTGTTTAATCAATGTTTTAACTAAAATACTCCTTCTTTTTCAGGTAAGCTCCATTACTGCTCTTCTATTTTTGGTAAACTTTGTGAATTTGGTGAGAAGATTGTAAAGTTATTCCAATTCTTTGTAAGTATTTTTTTTTGTTATTTCCTTTGCTTACTTTGTTCGTTCTTTTTATATTTTATTTTTTGTTTACTTTATCTGTAGTTGTATAGAATTCTAGTAGTAGTTATTAAGGCAGATAAACAGAGTTAGTCAGACAAAATTGTCAGGCAGATAAAAAAAATGGAAAAAGGAAGATATAGGGAGACAGACAGACAAACAGTCAGATATACAGACTGAGACAGACAGGGTCAGATAGACAGAGACACAAATACTAACAAATAGAGCTAGAGATACAGAGATAAGTAGGTAGATACAGGTAACAGAGTCAGTAAAACAGAGACTGAGTAGCAGAGACAGACAGATATACAGGAAAAGTTATGACAGATGGAGAGACAGATGGCACTGCTATCGAAAAACCACTACAGACACTGTATTGTAACAGTCTGGCCAATGATGACAGCTCCGCCATAAGACAGTCCAAATAAAGACTGGAAATATTAAAAAATCAAATGGAAAAATAAGATAATCTTTGCAAAAACAGAAATTTTATGCGAAACTATTCCCAAAAATTGACTCTTTCTACAAAGATTCTCATCTCATTCTACATCTCATTTTTCCATTTGTAACTAATATTTATTTAGACTCTTAATGGCGGCGATGTTATCATAGACTAGATCAGTGTTTCACAAAAGGTGTGAAACAAAATTTTCCAAATGTGTCACGAATTCTTAAAAAATAAACGAACTTCGTGATTATTTTATCATTGTCCGAATATACGTACATTACTATTAATAAGAATATAGTACACGAAGGATATTTTTGTAAGGAATAGGGGAAACTTTTTAAGATCGCAGCGCCGTATGCGGCAAAGCTGGAACACTCGAAAGCCACATTAAACTGTTATTCGTGTATTTGTTTACATGGTGAAAATGAACAGTTGTATTTTTCCTGTTTTCCGAGCTTTTTTTTTAATTTAAAGGTAATCTACGATTTACAAGATATGTAATAATATACTATTCTAAAGAAATTTCAAGGATATTTTTAGTTTTTCATTGTATTTTTAATTCTTTTTGACTGTCTGTCAATATAATAACAACTAAAATATGGTAAAAATATTAGTAAAAATTAATATCTCTGCCTGAAAAAGTAGAAGGGCCTTTTAATATATCAACTGATGATTTAGGCAAATTTTGGGTGCATAAATGCTTTTTTTCAGTCTTGTTTTGGACGTAAAAAATCACTTTTCATAAAATACAACGGGCAAACATGCATGCATGGGCTTGGATTTTTGCCCATTTTTAGTTTTTGAGTCTATAAAAACCTACGATCCACTTTCTCTCTGCCTCCAAACGTCGTTTCAATTGAAATTTTTTTCGATTTAGGTTAGGTTAGGTAAATTATGGAATGTTTAAGAAGGATTCTTCATTATTCACGATTTACATTGCGGCACACAACAAAATTGATTTTTTTTTCCATGATACACAAAAATAAAACACAAACAACAAAAAAACATGTATTTCTCCATTGAACAAAACAAAACAATGTGGCTTTCGTATCTTTCACAAATTTCCACCAGATTTCAGGGCGCTTAGGAAGTTTCCCCTATTGAAATTGACATATTCTGAATACAGGGGAGTCTGCATTCAAAATGTCTCCTTCTGTAACTACGTAGGTGTGCCGCGAAATTTGTGTTCTTTGGAAAATGTGCCACAAGAGTAAAAATATTGAGAAACACTGGGCTAGACTGTTACAATACAGTGTCTGTAAAAAACATATATTACAAAATCTTCAAGCATAGAATTATGAATATTTTTTGGTAGTGTCATTTGGGTTATTCCGCTCTAAATTCGTTCACACTATGCCAATCACCAAGGACCGGCATTGCCGTTTGACAAAGTCAATTGATTTTGTTGAAAATCCTTGGTACCTCCACACATTGTTCGACACTGAGCCGTGAAAATTTGTGACAAGGAAGACGTTTTAGTTGCCTCAGCAGCTTTATTATTAATTTTTAGTTCCAAGCTCTGTAAATATCTAAAGCGTAGAAAGCAATAATTTCTTTATTTGTGAACACCGAAAGAAACCACGAGTTCCATCATGTAATCGTTTCATTTATTACCTTCTTTGTATTTAGCGATTCTACTGTATTATAAAATAGGACGACTGCGATATAAATCCATAAATTTCAGAACTCTCCCCTGTGATCACTCCACAGCGCAAACACTGTTTACTGAACTGAAACCGATCGGCACGTCCCTACAACGTAGTTGGTATCCTTTGATGAAATCCGGCACTCCTCAGTTGCCACAGGCCGACCGACACATCCATACCTGTTTCACTATGCGGAGCAGCATTTCCGATCGAACTAGAGATGTGCCAGATATCCGTATCCGTATCCGTATCCGATTCTGCGGATATTCGTAAATAAAACATATTCGTACCCATATCCAAACAACAAACACTATATGATAAACAAGAAAGCACACCTCAAGTCATAAATTGTGGTGTTTGTCAAGGAACTTCCTTGGGACCTATTTTATTCATTCTCTATATAAACGATCTTCTCACTGTACAAAACTTACACGGACATCTAATGTCATTTGCAGACGATACTGTTTTGTTCCTTAAAACTAAGTCTTGGACCCATTTATAAAAGTTAGTTGAAGAAGATATGCAGATAATCAAGTGTTGGCTTGATAATAATCTATTATCAGTAAATATTAAGAAAACGAAATTTAGACACTTTACTTCCAATATTCAGGATACATTTAATGAATTTACAGTTCATAAAAGTAAATGTTGCAGAATAAATTGTGACTGCAGTGATCGGATAATAAAAGAAAATTCTATTAAATATCTAGGAATAACAATAGATCAGCACTTGAGGTGGGATATTCATATTAAAAATTTGTGTTCTAAACTAAGACAGTTTATTTATTTTATTAAAAAGCTAACCAACATTATCCCATACGGCAAATTAAAATTATTTTATCATGGTCTTGTACAATCATCAATTACTTATGGCTTAATTGGATGGGGAGGAGCTGCTAAGATATACATAAACAAAGTCATTACACTGCAGAAAAGAATTATTAAAATAATGCTTCGTAAAAGTATCTTTTATCCTTCAAGTGGCTTATTCCAAGAAGCAAACATATCACACATTTTGCAATTATATTCATATGCAATATTAAAGTATACATACAAAAATTCAAACGAACTTAATTTTACTAAGCATAATTACAGTACTAGACATAAAGAACGCGCAATTGTGAATAAAGTCAGTAAAAGTATTGGACAAAAGTATTTTCTCTATTATGCCCCGAAAATTCATAATAAATTTAAAAAATATCTAGATGTTAACGATTTGACCCTTCAAAGAAATAATTATAAATTAAGAGCAAAACAATTTTTAAATGACATCGACTTTGATGATTTAAATTACATATTTTCGAGTTCATAAATGTGTTTAGTATATACGTAGTATTTAGATTCAAACTATTTTTTCGTTTCTTTTCAAGTACGTTTCCTAAGTAAAACTAATCTACACTATTGTAATTGTATTGTGATTTATAGTATATGTTAACTAACCTTTATTAATATAGAAAAATTTCGACATTATATTTATATCGAACTGATAAGTTTAAATTGTGTAACAGGATACCACACACAGACCTGTCTAAGTGGTGTAAGATCCATACATACTGTATAGATCCTAAATACCTATATAAAATTGTAAACTTTTTTTGTAATGTGTTTTACTTATTTAATAAAGGTAATAAATAAATAAATATCCGTACCCACTGATTTTATTGAGGATATCTTACGGATATTTTATTTTTATTATATTTATTATTTATTTAATAACTATAATTATTTCGTATGGCATAATGACTAGTTGATTTTCAGGTCGTGACTAGCGCTCTCTGGCATAACCTTACTACTACTTTTTACAGTAGCCTAGACCGCCGGCTTTACATGTCCTCTGTAGCACGCCCCACATGCCCGATTATTAATTCAGAGATATAGGTAAAGGCCAGTCGTTCAAACAACGCAGTTCGTTATTTTGCGTCATAACTTCAATGACAAACGTGGCTAAAAAATAATTAAATCTATTTTTTTTGCATGTGAATTATAGACTAATATTGCCTTTCACCTTTTATTTTACTAAGACTAATACAAACTAAACATACCTTTTGAAGTCATGTTTAGTTTGTATTCGATAGTCATTTCGAAGATTTACAAATTTTAGAAGTGTTTATTTAATATAGGGACATTTGTATTGGTATTGCTAAATAAAACTATGTTTACATTTAACATTTAATAATAGGCTCTGATGTGTTTTGATACTTGTGTTCACATATCTAACTTATAGTAATTTCTAAAAACTTTTTTTATTTAGTTTGTTGTTTATTTATCAGTTTTGTGTTTTGTTAAATATTTTCTTATAGATATCTTATAGATTTCCCTTTGATATTGTGTGCAGTGCATTGCTTTTTAGGTTAAATTCAACGTTTTTCTGTTTTCTTTTCTTTGATCATATTTTTGGATCACATCAGCCCTTTTTAGGACTATTTAGCCTATTAGAACAGTTTATTTGTTTCTATTCTGTTCTTATTCTCATATTTTCATTTAATTTCGATGCAAGTGACAGCGTACGAATATTACTTTCGTTAAATGGATGCATGTAACCGTACTAAATATTACGTCACAAAAACATGTGACGTTTCCAGTGACGCAACTGCAGTGATTCGCCGACTACTCTATACTCATTTAATAGAAGGCTGAGTGGGCCTACGGTTGCAACGGCCAAGAATCTTTTTAAAAAATGTTTTGTCCATATTGGGGATCGAACTAACTAACTTACTATATTGAAACCGCTTATTATATTAATAATAATCTATTATATATAGTCGGATTGCTGATAGGTGACTGTTACATGTATGAATCAAGTAGTGCATTCATATAATAATCTAGTTACCCTTTTTCAGCGATTTTAAAAATGATTTTTGTTATTTGTGTTAGCTGCCAGTGTCTGGTAATAAATATAAATTAAAATACGGCTTGCGGCCAATTATTAAATTCACAAACTTTTTTAAATCTGCTGGAATAAATAACAAATTATAATCCAAAATTTACGTATGAGTATAAATTTTTGCTTATTTATAATTATAACCTTTAAATTAATAATTTTGTTTGTTTGAGTACTGCTGTAAATTTATTTTCGCGCTCTAATTAGTAAAGATATCTACGAATCATGCCATCTTTTTCATCTCTTTCTAATGTTTTGTTTTTTATTCAAATAATTTGGAAGGTTAGTTGTCAACTTGCGTCACTATACGTTACTATGTGTATGCAAATAATTATAAGGATATAGACAGAGAAAGCATATAGTATTGAATATCGATACTTGTAGCAACGAACAGTCACTTATCAGCAATCCGACTATACGAATAAATATGTTCTTCGTTACTAATAAAATTTGTTTTAAAATTATGGTTTACAAAATAAATATGACTTTTTCACATTAAGATTAATTTAAATAATTAACTATTTTGGGAAAAGATTTAGGGTTAAAAATAAGATAGACCAAAACAAATTTAAAATATTTTGTTACAGAAATACAAACATGAATTCACAACGATTTTTATTAGAAATTCAAGGAGCCAAAGCCTCAAATTTATTATTTTTAAAATCCCTCTACTAAAATTTAATCCTCTAGTTGCCAACACCGCCGGATTATATATAAATCCATGTAAAAATACAATACCTGCAAATTTCATCGAAATGTCTATGGTCGCCTACAGACGACTGCACAATGAAACATTTACAAAGGCCGATTGAACCAAATTACACGTGTTTTTGCTAAAAACAATCAGTTGAGTGCAAGAGTTGACATATTACGGATGTTCGCCTTACGTTATATATTTGGAAAAAAATTAAACATTTACAGAACTAAAGGGATTGAAATTCTTGAATAATAAATACACCAGAAAAATAAGTATTATTGTTCTTATTTCATCTATATAAAACTTTTTGGCATACATAAACCTTTTTGGCACTATCTGCCCAGATCCGACCCAGGGCGGGCAGATCCCCCTGTTACACTTTAGGTTTAATTTGAATGCAAATTTAGAATTTGTGACCCTACATTAGCCTAGTGTAATTTTAAGGCTACGAAAAATATTTGGAGAAGGTTAAATATGTTTTTTTTTTTTTTTGTAATGCATGTTAGTGCAATATGACATTTGTTAAGAATACCATTTATAATTTATTTTAATTTATATTTCTATAAACTGAGCCAGTAAATTTAGAAAATGAAAAAAAAAAAATCTAATAAAAATTATTGTGAACAGTGTTTGTATATCTGTAGTAAAATTTTATAAATTTATTATTGTTTGTTTTATTTTTATCTCTAAAACTTTTCTCATATCAGCTTAAAAATTATTTAAATAAACCTAAAAGTCGTACTTATTTTATTAACTATTTTGAAACATTTTTTTAAAATAAAATGTAACACATTGATTAAAAATACTAAAGGAAGGAGTATTACACGCTAGTGGGGAAGACTAAGATGGTCTTACAAAATGGCGGAAAATAGTTTCCGGTTGTACAGTGGCGTAGAGTCATTTATTAAAATAATTTGAAGTTGAAGATAGGAGATACAAAAACTCAATAAAATATTATTATACATCTGTAATTTATTATTATTAAATTAATGATACACAGAATTAAATAAATACATACAGAGTTTATAGTATAAAATTATGACAGTATGTCATTGTCCATAAGTAACGTGTATGTTGAGATTTATTAAAATCTTATTAATTCAGTTACATAATATAAATCGAAAATACTTGCGAATGAAAAATAATTCCTTCAGTCTTTGTCTTTTGCATTTTTGCTTGTTCGCAGGCAGTACAGCTAACCATTTTGATAAGATATAAAGTTGCAGGTTAAAGGCGTATTTTTCTAGTACGTTACAAAATCACTAAAAACTATTTTAGAGCTATCTTTTATTTATGAACTAAGCACTTATGCTGGGTTTACATTGGTAGAGTAAAAGAGCTAGTAACTACCGCAAGTAACTAGAAACTAGTGACTATCCCTGTGTAAACAGTTGACAATGTGACTAGTAAAGTACTAGCTTCTAGTAGTTGGGCTAGGATAGCAGCTAGCTCCTCGACGTATTTATTAGCTACTATCTTTTCCCCCACTACGCAAAATTGATTCATTTCAAATTGGCGGCAAGCGGCAAAACTGTCATAAAAAATAGAAAAAAAATCAGCTGTGGCCACTACAGGACCGACCGCCATCACAAAGTACTTGTATAAAATACATTTTAGCAGCACAGTATAAATAACATGGCCTAATATTTTCTAACAGAGATATTATTTATCACAACAAATAGAAAAAAACGCATATCAGCTAAGTTATAATTTATTTACATAAATTGCGTAACATTGATTTATTAATTGATGATTTCTGAAATTATCTATGAAATAGCTGCCTTTGATACACGAAGAGGATGTTGTAGACTACGGTAGGGATGGGAAAAAAACATCGATGTATCGAAAACATTGATGTTTGTTTTAAAAACATCGATGTTTTTACCATCGATGGTCAGCTGGCGATAGTATCGATAAAACATCGATGTCTACTACCGATGTCGATGTTTAAACTTTGAAATTCAGAAACTACCGCTAGAGGCGCTGGAATCTTAAAAAATTAATTTTTATTAAAATTAGTACACAAAATATAAGCGCCATCTATTGTGATATAACAATGCTAATAGTGTTAATTTTTATTCTTCTTAGCAGTTAGCAGAAATACGAAAAAATAAGAAGAAACTTCTAATTTTTGCAAACAATGCGAACAACCAACGACGCCAACACACTTTTTCTTTTTGAGTCTTGTTGACACTTTCCCAGTTGTTATTCCTCCAATCCCTGGATTTTTGTAAGTTGTCATTAGCTATTTTTTTATATATTGAAGTTGGCTTTTCCTGAACAAAATGATCAAATGCTTCAATTGATCTGTAAAAGTAACTAGAATTGAAAATCTAGTTCCGCCTAAACCAAAGGAACAGACTTTATTTCAACTTAAAAAAGTTTAAAAATAATTGTGTATGACAGTGTTATTTTTATGTTAAATAATATAAAATTAACATTAAGATTACTATATTAGTATTGTAATAAAATCCAATATTTCATTTTAGAAATGTAAAAATAGTAAGGTCTGTTCTTTGGTTTAGGCGGAACTAGATTTTCAATTCTCGTTACTTTTACCGGTTGATTGAAGCTTTTGATCATTTTGTTCAGGAAAAGTCAACTTCAATATATAAAAAAATATCTAATGAAAAATTACAAAAATGAAAATTGCGGTTAGTTCCGCCTAATCGTTTGGAATAGACTGTAAGTACAAATTAGGATTATTATATTGGGTATAATAATATTAATGTCAAATTAATTACTATTAAAAAGGAATATTTCTATTTCAAAATCTAATAAATGATTTTTGTGTATTATGTGTTACTTTTTTCGTATTTTATCTTTACATTATTAAATAAAACCTATATAATATAAATAAATAGCTTTTTTTAATAAAACATCAATGTTTCCGATACATCGATGTTTTTCCTTCGATGTTTTTTCAACATCGATAGTAAGGCGTCGATGTTAACATCGATGTTAAACATCGATATTTTGCCTTCGATGTACAACCCTAGACTACGGTAACTATTTCCTATGGCTAGGAAATAAAGCGTTAATCCCAATTTTATTCTTGCTAGAATCGCATCCCTCATTAGTGTATCAGTTCGTTGTATGAATGGACTAACTAAATTTAATAGCCTATTAAAATCATCTGGTGTCATTCTTGAACACAGTCTGTTCTCTTTTTGATCTTCCACGGTTAATTCACGAAATAGAAGGGCTGATGCGCCATGGGTAGCTCTTCTATCAATCCATTTTTTGACCCATTTTCGTTTAGGCTTATATTTTCATTTTTTCGTTTTTTCATTCGTTTAGGCGATTTCTTCAATAAGACAATCAGTTATTTCCTCCACAAGAAATTATGTAATACAAAATACCATTTTTGAATGGCATCACGCCGGCGACGATGTATATTCATATTCATAAACTATTTTTTGCAAAAATATAATTGGACAACAAAATCACACTGAAGATGTCAAATGTGTTTTGACACTTACTATCCAGAAAATAAGATAGCAGAGTAAAGCGCGTAGTACTTGCGCTAGTTACTAACTCTTTTCCTCTACCAATGTAAACCTGGCATTATTCTAAATTAAAAATTATGGATATACTATAAATTATCAAAATAAATAACAATTCTTAATAAGGAAACAACAACAAATTGACAGCCATTGTGGTCGTTGGAGTTAAGTTATTTCCGTCACAGAAATTTGTATGTAAAAATTCTTAAAGCCCCCTTCCTTTAGTATTTTAATTCAATGACTTAACAGAATGTTTTTATCCGTATCCGTATCCGCGGATAGGAATTTTTTATGATCTGGTACATCCCTAGTTTGAACGTAACTTAATTCACACAATTCCTCCATATGTTTGTTCTCTACGTTAAATATCAAGTCTTTCCATATATCTTTTAGACTAATACTTATTAAATCTTCTGTTAGCTAATATCTTCATCTTTTACAAGGCCTTTTCAAACTTTTACATATCCACTAAAATATCCATGACATTTTCGAGTTAAATAAGCTTCATACACTCTTTGTACATTAAATAATTTATCTATTTTACCTTCATTATATCCTTTCATGCATACTTACTTCCTTAAATTTAACTTGTTAAGTATGGTATGTTTCCGATTGAGCTAACACACTCAAACTTAAATATAATACTCTAGTATGTTATACTATTATAAAACTTTTAATAAGTTTTGAAATGAGTTGTTGCGATAGCTTAGAGAATATTTACTTTCATGCCACAATAATTCAAATATTTAATTTGGAATTCATTCGTCCCCCTGGTGTGTAGAGCCGGTGGCAGACAGTTGAGTACTGCGGTATACCAGGCCGCACGGCGCTATCCCCGTCAATACAACGGTACAGGATCGGTAAAATTATATTTAGATGTTTGTTATATTACCAGATATTGTGTTTATTCTACATCTAAAAATAGTAAATATTCATAGAATCTATGGACCATCATACTTTTAATTAACATTTTCTAAAGTTTTTATCTCTAGTACAGTGGTGCATAATTTTTTTATACTTGTGACCAGGGGTGTACTGCCAAACTGTTGACAACCGGCTCGCTAAGAAAAAAACAAGGACGCCTGCTTGTCCTTGTTGATTTTTATCATGAATTTTTTTTTGGGAGTGGTTCAAGACAAAATTATTTAAATTATTAATAATTTCAAAACTACAAAAATACAAGTGATGATCAAAAAGAAAAAACAAGGGTCCTCACCTTCAAGATACAAGTGATGATAAAAAAAGGTCCTCACTTGTATTTTTGTATTTGACCAAAACACGGAACAACTACATGTTTTTGAAGCTCTTCACAATACAAAACCCTAAAAACGGTGTAGCGAGCTCGGTACGTTACTTTTACAACGTACCATTTATTGTCCACTAGATAGCGAGCCTGTGATATAATATGAGGTCTGATCTCATACTGAAATGAGATTTCTGAATAAAGGGGTTAGGGTAGTAGGCGTGAGAGTTATCCAGGGTTCATCATCACGATATGTGAATTAAATGATATGTATTAGTGTACTTACCAACCGACTGATCAGGCATCTTGTAATTATTCTGGACTTAGCTGTTCACTTAAGTTCTTAAAGGTGAATGTTTACACACTTTAAGACGGTTTAAAATAAATGAATTTGATTTCTTAAAAGTAATATTTACAAAAGATTAAAAGATTAAAGTATAGATATTAAAATAATGAAAAGAATAAAACAAATAGAATCGCATAGACCAGTGCTTCTTAAACTTCTTGATGTCGCGGCTCCCTTGCAACTCAAATCAATAACCCACGGCCCCCCTAATTTTTGTTTTTGTAACCAAGATTAGTTAAAATATATACATACATATAGTTTTTTACGCTCAGATCATTCAATAATCTATGTATAATGAAGAATAATATTTATGTAGCATCAAAACTTATCCTTTTTAAATAATTAAATAATTAAGTGTTATATTGGCGGCTCTTCGCGGCCCCCTTGTGGAAATACCACGTCCCCCTAGGGGGCCGCGGCCCACCACTTTAAGAAGCACCGGCATAGACCACCAGAATGCCGACACAGTGCCTCTAAGAATTCAATAAATTAGATCTTTTCGTTAACCGGACCGAATACTGTCTGCAGAGAGTTTTTATAAAACATTTCTAGGCATTTCTAGGAAAAAGGGTTTAAGTCTTGTTCAAGAAGATGCTAGTGTTAAAATTTATTAAGTAATAACTCTGAACAAATGTCTCCTTGAACAATGAACCATTAAATAATATATTTCTAAAGATACATGCTGAAACGTAAGATTTCTAATTTTTATTTTAGTATCTGAATTCTTAAAAAAATGTTATTTTAAAATACCCCTTGTAAAATCATGAAGAACAAAACGATGGCAACCCCTTTTCAAATAAATTCTCGCGACGGGTGGTTTGTGAAATTTAGGCATTGTTTCAGCGCTTTAAACGATTCGTTACACCTGCATGTTTTTTAATATCGTCTGTTCATCTTGTTTGCGGCTTTCCAATTGGGCGTTTATGAGGTCGTGGCCTCCTCTTCAGTAATTTTCGGGTCCATCGGTTGTCGCTGGCTCTACATATATGACCTGCCCAGCTCCATCTGAGTTGACAGATCATTTTGATGTGCTACGTGCAGAGTCGTTATTCTTCTGTCTCGCAGAGTGATACCTCTCATACGTCTCTCCATTGCTCTTTGTGTGATCTGTAGTTTTTTAACAATACTTTTATTTATTGTCCATGTCTCAGTACCGTATGTGAACATTGGCAAAGTTCAAAGATTTGGGCTTTTAAGGCGTTAGGCATTTCTGAACAGAAAATAAGTTCCATTTTATTAAATTCAGCCCAACTCAAGTGATACGCGTCTTTTTAAGTATGCCTTAAGATTTTCTTTAGAGATACGTATTTCCTGTCTCAAGAATTTTAACCCTGACCTCTGCACTCGTTGCATCAGGGCTCTAATACCCTTTTCACACTAGAACTTTAAGACGAGTGAACTTAAAGTTCACCGATGTTTAACATCGGTATGCTTTCACACTTGATGTTTAAATCTCCGGTGCTGTCATCAGCTACAGTAATTTTGTCCTTAAGTTACCGTCATGAAATTACCAGTTGTAAACTGTCTGCGCAGACGCACATTTTGAATTATTATAAACAAATATGGATATTTCATTTCATTCTACGATAAAGACACTACAATAAAGAATATATTACATCTGTATTAACATGTAAGTCGATACATTTTATCTCAATTATTGTAGCTCTGTATTTTATTAAACACATTATTAAAATAAATAATTTTATTATAACATTTCAATTCAATTCAATTTAATTTATTGAATATATATTTTTTTTTATTTATTTATTTATTTTTTTTATTTAGGTACAATACGTATAAACTTCTTATAACGTCGATATAATACAGTATTCTTGTTTATGATAATATAAAATGTTGACAGCACAAATTCAAAGAGTATTTTTTTATATTAGAAATTAAGTTGGCAATGCTGACGATGTTTAAGACGCAGATCTCTGTCTTAAACATCGCTTGTATTTAGACGAGGCCATACGGTTTCACATTCACTTTAACATCCGATCTTAAAGTTCTAGTGTGAAAAGGGTATAAGGCGTTACTGCGATATCTTAAGCTTTGAACATTTTGCTGATGTTTTTTATTCTTATGGCTCTACTAAAATCTCGATCTGTTTTTAAAATTAATTTTTAGAGTTGTGCTTTATTTTATCCATGTCTGTAAGGTAAACCCGTGTTGAAATAACTTTAAATTTAATTTCAGAAGAGTCTTTGTATTTTCTATTTAATAAAGAGCGAAATTACCAACATTTCCTTTAAATACAATCCTGTAAGGTAATTCTGTTTTACGGATTTTAATTTTCAGCAATAAGATTATAGTATTTGTTTTCTAAATTAGGAAATGTACTTTTTATAGTTACATAAAGGTACATCCCGAAGTAAATGTACCTTTAATTGGTCGAGGGTAGAAGGGGGGTAATAGAGTTACTATAAAAACTATTAGGTTTCATTAGATTTGATTGTCTTCGATTTTGTTTGGATGTCTGGATAGCTACAACAAAAAATATTAATCGTTCCCGAAGAGCTTAGTTTGTTCTTTTGTAAAGATATCAAAATTTATTCGAGTTGGCAGGTTATTCTTAGATTGAACTACTGAGAAATAATAAATTAAGGGCAGTATTCCATCAAAGAAATAGAAGATTAATTATTTGTCAGTTCTTATCATCTTCAACATCACGCCCAACTGACCTTGTAATCTCAAAGTTGGAATTTATATAGGGTGGAAATGAAAATAGAGACAAACAAAAATGTGGAGGGGACAACAAAATCTTCAATGGGGAAGTCAAAACGGTCAACGTCCCTTTGTTACTCTAAAAAAATTATAAATATATTATATAAGATACAGATAATTTCCTAAATTAATATCACTGCACTTTTCTGCCGAAACTTTACTCCCGAGATGCATACAAAACTTTTTTCATGACGTTACATCAGTTACAATTATTTAATAAATTTGAAATCAATAGACCTAAGTTATTGTTATGTTGCTACGGACACAGCTTGTTTATATTGCCACATAGGTAATCCTAGGTCATGATTACGACGTCTAGACATTGTGACGATCAGCTGTCTGATTTAAAACTATTTGTCAGCGTCTGACGTATGTGGCCTGATTACGAAACGCATACACTGCATTTTCGTAATAAGGAAATATATGTCATGACGAATGAATATTGGAACTGGGTTAACCTTTCGTTAAAAAAAGGCTGAATGAAACAGAATATGGAAGCAGTGGAATATAGCCAACTCCGCTGCACGTATTAGTCCACAAGGTGACGACCAAGACACTGACGCCAGATTCTTGTAAGGAGGGTGAAGCCAAGCAAGCAGTCACCATGTGAGTGGGAGAAGACTTCTCCAGGCTCCTCGACTCCCGTATGGGTGGCCCCCGCCTCGAAGATAGGTCCAAGCCGATCCTGGCCAACATGGGGTGGACCGAAGACTTCTCCAACTCCATGGACCAATTCAAACATTATATTGTAAATTTGATAAATGTTTAATAAATTTGTTATGTTGAAACCCAGAGTTGTGTCTCAATCAAACCACCCACGTGACAATATTATGAAAAACAGAATTTATTTATATCATGCTGAATTAGTGCTGGGAACCGAAACCGGTTTTTCGGGTACCCGGTTCCGGTTTTCGGGTAAAACCGGGTTTGTAATTTTCGCGTTACCCGGATACCCGGTTCCGGATACCCGGTTCCGGATACCCGGTTCCGGATACCCGGTTCTGGATACCCGGTTTCGGATACCCGGTTTCGGATACTCGGTTTCGGATACCCGGTTTCGGATACTCGGTTTCGGATACCCGGTTTCGGATACCCGGTTCCAGATACCCGGTTTCGAATACCCGTTTTCGGATACCCGGTTTCGGATACCCGGTTTCGAATACCCGGTTCCGATTACCAGGTTTAGAATACTCGATTTCGAATGCCCGGTTCCAGATACGCTATTCCGAGTTCCCTGATTCAACCTTGATATTTAGTATAAATATAAATTGTTGAAATTGAAGGGTTTGATATTAAGAAAAAAGTAAATCTTTCCTTCAAAATTTTATTTTTATACTAGATGTACATTTCGTTCACCATTATCAATAGACTCGGTATGAATGGGGGTGAATTAGGGTATTTGAACATTTACGATTATTGTAGGTAATGGTTATGAATTGGGGAATTTTTATAATTAGGTTCTTGGGATTATCTCTAAAAGCGGGTTTTGTAAAGGACTTAAGTCGGTGTTAATTAGAATTTTGGTTTTTTTTTTTTCTTTTTTCATCTCTCAACATGTTAGAGGCGATTAACATGTTTAAGTTTTATGCATTACTTTCTTTAAGTTGAAATTGAGTCTATGTCATGCCCTGTTTTTATTTTATGGAATGCTAACGATGATCTCTTAATATTTAAATTTTTAACGTAATTTTTATATTCCTTAAATCTAGTTTCCAAATTTCTTTGGGTTTGTCCTATATATATTTTATTACATTTTTTACAGTTAATTTTATATACACCTAATTTTTGGAGATTTTTAATTTTGTCTAAACAACTTCCTAATAGGGCTTTAGTTTTTGTAGGGTTGTAGAAAGCTATAATTATATAGTGTTTAGAAAAAATATTTTTGATTTTGTGGTATATGGAGAGATATAATATTCTTACATATTTAACTGAGTTTTTTTTGGTGGGCATATTACATAAGGAGGTGGATTGTTTTATTTTGTTTTTTAAGTTGTGTTTATAATGTAATTTATTAATAAGACTCTTATTGTATCCGATAATTTCTGCAATGTGTATTATTTTTTTATATTTAATATTATATTTTTCTTTTGATAAAGGTACATTTATAAGTCTGTGTATTAAACTATGGAAAGCGGCGTGTTTATGGTTGGTAGGACTCATGGAGGTATTGTTTATGTGAATATCTGAATGTGTTGTTTTTCGGTAAATGTCAAATTCTATTTTTTGTCCGTTTTTAATTATAAGAAGGTCTAAAAATGGTAGTCTATTGTCTATTTCTAATTCAAATGTAAATTTTAATGAAGGGTAAATATTGTTAATATAATTAATGAAAGGGATTAAGAGCACTCGCCCTCGAATTTTTGAAAGAAAAGATCGTATCTTCTAGTTGTCTTTTCTCAATAAATTCAGAGTTATTGTTGAAGTGCAAATTCCGCTTGATATCCTCAAATCTATTGCAGCCCATTACTTGAGATACTGCAGGATCCATTGCTGTGTATGTGGCATATATGAACATTCATGAAGTAACGTTCTGATTCAGTTTTAAAAGTAAAATAAAAAATAAAAATCGGAATGTGCCATATATGGCACACTATGCGGTAAAGGGTTAACATCTGAGAAATTATTATTGTAAGTACTACAGAGTCTGACTATTGAAGAATTTTGGTAAGAACTCGTGTTCGCAAAAGGTATACAAAGAAGCGAAGAAGGTCTAGTATTGTACACTGAAACATTAATAGTAATTAAATTTTGTAGTTCAACACAAGATAATAGATTATTAAGAATTTTATGCAAAATTCATGTCAGTCAAAGTGCGACGATCTATTAGTGTGAGAAAATTAAACTCGGCGCAACATATATTATAATTGATATAGTTATAATATATCAAAATATATATTATAAAGAAGTTGTTTAGAATTAAAATAAAGTAACTATTACAATTTTTTTTTTCTATTCAAAATTGAAAATGTATATAACAAAAAACGTAGGTAGTAGATGCTGACGTGCCAGTATTACTTAACGTATCTCAATCACAATAACCGTAATTGTTATGATGCTGGAAACCGAAACATGTTTAACGGGTATCCAGTTCTGGATTTCGGGCAAAACCGGTTCCGGATACCCGGTTTCGGATACCCAGTTCCTAATACCCGGTTCCGGATACCCGGTTCCGGATATCCGGTTCCGGATACCCGGTTCCGGATACCCGGTTTCGGATACCCGGTTCCGAGTACCCGGTTTCGGATACCCGGTTTCGGATACCCGGTTCCGAAACCGGGTAACCGGGTAAACCCGGAACCGGTTTTTTTTTTGGAACCGGTTCCGGTTCCGTCAAGATCGATTTCTGACAGCACTATGCTGAATGTGCCAATATTAAATGAGTGTTTTAAAATTAATATACGAGGGCATATTGAAAACTAATGCCTCCATGGCCATAACGTTTATAATGACGGGCCAGACCGTGTCAAAAGTGGTTTGCCATTTACCTTAAGTATCTGTACATAAGTCCCCCTAGCGGAGATTCTCAGCAACATGATAGTTCTAAACATGGCGGCCGGCATGGATGTGCGGTTAAAACAACGAGCTGTCATTGAATTTCTTACTGCGGAGGGTGTAGCGCCTATTGATATCCATCGAAAATTAAGTGCCGTCTACCGTGAGGCGTGTGTTGATGTGAGTACTGTGATGTGGAGGTGAGTAAGGACTATGAAAGACGCAAGTCCTGCTGAAGCGGATGTTCATGATCGGGCACGCAGTGGCCGACCAGTGTCTGCATGTGGTGAAAGGCAGGTGGCTCTAGTGGATGAACTGGTTCGAGAGAATCGACAGTGTAAACAAAGTGACATAGCCAACAGGGTTGGTATTTCACAAGAAAGAGTACTTCACATTATCTGCAATGCGCTGCAGTACAGGAGAAAATGCGCGCGTTGGGTATTCCGACTGATTACTGATGAAATGAAAGCCAATCGGAAACAAATTTGCGAACTCTTGACACGATATGAAGCAGAAGGTGATGCTTTTCTCCACAGAATTGTGACCGGTGACGTGTCGTGCGCGCATCATTACGATCCTGAAATGAAACGTCAGTCCATAGAGTACAGACATCGGGGTTCGCCACAACCGAAAAAATTCAAAGCACTTCCATCTGCCGGGAAAGTCATGATTACTGTTTTCTGGGATTGCGATGACATCGTTCACATTGAATTTTTGGAACTCGGCTGTACTGTCAACTCCGAAGGATATGTTAACACCCTAACAAATCTGAAGCGAAGGCTGCGTAGGGTTCGTCCAGAGAAAGTGCCAATTCTGCATCATGAAAACGCTCGGCCTCACACAAGTCAGAGAACACGCGGAGCACTGGAGAAGCTTGGGTTTCATGACGTTTTACCTCATCCACCTTATAGCCCAGATCTTGCGCCTTGTGACTTTTTCCTCTTTCCAAAGCTTAAGGAACATCTCAAGGGCAAGCGTTTCTCTTCGGATGCAGAGGTGATAGCGGAGGTGCGAAAATGGTGCTGTTGGAAGTCGTCAGACTTTTTCCGTGACGGACTAGAAAAACTCGTATCACGTTGGCGTAAGTGTATTACTGTCAGTGGCGATTATGTGGAAAAGTGAATATATCAGTGCGTAGAGGACAGTTTATACTATTATTTCACATTTATATGTAAACCATATATCAATTACTAATAAAGTTATAGCCATGGAGGCATTAGTTCTCAATATGCCCTCGTATATTGTGAAGATTTGTTAAAATGTATTCAAATAACATTTGTTAAAATGTAAAAAAAAAAATTTATGTGAAGTGTGAATTTTCACACATTTCAGGGTTTTGCAGGTATTTAATAACTGAATGATGATTATTTGGGATGCCAAAACAAATTTTATGTCAAAATATTTTTTTATGAATTTTAATTCGAATGCCTAATACCATTATTTAAGTTTCTAAATATGTGCAGTATTTTTTTTTACATAGCAAGGTTCATTAAGATTTTGAAAATTGCGCCTATGGTTTCTATTGGTTGCTTAAATCATTAGCCCCGCCCTCTGATTTCGTATACATCAAACAGAATTAAATTATAATTTCAACACTTCCCACTGGTTATTAAATTTACGCTTTTAAAAATTAAATGCAACATTTTACCAAAATATAACTAGAATTTTGACAAAATAATTTAAACAAAAGAAAACTGCAAAAAAAAAACAAAAAAAAAATAAAACCGAGAGGATTTGAACTCTAGTTTGCAAGTTACCTGTTTACAAATTAGAAAACCAATGACTAAACGCACATAGCTATGAGTGCTGACGTATCAACTTGGTTACATAGCGAATTAAATATTTAACATATTTTGGTTAAAAACACAAAAAATGCATTATTTTCCGAAAACATAATCTGATCAAAAATTCCTGTTGTGTTATTCCGGTTCACACCAATATACATTACTTAGAATTTTTTCAGATTTTTAGTTTAAACCATCTGGGCTACAGGGTGTGGGACAAAAATTTTTTTGCACAATTTTGACAAAAATCCTGTCAAAATAATTTATTTTGCAAAAATAAAATTTTGATCGTTAATCCACGTACTAAGGGCTTTCATTTGATACCCTACTCAGAATTTTAAAAAAATATATATTTTTTTTTTTTTCGTTGAGCACCTATTTGTTTATATTTTTAGGGAGATATGTTTTTTAGATGTTTTAGTATTTTTCCTATGTGCGGGTCAAAAAGTTGTACAAGCATGCCAAATTTCAATTCTCTAGGTTTAGCCGTTTGGCTACAATTTTTACCGAACAGACAGACAGACAGACAGACAGACAGACGACAAAATGACGGTATAAGGGTTTTTTGGTCATATCTACAAAACCCTAAAAATGGGCAAAAATCCAAGCCCATCAATGAGTGATTGCTCGTTGCATTTCATGCAACGAGCGAAAAAAAAAGTGATTTTTTACGTCCAAGAAAAGACTGAATACAAGCATTTACCCCACCTAAAATTTGGATAAATCATCAGTTCATATATTAAAAGGCCCTTCCCCTTCTTCAGGCAAAGATTTTTATTTTTTACTAATATATTTACCATATTTTTGTTAATATCATATTGACAGACAGGCAAAAAGAATTAAAAATACAATGAAGTAATACAATGAATATAGAAATAAGAAATAAGGTGACACGTTATATGTCACCTAAACTAGGTAAAAAAATCGGTCGTGATAAAAGATGTATTAAGCATTCCGGGTGTCCGTTTCACCACTTCTTTAAACTCTAAGTTACATTTAATTTGGTTATGATTAATTGTTACATTTTTATAATTAAAATTCTAAATTCTGTTAAACACAACTATAACTGTCACGGAAGTGTGAGGACACACGTCAGACCCGCTAGGTCTAAAATAAACATGGTGCTTCGTGAAAAACAAGGAAAATTAAAAAGAAAAAGTTTTGACAAAAAAATTGGAAAGTTGTAGAAGTTGGTGAGATAAATTAAATTTGATAGGACAATATTAAGGGATTTTTTGTTTAATTTTGTTTGAACCTTTCTTATTGAAACAAAATAAATTAGATTCGTGATTTTTAAATTAATTTTTTAATAAATATCAGATTACATTTAAACATGTCCTATTCCTTGCAGATGTAAAACTTTAATTGCCTGAACTTTGTCAGCTTCTTTGTAAAGTTGATAGTTCAAAATTGTAATTTCAATTTTGATTTTACGATCAAATGACGGTGAAGTTTAAAATTTACCACATCGGGTTCCAAGTCTATTTGTCAATTTTTTTGCATTAGCAGCAGTTGCGGCTCTTGCTAGAGAAATAGAAGTTGCAGCTTTATTAGGTACAAGTTATTATAGGTTATATAATCTGCGTAGAAACTAGAATTTCTACAGTTGCTTGGTTGTTAAGTAACAGACGTAGAACCGGCTTCAAACTGTATTGCTATTGGTTTTACGTCATTGTTTGGCGCATATACGATAACGTCCCTGGCATACATATTTTCTAGATAAACATTTATTTTTGTATAAGAGTACTTATAAAGAAACGAAAATGAACTAACTTTCAGACTCACCAACATTCTGTCTTATTCTTTTCCTCCAAATAACAAACAACGGAAAAAATGTGTATTTTTATTATATAAGTCTACGTAAGTTAATTATAAATGTCCAGAATAAAAGTTCTATTGAAGGTTCGTTTTTTACTAAAGACGGTTTGTTTTATGTTTAAATTCGAAGTAGGTCTTTCAAGTTTCTTTATTTCAGTCTGACCGGTGGAAGATGAAAAAATTAATCCGCTTTGCACATGTTTCATTTATAAGAAAACAAAAATGGTGTTAAAGTGGGGAACAGAATGCAACGAGTTCAAGGACGCGTGGACGGCGTTTGGACGGCGCTATCTGTCAGAGGAAAGTTAAAATCAAGCTGTCGTACGCAAGTGCACAGAATGGGCAACGTCCTACGGCGTTCCAACGCCGTTGATACTGAATGTTCGTCAACTTCCAACTTTTGACGCCGTTGAACGTTGACGTAGAACACCTAACCTCAGTTTTTACTGAATGGTAAAGTGTTTTATGTATAAATAACTTGCATACAACATAAATAACATCACACACAAGTCTTCATCATCCATTATATTTTTAATAAAAGAAAGCGCACGTATAAACACAGATATAGGTTGTCACGTGACACTTTGACGACGTTAAAAATTATTTCATATTGTGCAGGCGAAAATTCAACGCCGTTCTCAACGGCGCTAACGCAACGCCGTCGCAAATGACGGCGCGCTGACGGCGTAGCGCGCTGTGCATTCTGTTCCAGGCTTAACCCACATAAACACTGTTGATGGCGCACGAAGTTGCAGTCGACCTACAACCTACTTATGGGAACAAACAAATTTTGTTGGGGGCGTCGCCAGTGCACAGGATTTTAATGTTAATAGTGAGTTTGTGCTGTGTTGCATTTTGAATGCAAACCAGTGTATATTATGGTAAAAGTACAAACAAAACATTTTTTTTCCTTCGATTATGGCTTTGGATTTCTCCGTTAAGCCAGCTACTATTAACTAAATTTGATATCTTGAAACTGAATATGTGAGGATAGAGAAGGAATGTGTAAAAGATAAAAAAAATTGCCGAGAGGCCGTCAAGGCAGTTCTATCGATTTGAGTTAGCAAGTAGCGTAATTGATTTAAAGAAATCCTCACATATTTGAAAAATCAATACTCTAAACTCAAATATATTTAAAATTAGTTGAAGATACTATACAGGCAATTCAAATTATATTATTAACTAGGGGCCTCAGCCCGGCTACGCCGGTCTTCTCCCCTACGTTGTTAAAACTCGTCGCTTCGCGACTCGTTTTAATATAATTTTGTCGCACTTGTTGATTATAAAACTCGTCGCTCATCTTTTTTTAACACTATTTTATGGAAATTCCCCCTGTCTTAAGTTTTATCGTTAATTCACCTTAAATACTTAATTAGTTTTCTTCTATCAAGAAATACGTTCAAAATGTGAAATCTCGTCCCATTTTAAAATGCAAAAAATTTGACAGCTGTCACCCTCTGAAATCCTGTAAGCATATTTCCAATAATGGCCCTGATTCTTTGAAAAATGTTTTCTGATGCCTCAAAATATTATCTCGCACGTCAAATAAGCTATCTTGAACCATTATCACCACTTAACACTTTGATTAACCCTGAAATTTTTAATATCTATAAATCTTTTTTTAACACTATTTTATGGAAATTCGCCCTGCAAATGTCTTAAACTTTATCGTTAATTCACCTTAAATCCTTAATTAGTATTCTTCTGTCAAGAAACACGTTCAAAATGTGAAATCTCCTCCCATTTTAAAATGCAAAAAATTTGACAGCTGTCACCTTCTGAAATCTTGTAAGCATATTTCCAATAATGGCCCTGATTCTTTGAAAAATGTTTTCTGATGCCTCAAAATATTATCTCGCACGTCAAATAAGCTATCTTGAACCATTATCACCACTTAACACTTTGATTAACCCTGAAATTTTTAATATCTATAAATCTTTTTTTAACACTATTTTATGGAAATTCGCCCTGCAAATGTCTTGAACTTTATCGTTAATTCACCTTAAATCCTTAATTAGTATTCTTCTGTCAAGAAACACGTTCAAAATGTGAAATCTCGTCCCATTTTAAAATGCAAAAGAATTGACAGCTGTCTCCTTTTGAGCATATTTTTACCTCAAATTGCTCAAATAATCGCCCAGATTCTTTGAAAAATGTTTTCTGATACCTCAAAATATTATCTCGCACGTCCAAAAAGCTATCCTGAACCATTATTACCATTTAACACTTTGATTCTCGCCGTAGATATCCTGGTCTTGTGTTAAGAATATTTTTGAATTATCGTCTGATAAAACCTGTCCGTGCCGATCAATGGTGACTTTGATTCGACACGGATTCGAGGAAAAAATGCATGATTTTTATCAATAAAAATTAGTCAGTACCCCCTGTCGAAATAAAATTAAGCGTAAGCACTAAAAAAATATCATCCGGATAAGACGGCGGTTCATTTTCCTCTCTCCGCGTTACCGGAAAAATGAAGATACACCAGAAGTTGAATAGAACATACATACCACTTTGTACAATATAATAGTAGATTAAATTACGAAATTTAACGCCACGAAATGGACTACTACACGAAAAATAAAATATACAATTTTCTCCACGACCGCTATAGAATTTACCAATTTTACAACCAATTTTGACTACAGAATGTTAATATTCTAACACAAGAGTTGGAATGTTATTCTAAACCACTTATCTTCTAATGCATGGTGCGTGTATTTCATTCCATCACTTGTTATGGAATAACTATTCCATGTTGGTGGGCAAACTTTTTTTAAAAACGGCCAGTTTGCGCAAATAGTATGACTAAAAGGGTCGCACTATTTTTACCGACCTTTTTTTTTAGGTCATCACTTGGATTTTAAAACAGAAGACCTTTTTTTAGAGCATCACTTGCATCATACATTGTTTAGGGGGCCGCGGTTTGCCCACCGATGCTCTAGGAAATGGGACCCAATTAATCAACCTCTTTAAAAATCTGTATGAGGCCAATGAAAATTCTGGTAGAGTGGACAGTAGAAACTCAGATTATTTTACAGTAGGTGCCGGAGTGAGACAAGGATGTATCCTCTTGCCGCTACTTTTTAATATTTATTCAAAATTTGATATGCGTTTGGTTCTAGAAAAGTTGGAAGGTGGCTTATCAAGAGGCGGCCGAAAGATCAGCAACCTTATGTACGCCGACGATACTACTCTAAAAGCTACATCAGAGAAAGAACTTTTTGAAATAATAAATACAGTAGAATATGCCAGCTCATTCATAAAACTGCTACTTAATCGTAGAAAAAATAAAGTGATGATGGTTGACAAACTAAATAATAACGAACTTCACATCACACAAACCGCAAGGTAACCGAATGGTAAGAAGTTAATAAGTTTGTGCAACTCTGCAACTGTTTTCTATTGTCAAACCAAGGTGTCTGTTGTGAGGAAATCCAAAGGCGCAACGAAATCACTAGGTCAGCTCTGTCGAAGCTGCGTAATGTTTGGTGTGACAGAAACAATAACCGTCAATACGAAGAAAATGTTGGTACGATCCTTGGTGTTCTCAGTCTTCCTTTACTCAGCATAAAACTGAGCATTACTTGCAAGTAACCGTAGGAGTATAGAAGTGATGTGGTGCTGGAGGCGTAGGCTACGAATTCTTCTCATAGAATTAACTCTATTTTGAGAGAGCTCAATAATATAAAACGCCACTCGTCCGTAATCTACGATTGTATACTCCAGTATTTCTGACATATAATGGAAGAGAACACGAACTCGAGCGACTAATTGTTGAAGGCAATTTGAAAGGAGAGCTAGGGGTTGTTCCCCAACTAGGTTACTTGGTATTATCAAGAAAGTCACTGGCAGTTCACTTCAGCAGACAGCTCTCCAAATTCTCGACCGGGATAACTGGAGGCAAACAATCCAACAATCCTTATGCCATGATGATCATGGTGCCTCATTTATAAGTCTAAGCGACTGAAGAGATAGAAATAAGGCTACAATCTAAGAATAATACATTGCATAGTTCTAAATATTTGCTCTGAGTTAGAACAGGAATTTGAAAAAGCATCATATGAAATCATATTGAAGTATTTTTAATATATATATATATATAGACGATACTAAAGTTGAAAATCTTTTCAAAGAAAAATGATATTTGACATATCTGTAAAGTCTATTCAAACTAACATTTTCATATGCCCTTTTTCTAATATATCAAATATTCTAAAATTACATTTCAAATCATCCTGCGACAAATTTTATATCAAAAAAATAAATTATTCTTGCGAATAAATTCAAAAATCTTTCCCCATGATGCACCTACAAAACAACGCGAAACGAAAAGACCACTTACATATCTTACATAATATTATACATTGATGCCATAATAAAATAGAAACCGTTTTGCATGAGAACAAAATATAAGAACGAAACGGAATATAAACGAGGAAAGAAAGGAGGAAGAAGATCGACTAAGTTTTATATAAGATATTGTATTTCAGTGTTTCTTCAACTTTTGTAAACGCCACTGTGGCTTTCACGATGTCGTCCAAATAATCAACTAATAATAAATTGTTCGGTAAATTGTTTTTAATTCCCAGTTGCAGCCCCTTTTTTTCAATTTGAAGCTTATTTTTTTTTTTTTTTCCTTTTATTTGTTGGCTTTAGCTGCTTTGGCTATTAGCCATGTATAAATACAGAGATTACAATATTTTTAAAATTACATTTATAATTTGATATTTTCTGCTTTAATATAGTTATAAATAATTTCATAAATGTCTAGAGAATTAGTAGCAAGAAGCGTTTGAATATTGGTAGGTAAGGATATTTTTTTGACAACTAAGTTTTGTATGAATAAGTTACGATTACGAAAATGAATTGGGCATTCAAACAATAAATGGTTCGAATCACTGACAGACAAATTATCACACGGACAGAAAGGAGACGAAACCATGTTAATTCTATGCAGGTGATATGGAAAGAAGTTGTGATTAAATCTAAGCCGAATAAGAGTGGATATAAAAAATCTGCTTTGGTGAGAAGAAAACCAAGACTTTCTAGGAAGAAGAGGTTGAATTTGACCGTAGTATGATCCTTTTTGATGTAGAGAATCTATGTATTCTTGTTGCCATAGGTTGTATATGGAAGATTTGAAGATTGACATAATCTCATTACTGTTTAGAGGAATTTTTAAGAGGGAGCCATTTACAGCTGCTTCTTTAGCTAGAAGATCGACTTCGATGTTGAACTCAAAATCTGAGTGGCCTTTAATCCAGCATATTTTTATAATTTTACCGCTAATCGTAAGATCGTTAAGGCATTTAATAACATCATAAATTAATTAATAATTATTTTTCTCAAATCCAGGGCAACTCAATTTTTGGAGGAAGCTTTTACAATCAGAAAAAATTATAAATTCATTATGAAAGTGATTCTTTAAGTATTCTAAACTTAACTTTATTGCCACCATTTCCGCATTGTAGATAAACATATTATCTGGGAGTTTAAATTTTAGGCTAAAATTGCGCTGTGGATCTAAAACAGCGCAACCTACGCCATTGGTTGATTTTGATCCGTCAGTATATATATGGTGTGCATTTGGCCATTTTAATTTTATCTTATCCAAAATTGATAGTTGAAGCTTCTTCAAATCGAAAAAAATACTTAGCAACGCATTGTGTTGCTAGATATTTTTGAGATTTAAGGATTGCTTAAAAATTAAAGCAAGCTGGTGCAACTGGGCATAAATGAAATACTTGGTAAGTTTTATATATATTTATCGACCGTCAGATATATAGAGAGAAGTATTGTAATCATACTAATTTTGAGTTTTCGACATGTTTACAGATAAACGCGAATTATGTTTTTTGTATCACGTATCTACTGTTTTTAGCGTGATGTTGGTCTCTAGGTCTGATGACACATGTAGAACGAATTCGGTTAAAATAATTTAATATTTCATCTTTAAACTTCGGAAGTAAATATTAATCAAATTTCGGTACAGATCGCCCGCCATAATGGATAGTTTACGGATGTCAATTTTAAATGAATCATGAAAATTTAGCAACAAAGATATATTTTTCTTGCTAAATTCCTATGAGAGGGGAGGTAGACAAGTCAATCAACTCATTAAGAGTTTTTCCTAGTTTGGTTAATTTCTCTATGTCGTGCGCCTTCAATAAGTTTAATTTGGGGCCCTTGGGTTGTGAATGAATAACTTCTTGAAGTTTGAAGAATAATTTTCTTAGTTCAGGTGTTCAGCGTATGTCGAATCTGTGTTTTGTTTCTTTCAGGCGGCTCTGTATTCTTCAATTCTGATGGCAAAAAATCTTCTTGTTTGGCCACAATAAGCGGAGCCACACGTGTTACATGTTAACATGTAAACGCTACTCTTGTCCATTATATTTACTTTGAGTTTATTTTTGATTAAAGATTTTTAAATATTGTTAATAGTTTTAAATTAAACTTTGACGTTGCTAGTGTTATTTTGTTTGCTATTTTGTTACTGATGGATGCCAAGTAAGGTAAATAAACGTATTTTATAGGATTTTTTTCGCTAATTTTAGGATAGATATTTGGGCTAATTACACTAGTAAACAAAACTTATTTTTTGTGACATACCTTTTGTAACTTAACTCAAAATGTTGTTTTTGATGTTTCACGTCGATATTTTGTTTCTGAGGCATATCTTATTAACATCCAGCAGTAATCAGCAAGCAAATTTGGACTCCATTTACCCCAATATCGCTTTTCCATAGCGGAAATGTCTTGGTGGAACCGTTTTTTATGTTCATCACTTACTGCATCCAGATCTTCTGGGAAGAAATGTAGATGACAGTCCAGAATGTGAATTTTTAAAGACATCCTACATCCCATTTCTTTGGACGCAATCTATTTTGAAGCATACTTTTAGACCTGATAAACAAGAATAAACTGATCTTAACCACTTGCGTACCGTCACCGCAGATACATTGACGCAATATGAAAATGTTGCATATTGCAAAATATTAATTTGTCTGAAAATCTATGGGTGATAAAAAAAATCACTTTTCAGTTTTGTTTTCAGCGTATCAAAATACATCAGAAATACCCAAAAATTGCCATGTCACAATTAGTGTATTATTTGAGTTATTTGGCTAGAAGGGTGTCCATCAATTAAGGATTATAACCGTTGTTTTAAGCTATGGTTCTGATTATGTAAATTTCTTTACTGAATAAATAAAAATAGTGAAATTAGTTTGTGAAATGTTCGTTATTTCAACAATTATAAAATGCATAATGTTTTCACAATGTTAATTTGTCGACATTAAATTATATTATATAATCTTTGATAATACGAAAGAAAAATTCTTCCTAAATTTGGTTCGGCTAAAGGTTCCGCCCTAATACTAATAATTCAAATTAGAATTATAAGTACGATGACCATACCTCCTTTATTATACAGGATAGTCCTTTATTTTAGAGCTTTGTCCTTTAGATTTATTTATTTCTAGAAAACCCAGTTTTGTCCTTTATCATGTGTTTTGTTATTTAAAGTACAGAAATTTGGTTTTAGAATCATTAGGACATCACGTTCATAAAAGTTAAGGAATTCGAATGGATTCTACTGCGATAAATTTTTTTGTGGAGGTATGTTGAGGAAAACGTTACTTTTATTTCAAATAGATAAAATTTGTTGGTGCATCATTTAATGAAATTTACCTTAATAAAAATTATATTACTAATGAAAAGCTTGAATAATGGCGACAAAATAATGAAATAACCAGCCATTATAAATGAGTTAAAATATTTAAATATTTTTCTACAACTGTTAAAAAAACTTAACTATAATTTACTGGTTTTTGTGGATAAAATGTTATATATTATCCACATTATTGTATTTGACCGAGTGACTATTCTCAATAATTAACAAATTACAATTTAGGAAAATGTAAATTTCAGGTAGTTCCACTTGACCGTATGAAATAGCTATTATCTGTCTCATTTTGTAATACAAAACTAAGAGGGATGTTTCATTTTTTATGTTGTATATTTAAAATATCATCTTAAGGTGGTAATTCTGAAGTGGCACCTTTCAAACTATTTGATATGTCTATCACAATTTTGACATGTCAATCGCAATTTTGACATGTCAATTTGTTATCTGACATACATAGTTTTTGAGTGAATATAGCCTCGATATAATAAAACTTAACCAAATATTTAAAAGCCAGGTTTACAAGTTCACATGTTTCCATAAAAGTCTATTTACACCACAACAGTCACCAAAGTAACCAGATCTAGTTTCGTATTACAAAATGAGATTTGTAATAAAAATATATGTTATGTGGTCTTAGAGTGGACATTCTGAAATGGCACCTTTCAAAATATTTGACAAAAAATGACATTAATGACAATCTGACATTTATGAATTTCGAATTCATTTAATCTTAATACAATGAAATCTAACACAAAAATTGAAATGTCAGGTTTACAAGTTTATATAGTTCCATAAACCGATTTATAACACAAAAATCAACAAAGCCACCAGATCTAGACACGTATTACAAAATCAAATTCAAAACCAATCCAAAGGTTTAAGCGGATCTAACTGGAATTTTCATTTTCATAATTTGCCATGGGTTGTCTTTTTAAGGTTTGTAGTGGACTTTTGCTAAACATAATGATCAAAAGCTTCTTAATTGGTAAAAGTTAATTGAAAATTCAGTTCCGCTTAAACCAGGATATACACAATATCAATTTATTTTATCTACGACAGCGGTTCTTAAACTGTGGTCCGCGTAGCGATTACCGGGGGTCCACGAAACAATTTTGACATTAACTTTATATTCCACAACCTTTCGCTTTTATTCCAATAACTCATTTAATAAAAATCCAATATGGTCAGGACTTTTTGTTATTGTTGTTACCTAACCAGTTATTGACATAACTAAACATAATTAGGAAAAAATTAATTATTTTTAGTCAAATGCAAATTATTTACAGAAAACATATTATAATAAGATCTATTTTGACCGATATTTGACCAAGAAATGTTTGTATAAGCTTAACGTATTATAATTTATAACTTCTCTAATTCTTTTTACTACTATTTTTATTCATTTTATGTTTTTTATTCGTAATGCTAATAAAAATGTTAATCTCTATAAATGCGCAAGACCATTTATTAAAATAACTAGCGATACATTTTTACCAATATTTATTATAACGTAGTGCCTATGGGATTACTGAGCCAGAAATTCTCAAGAACGACGTGAAATGCCTAGGGTAGGGATGGGGTCCGCAAAAAAAATGTTGTTCAAGAGGGGGGTCTGCGGACTACATAAGTTTAAGAACCCCTGATCTACGATATTCAAATAATAAATGCATTATGTGTCCAACTGTAAATACATAATGCTGTTCATATTACAACAAGTGTAAAAAAGCAATGATGACTATTTGCGCCCTATACAGTCGATTTTTGTAACTAGAATATTATTTATAAGAATAAATAAAACAATAAAGTAAACCGTGTTGTATAATACAATCAGCTGATGGTTCGGTAGCCATATTGTGACGTTAGTTGTGAAGTTTGAGAATTGAAACTCAGAATTTTTAATTTTTAAATTAAATTAACTAATGTTTTTATGATAAAGCTATATCGTAGATAAAATATTTTTTGGGCGACCATATCAAAAGCAGTTCTTTTTATCATCTAGTACCGACCAAAACGTAAATCTTTTTCGGCCTAGGCCGATTCGCTTTTTTTTTTTTTGCCGCTGGATGCTAGAGCCATCTATGTGTCATTTCTTAAGTTACAAGATCTCCATGGTTATATTGAAGTGTTCAGTAACTATAAATTATTCAATGTAAATAAATAAATTTACTGTGTAACTTAGCCAAAAAGATCTTTTTCGTCCTTATTTGTTTGAAGTCCTCGGCCTTCAAATTCAGATGCGACCAAAAAAGATCTACTTTTTGGCCATGGTACAAAAATTACTAGTATTTGACACGCAGATAATGCATATATTTCACTCGGATGATTATAACCCTCACCTACGGCTCGGAAGATAAACCTAATCGACAAGAAATATAGCCTCCATTATATGCTTTGTTAAATGAAATGCTATTCATTTTATTCTTGAGTGTTTATTTATAAAATAATAAATACAACTGATTTTCAATTTTTATGATCGTTTTCCAGATTTGTCTTATATTTTTTCTAATTGTATCTGAACAGTTTTCTATTAAATTTGCCTTGCGCAATAAGTGATAAAAGAGAAACATCTTGGTTGTTGCATTGTGTGTATATCCTAAAAAAGTCAGTCTAACCTATCCTAAATCAAATCATTCAAATTTAATCTGTGAATATGGTGTTCAAAGCGGTGTATAGTAATAGAAGCTTACAGTTAAACCAACCTATTTGGAAGTTCATTTCTTATTAAAATTTGAGATGGGTCAAAACCACAGTTTCAAACTTGATTATTCCGTTTCACCCCAACCAGAATCGAGTTTACAGGTCACTATTCCCTTTATAACCGCTTTGTCCCTAAAATATCCCGGCATAAGTCACGGTAATAAAAAATTGGACACCTGTTTTTATGGAAAACAGGTCAGGTATGAATGTCGTTATGGGTTTAACGATAAAATTTACTAAAATATTGCTTGATGTTTTACACGAATATAGATTTGATATAAAATTGACTATTGAAGAGATATAGTACGTTGTATTCTTGTTTAAATTGTATAGCTTCTCATAAATTATATTGATAGGATAGGATTTATGGAATGAGTCCTAAATTTAAATTTGTCATTTGTTCTATGATGGCGAATGACGAATATTTATAACTAACCCTGGTTCTCGTACTTTGTACGTTTTATGTTATATAAATTTTTGCTGTGAAGTAATGATAAGTGGGACATATTCAAGATTATTAATTGCCACCTTTCCCTCATAACTCCCTAAATATTCGTTCAACTGCATCAAATATGCATTGAATATAAAAGATTTGTTTTCTCATTTTAAACAATTTTTGCTATACCAGTGGAGTGGCGTGACTTTCTGATGAAGGGAAGCAGTGAAAACAAATGCACGTAGATGAAAATATTCTCGCAAATATCAAGGTCAACTGTACTTTAGTTTTTTAATCAGTTTCTAAAGTCCATTCTACATTATACTTTTTTCAATACTATCCAACTCTGACGTCATTTCAACTTTTGATACTACAGAATATAGTGGGGGGAAAAAATAAGAGACAGTGATAAATTTTAAATCTTCCATCTCTTATTACTTTTCATTGCCAACTTAAAAATTTTTAGGTTCAGATAGCAGACAACAATTTGGTTATAGTAAACCAATTTATAAATATTGTTTAATTGTGCTAAGTTTATATTTAATTATATGTTCTAAATAAACTTCTTATCAACTTAATAAACTACTAAAAGTTAAGTTGTAAACAAAAACTAAAAGGTTGGTGTTTGTACGACTGAAAAGTACAGAACTGTCAATCAAAAATTTGACCGGGGGTAGTTTGGAGCACAATTAAACAATATTTATAAATTGGTTTAATATAACCAAATTGTTGTCTGCCATCTGAACCTAAACATTTTTAAGTTGGCAATGAAAAGTAATAAGAGATGGAAGATTTAAAATTTATCACTGTCTCTTATTTTTTCCCCCCACTATATTCTGTAGTATCAAAAGTTGAAATGACGTCAGAGTTGGATAGTATTGAAAAAAGTATTGAAAAAGGTATAATGTAGAATGGACTTAAGGCTTTTTAGTTGACTGGCGTAGCGTTGTGGCAACACTGATGCCCTGCATTGATAACGTCTCAGGGTTCAAATCCCGTTCAGCCATGGAATTTAAAAATAAAAATAAGAATTGTCCTAGCTAATTGCCAACGTAGCAAATACCATTAAAATAAAAAATCAGCTGTGGCCACCACAGGACCGACCGCCAACACAAAGTACTTGCATAATATACATTCTAGCAGCTGAGTAGAAATGACTTGGCCTAATATTAACAGAGATAGTATTTATCATGACCATGGAAACGTTACATATAAGTATAAAAAAATACATAGAAATAATTTTGAAAAATTTTTCGAAGTCTCAATTTTTCATATTTATATGTAACGTTTCCATGGTCATAATAAATAATATCTGTGTTAGAAAATATTAGGCCAAGTTATTTCTACTCTGCTGCCAGAATTTACTTTATACAAGTACTTTATGATGGCGGTCGGTCCTGTGGTAGCCACAGCTGATTTTTTTTCTGTCATCATACCAAATTACCTGAAAATATGTGCAGCCAATATTCCACAAATCCCGGACAAATAGCCAGACAGATAAATAGATAGACAGTCAGACAGAAATTGGTTTTTAATTGGTATCATTTCAGAAGCCAATATCAACAACAGTCTCTTCATATGTCTACAAAATGCTCCATGACAAGGTTGTTTAAATTGTTTTGTCCAATTTTTTGATATAAATCTACCCTTGTTCTGAATTTTCCACATTTATCAAACTTTTTTAAAATATATAGTAAGTTTAGAGTTTTAGAGATATATTTTTGATACAAAATCCGTAAATTTTGTCACACCCGGAGTTGCTACAATAAAAATTGCACTTAAACGATCAGCAGTATAGCTTCGGCACATGTACTATACTTCAGACCTGAATTTGTATTCTTGAAAGGGCACATACATAATGGGGTTGTATGGGACCGTTGAATACAGGGTGGAGCAGAACTTGCACACTTTTATCACAAGGTTTTATCAAAGAAATAACAAAAAAGAAAAAAAAAATGTGCTGAAAGAAATAAAACAAAGACTGATTTCCAGGATACAAAAATGATACACTAAATCTATGACCACAGCAGAAACTGGAACTGCTTTTTGATTGTGTTCATCCTAATCACATTACTGAGTTTTATTTAGGAATTTCTCACACTTTACCGTACTTTAAGAGTACTTTAAGAGTCTAGGATAGCGTTTCTAAACATTTTTGTTTGCTTTCTCTAAAGCTGCATTCAGAGCTCTTTAAATAAATAGACTGTAGACCAGGCCTGGGTAAATGGCGGCCCGCGCTGAAACTCTATCCGGCCCGCGAAGCATTTTATAAATTATTGTGTCCTGCAAAAATATTACTGTCTGTCCAATATTCTTTCAAATTTTCATTCTTTCCAATTTTTACCAACCGTCACATATATGTGTATAAGGGAGGTATTGTGATCATACCGATTTTGACATTTCGAGATTTCGATTGATCTGTAATTGAGGTCTGTACATAACGTTTTTACTATTTTTAGCATGATAACTGTCGGTCTGTCTGTCTGTCTGTCAGTCCGTGTCACGTGCAGAGCAAATTCTGCTAAAAGGATTTTTATGAAACTTCATATTTAAGGGTGCGCACAACCGTACAGTTTCTTATACAAGACTAACAACCTGAAATAAAATTAGTAACAATTTATATATCAAAATTTTCAGCGAATTTTTATCTATCTAATAGAATATTTTTAATTGTAAAAAGAACTATCATGTAATTATAAATAAACAAATTGCGTTATAGACGCCATCTTGTAAACCATTCGACGCATATTTGTGTACCATGCGGCAAATTGTAGCTAAAGCTCCATTCTACAAATATGTTTGGGAATAATTTGTTCTATTATGAAAATTACTTATAGTTACTGTACTTGGTAATCTACTTTTGCCGCCACCTCGAATCTGCCGCGGTTCTTAATATAGGTGCTGCGGATAAAAATGATTTATTTTATGTAAAGAATACTTGTACCAAGTGGCATTTCATTATCATCAAGTAGAATATTTTTCGACGACGGCTCTAAACTATAAACAATCATGTCGAAAAAAATGTTGACGTATTATTTGAACATTTCTACACAAAACTATATAAATATAAAAATTATTTGAAAACCACAAATATATTTAAAAAATTACAGAACATTGTTGTGTGATATCTATTATTAAGTTATTGAGCAATAACATTTGTACAATAATTTTTTCTACAATCAAAAATATCCTTTTAGATAGATAAAAATTCTGTGCAAAATTTGATGTATTAATTACTAATTTTATTTCAGTTTATTAGTTTTGTATAAGAAACTAATAATCTCTGGGGGTTGTACGTAGCGTTAAGCTTTCGACATCAATGGCACGAGTTGATCAACTAGAAATGGGAGTTTACTCGTGTCTATTTTAAGACTTTTGCGAATATTTCACAACAGAGAAATACTTCGAAAAAAATTATATTATAAATTAATTTTGTTTTGGCCCCCAGTAAAATTTTCATCCGCAATGTGACCCAACAGCCAAAAGATTTGCCCACCCCTGTTCTAGACTGTAGTTTACGTCGTTATGCATATGTTTTAATAAATTATTTTAACGTTCGACGTAGCGTTTACAGCTCTTGGAAATTCGTGGGTTACGATTAGTCCGACATCTGTGTGTCATTAAACCAACTACGATGGCTTCGTAAAATGTTTATTTTCTATTACCGTTTTTATAATTCTGCTGTCCTAGATTTTAACTAACTAAACCTAACCTAATTACCTAAATTGATAATATTTACTGTCCGTCGTTGTAATTCTGAGCAAGTTTATTAATCATCAAAATTATTAAAGTAAAAGTTGTCTCAAAACTTATAGTGGTGGGGGTAAATAGCGAAGCTACGCGTCATCTGTATGCTAACGGGACGTCAGTCTTTGTTTATCGTATATGTTATATACACGTGAAGTGTGATTTTTTGCTATAAATATCAAAATATCGTTTAATTTTTGATTTTCTACTTGTTCTAATAGCTTTTTTATTAGAAAGGAATGTTTCTTCGTAAGAAATAAATTTTCTTACATTCATTTTTGATGTGAGGTGAAATATTTCAATATTTTAGTTTTAGGGTGTCCCATTGAACAATTGAAATTTGTTTTCATATAAACAATGTTTATTGTATTGTTTTTTTCTGTTAACATCTGTTTATAAATGAAATATTTTAAGTTTTTTAGTACCAGTTTTAACCCAGAAACACCCCCTAAGAAAGAAAATTTTGAGATATCATGCCTATATTTGATCCTGGTTCTATTGTACCAAATATCGTTAAAATACGTCCAGCCGTTTTTAAAACTGATATAACCTCCAATTTTATTAATTACTATATTATTATAGCAATTTGTTTTTCTATTTTTATTTAAATATTCTTAAAATTATATTTGTATTCGATTTTATTGTTATTTATTAACTATAATACAAATACCCATCACCTTAAATTTTATATAAATCAGTATGAAATTTCTTTAGATTTTATTTATAATTTATTCAGTAGAACTGTCTTGAAATAAATATCTATTATGAATATAGTCAATAAAAATATTTAAAAACATGCAACATCTATGTTAATTTTGTATGCTAGTTTGAACTACGCATACATGTGACGTATTCCCTCACGCTCTGATTGGTCAGAAGTTACGAGACAACCTTTAATAATCTTGGTTAATGATAACATTTTGTTAGGTTTTGTAAAGGCATACAATATCTACAGTCTCTCCAATAGACTGAGATAGTCAATGTGTTTATATGTCTGTCTCATTAAAACTAAAGTCACTGGATTATACAAAGTAGCGCAAGCCTTTGAAGAAGCCGACAGACCCCAGGGTTTGATTGGCAACCTTGGTTCCCCTATTAAGCAAACTAAAGCAGCAATTTTTACGTTCTTAAGTTTGCGTCTGCGCTGTCACATCTCTCTTTCTCGCTCTAATTTAATAACCTCCTTTGTCAGAGGTTTGAATATTTAAGGTTAAGTTTCATTTAAATTTATATATTATATCCATTTTATTTAATAAAAATTTTTAAAAATAATTGAAATTGTACCACAATTTTATTATATAAAAAGTGCATATTTGTATAAAAAAATCGTGATTACAATGTTTAAAATAAAAATTTTGGTAGTACTAGTTTCTTATTTTTTTACTGTTGGAATCACTGAAAATCATTTGTGTTTGCAACATTTTTAGCCCCAGTATGGCCGCCGTTGCGCTACTTTGTATAATCTAGTGACTTTAATTAAAACAACTCACTAGCTATAAGTTTAGAAAATTATCCACAATCGACTAAGAATAACGTATTAAATTTAGGGGTCTGAACGGTTGCACGTCTTACCCAACAGAGTACAAGCTGTGGACTATAGTCTATTGATTTAAGAGTTCTGAATGCGGCTTAAGACTATACCTCCCTAAACAAAATAGGTCTACAGGTTAAAGATAGCGAGACCTTAAATTAGTAACTGGAAAAAATCCATGGACGCGGCTTTGAATCCCCCCACTTCCTTCGGATTTTTATCTTCCGATATTGTGTAGTCAGCTGTGGTGTCGACCCATTCTCAATGATCAAAAACCACATTTAACCTTAGTTTAAAATTAGTATTTTTCAAAATCTAGTTCTGAATAAACCATTTTTATTGGCTAAATGAGGTTTTTCATCATTAGACTTAGCAAAAGCCCTCTTCAATTAGTAAAAAGTGAGCTCGTGACAACTTACAAAAATAAAATTCCATTTAGTTCCGTTTAAACTTTTGGAATGGCCTATAATTACGCTCAAACCAAAGAAACAATTTATATAAAAGTTATTTGAAACCAATAAATATATTTTAAAAAATACAGAAAATTGTTGCTTGATATATTATGTTTCATTTTGTAATACGTAACTAGATCTGATGATTTTAGTGGCTTTTGTCGTGTTAACGAAATTTGACGTATCCATGTGAACTGATACTATGATATTTAAATGTATTGTAAATATACAACCTATAAAATGAACTTCCAATTCTTTCATATTTTCACGGATGGATCCAAAATCGAAGATAAAACGGGCTGTGCAGTGTTAGCTAACGAAGACATTTTTGAATTCCACCTCCCAAATATGGCTAGCGTGTTTACTGCAGAAGCGTACAGTATCTTACAAGCCAGTGAACTTATAAATGGAAGAAATCAGACTACAAGCAATTATCTTATTCAAACCGATTCTTTGAGCACAATCCAATGTATCCAGTAGACGTACAACCGAAACCACGTGGTCCAACAAATTCAAAGCAACTTCCACTCAGCGCTAGATAAAGGTAATAAAATCACTCTGTTATGGATACCATCACATGTGGGAATTATGGGTAATGAAAAAGTAGACCAGGCAGCAAAAAACGCAACCTCAAGCAACGTCATCGATACAACAACTATGCCATATGATTTTAAAAGCTATGTAAAAAAGAAAACCAGCGAAAATTTCAACTCCTTCTGGAATACCCTAAATAACAACAAATTAAGAAGAATAAAACCATCCATCAGCCACTGGTATACTCCAGAAGACAGAAAAAAGCAAGTTATAATGACTAGACTGCGAATCGGCCACACTCTCATTACCCATAAACACCTCATGCAGAAAAAAGAACAGGAAATATGCCAAACATGTAACAGCCCAATAACTGTTAAACATATTCTCATTGAATGTGTGAAGTACACTAGAGAAAGAGCCCAAAACAGCATCCCACAACTCCTTGAAAGAGGCCCTATCTAACAGTATGGAAGCTACAGCCAAAATCTTAAAATATCTAGAAGACATTTTAACCTAGAAGACCTAACCTAACAAATAAAATATAGGCAAAAATGTAACGAACGACTATTGTAAAAATCTTCACTGTAATGTAATATGTAATATGTAATTTTATGTAATCAAAATTTCTTGCTTACACCTAAGTATAATGAACTAATTTAATGTAATATTTGTAACTGTTACGGGGTGTTAATGACCATGTAGTTGATACAGCCCAAAATAAATTTTTAATTAAAAAAAAAAAAAAATGAACTTCCCCTCTTAGTTACGTATTAGAAAATGAAACATACAGTCTGTTTCAAACGGTTAGGCGGAACTAAATGGGAATTTCGTTCTTTTAGGTTGTCACGAAAAGGGACCTTGCTTGGGTTATTTCATTTTTCACGTTGGAATGTCAAAATTTAAAATTCCAACAATGAAACCATGGAAACGAATGACATGTCAAAATTAAATTATTTTTCTTACATATTTTAATGACAAAAAAATAAATAAATGGGATATTTGTATTAAGAATGACACAAAAAATCAAAATATAAAGAAAATGACATTTTAAAATGATATTAACCTTAACCAAAAAATGTTTGTTGCAAGTATGATTTACAAAGCTTAAACAAAACGGCCGAAAAACATGATTTAAACGATGAAAGTAACTAGATTGCAAAATCTAGTTCCGCCTAACCGTTTGGAACAGACTTTATATATAATACTTATTATAGTTACTGAACGGAATAATTTTTGCAACAATTTTTAACAATTAAACATATCTTATTAGATAGATAAAAATGATAGACATGAAATTGTTTTTACATATAATACTACATAAATAATAAACAAATAATTTAATAATTTTTGAACAGGGTTTTCATAAGTTTTTCTCTTGCTTTGCCTTTTTATTTTCTTCTATTTGTTATTTTGACTAGAGTGTCGGTCAAAATAGAAGTTTGCCTTTTACAACTGTTGTTCCTGTTTTTGTTGTCACAAGTGACAAATAACCCGGACCGGTTTATTACATGTATTCCCATTGCGCTATATTGGAAAAATAATAGCCTAAAATCATAATTTCTTCTTTCAATCTTATTTAAACTACTGAAAATGGTATTCTAGTCTTTGGAATTTACAACTATATACATAAGAGGTTTGTAAATTAAGTAACAGGACTGATTAAAAAAAATGTATATATTTAAAAATAAGAATTACAATTTAATATTGTCTCCCTCAAAATAATTTCCTTGGGAAGCCACACAGCGCTGGAGACGGTTCTTCCAATCCTCATAGCAGTGCTGTAACTCGGATACTGCATTAGCTTCAGCTGGTCGGTTACGGACGTTTGAATGTTTTCGAGTGTCCCTAAATGACGTCCCTTGAGGTGATTTTTCAATATTGAGAAGAGGAAAAAGTCACAAGGACTCAAGTCAGGTGAATATGGAAGCTGAGGAGCCACAGAAATGTTTTTACTGGCCAAAAATTCATTTATTGAAATTGCTTTTTTTGCGCAGATTTTTCTCATCCCCAATTCATTAGTCAAAATCCGATGAACGGTAGTGTGAGTCAAATTCAACTTTTCCCCGATCATTCTGAATGTCAACCAAAAATATTAACGCACAAGATCCCGAATTCTGTCGACATTTTCATCGGTTCTTAAAGATGAAGGCCTTCCGATGCGTGATTCATCTTCAATCAACTGTTCCTTCTGAAAATGCCTTAAACCACCAAAAAACCTGGGCCCTTGACAAAACACTCTCTCCGTAGGCCTGTTGGTTTTGTAAAAGTTTCCGTTACTGTGCCCAAGTCTGAAGCAAAACCTGATAGCACGCCGTTGCTCGAAATGAATGTCAATCATTTTTGGAACCCACTAGAAAAAAATGTTTCACGAAACAATCGCTACGGACAACAAAATTACTCTAGCGAGTTCAAACTCGTAGTGAAGGCGTAACACATGTTCACCTGCCGCCCCTCCAAGTCTCGCTTCCCAAATATTGCCAGATCAGGCGCTATGTTGCCAGATCAGACGCTATGTTGCCAGTCAGATTACTTAATTTACACACCTCGTAGATAAATCTGTACGGCAGATGTTATGCTGTTATGTTCATGCGTGACATGAAGTAAGGAGAGAAAATGTTACTTACCACTAAAAAAAACACATAAATCAGAGAAAAAATCTACTCCAATTACCATCATATATTACTGCTATATTATTCTCATTCCTGGAAGATCGAAACTTTGCAGTTCGCATTACCAACGAAATCTCGGAATTAAAGTTTATTAAAGCAGGAGTCCCACAAGGCAGTATATTAGGTCCAATTTTATTCAACATCTATGCCAGCGACATTCCAACAGCTCAATTGCCATGTACGCGAATGATACCGCAATTATCACGCAAAACTTTGAACTACATCAAGCAATACATGAGCTGCAGGCTGGAATATAACTTTAAATACGGACAAGTGCGAAAGTAAAATATTTGCCCTAAAGAGAATTCGAAATCCAAACAATATTATCAACAATAATAAAACTTTAGAATGAAATGCAAAAGATAAAATTGTGAGGTATTTAGGACTATATTTATATACCCGTCTAACTTGGAGCCACCACATCAACATCAAACTGCAACAAGCATACACCAGACTTCTACTATACCCCCTATTAAATCGAAAATCCGCCCTTAAAACAAATTGTGCACTCCTATTATATAAATCTCTAATAAAATCTTCAGTACTTTACGGGTGTGAATTGTGGGAAAACACCTCCAAAACTAATCTAAACAAAGTTCAAGTGCTCCAAAATAAAATCCTAAGAATTAGTGTAAATGCCTCTAGGTTTATCAAAAACGAACAATTGCATAATGAATATCGTCCTAATATCGTCCCAAGTCAAAAAACAAACTCAACGTTTTCTAGAAAGCTTAAATAGCTGTGAAAGTGCTGGACACTACAATATTGGTAACAAAGGACTACATAAAAGACTGAAGCGACGCAACGCCAAGATCTTTACTCAGATTTTTCTGACATAGAATACTAGCTCTAAATCTAATTAATATTATATTTTTAATTATATTTTATAACATATATTTCAATTAGGGAAGTTATGTAATCCCCTCCTAAGGAATACGAACCATTGTTAACACCTATAACCCTGCTGTGAATAACAAATATATTTGTTGAACCGGCAATAAACGATTATAAAAAAAAAAAAAAAATCTGTTACATTACTTGTGCAAAACCAGAGCTACGCAGAATAATTGTATGTGGTAGGGGGTACAGCTGATGAGACTAAATTTTGTATAAATAAGTTACGATTGCGAAAATGAATTGGGCTTTTAAACAATAAGTGGTTCGAATCGTTGACAGACAAATTATCACATGGACAGAAAGGAGAAGTAACCATATTAATTCTATGCAGATGATATAGAGAGAAGGTGTGATTAAATCTAAGCCGGATAAAAGTACATATAAAAGACCTGCTGTGGTGAGAAGTAAACCAAAGATTTCTAGGTTGATTTTGACTATAATATGCTCTTTTGAACTGCAGAGATTCTATGTATTCTTGTTAAAAAACTGAAATTATGTTTTCCTACGACTACTAGGAACTGTCTCATTTCGATACTGTTAATTGACAGGAAATTAGCTTAATATCGCATGTTACCATCATGCACGCGCAGGCGATGCGGGAATGATAAATGCGCCCCAATGCACATGTGCGTTGTGCGGTAAAGAATAAATTCGCAGCAATGCGCATGTGCAGTTGCCGAGAATTTTCATTCCCGTACTGGCCGCGCGCGCTTTAATGGCTGTTAACCATATTTTTATTGTATTTTCTTAATTATTTATTTATTGAAAAATGGTACTTGAAGGAAAAGCATAGTCAGCAACAGGCGCAGAATATATATTCCGAACTCGAATGGTTTGCTTCACTTGCCTGCGGCTTGTTTGCAAACTTCTTCTCTACGCAGAATTATTGTATGTGATAGGGGGTACAGCTGATGAGACAAAAAATTCTTAGAGCCCTTTGGTATCAAAATTATGAAACTTGTGACAACTATTCCCGCTTTCCACTATATATATATATATATATTTTTTTTTTTTTTTTTTTCTAGGAACTAGGAAATAAACTAATAACTTGAATATGCATTCAAATCTGTGATTCTAATCTATTCTAATGACATAATTGCACCAAATTCATTGACCTATTTGAGGTTGTTCTGCACATCCTATTTATCAGTACATATGCGTATTTGACGATCTGTGCCGTCTGGCGTGGTGGTGTCGGTAAATGCGGCCGTGACTTTATCGATTGCAAGTTTCATGTTCCTCTGCTGAAACCGGCTGTTACGGCAACTGACCCGCTCCAGAAGATCCCGCTTGGGAACACCACAAAGGCGACACGGAATACCTGACTCACAATTTCAAAAGAATGTAAATTTTATTGTCGGGTAAATGTAGAGGGAAATATTTGATCATATCCACAAAGGTGTTTGATGAATCTTATATCACAGAAAATTGTAATAAGAATAAATTAAGGAAAATGAAGATCAAATTTAGAAATCAGTTTGGGTTAATAACAAACAGTACTGATTTTGTGGCTGTTGCCTCTCAATGGAACATGTTGAAAAATAAGAATTAAAAATAAAAATAAACACACTATAGTTGGTTATTTTGCTTTAAGCGGAACTAGATTTTCACATCTCGTAACTTTTACCGATTGATTGCAGCTTTTGATCATTTTGTTCAGTAAAAGCGCACTTCAATATATAAAAAGTTAGCTAGTGACACCTTGAGAAAATTTAAATTCCATTTAATTCCACTTAAAAGTTTGGAATATGTGTAATTTTCACTTAATATATTAGGTTGGTAAGAAAATATTTGTAGTTTATGACTTTCAAATTCTGTTTTAAGTGGTCTATAACTGTTGGATAACTAAAGGTTAACTTTTGTTTAAGCTCTCGAATTTTTGTGCCTGGTTCTGTTTTAACTAACACCTTCAGTTGATCGTTATCGACTGAAGAAGGACATTCGCGACCTTCATCATCTTCAATGCTCTTGTCAACAACATTAATTTTTGGACTTACCATTGCACGTCCGTTTCTACAGTACTTATACAAAAGCATTGTTTATTTTACGAACCATTTCTGCTGATTTACCACTCTTTTTGAACTGATACAAAAAATAGGTTTTATTTGCTTCGTTTCCATTTTTAATTCAACAACTCAATTTGAAGCCGAATTGATGTTACAAAAATACAAACCCAAACATACATTTTAAAATGAAATCAACATGATTACGATGAAAGCGATATCGACCTAAAAGTCAGATGATCAGAAAATGACTTTTGAAAATATCTATGTTTGCCGATAATGTAGCCAAGTGTAAAAAAAGAACAGTGAGGATATTTGTTAAATAAATGTCCCAGATGGGAGCCATGTAGAGACACTATGCTTCTGAACAAAATTTAGCTGTAGGGACTAAAATGTATTATGTTCTCATTTGGGAACGATTTGAAATAGAGGGTTAATATGTGAAATAGACCTTTTCAAGGAAAACTGGAAAAGATATGAGTTGATGAACTGAAAAGTTATAATGGAAAAACGTAATGAAGAATAATAATAAGTTCCCAACTCCCAAAGTACGCCCAGGCAGAAAAACTAAACTCCGGGCTCTAGGCGGAACCTTATGTGAAGCCCCCAACAAAATGCAATAGCTAATTTAAAAAAAAAATAATAATAAAAATAATAGTGAAAAAGAATCATATAATCACATTATTTATTAAAGAAATAAATATAAAATACTATTTTATATAACACGCATATAATTGACGCTGTATTACATGAGGATGAAGTTTATCACCCGAGCCCTAGGCGAAGGTTATAATTGTACGGGTGTAATATAGCTATTATATGCGAGTCAAATACAATATTATATCTAAAATTATTTAGTTTTATAATAAAACCAGTGGCGAAGGGAAACCTACGCTAGACTTGCCCTCCCATAATAAAATAAATCTTCAAAAATACATCAAATATGTTCTATACAAATTTTTGTCCAAGGATTGGTTTACTAGTTACGAATTAATTATCATAACCATGGAAACGTTACATATAAGTATGAAAAAATTGACACTTGGAAAAATTTGGAATAATTTTACAAAAAAAAAATCAAAATTTTTCGTTTTATCAAAAAACGTCTCAATTAAAAGTTATTAGTAATTACATTTATAGTAACTTTTGTTCAATAAATTTTTTCGAAATATTTTTCTGTTGCTAAGTATTCGCAAAAATCTTAAAATCGACACGAGTAAACTCCCATTTCTAGTCAACCGATCTTCATAAAAATAATAAGGTTCTTCCCATTTAATAGGAGAATTTTTTAGTACCAGAACGAATTCTCTAAGTTGAACCGTTCTTGAGTTATCGTGTATACACACAGACACACACAGACACACACACAGACACACACACAGACCCACACACAGAAACACACACAGACACACACACAGGCACACACACAGACACACACACTAACACACACACTAACACACACATACGGACGGCACTTCGAAAATAGGTTTTTTGGATTCCCTGGACCATGAAATGTGGTCATCAGTCAAAATCTCGGCATCGAAAATTTTCGCGATTACAATAGTTGCCCCTTATATATTAATGTCGGGCAAGTAAAAATCAGTAAATTTAATTTTAAAACACAGAAATTCTGAGCGTCAATTGTTAAACTCATCAAAATGGCTACCGAACCATCAGCTGATTGTAACATTTAACAATGTTTAAAGTATTATTATTTATTGTTTTATTTATTCTAGCTTACACAATATTACATAATATTCTAGTTATAAAGATGGGATGTGTGAGCCGAAAATAGACATCGTTATTGAGTATCAAACATTTAAATTAACTAACTAACTTAGTAAATAAAACTAGCAGAGTAAAAAAATGTTCATTTTTCACCGATGACCAGACATACGAGCTACCGTTTTTACAATTGGACACATAATGCATTTATTATTCGATGGTCCTAGATCAGCGGTTCTTAAACTGTGGGGGGGGGTCCGCAGACCCATTACTGGGGGTCCGCGAAACAATTTTGACATTAACTTTACATCGCCCAACTTTTCGCTTTTATTAAAATAACTCATTTAATAAAAATCCTACATGGTCAGGACATTTTGTATTTGTTTTTACGTAACTAGTTATTGACATAAGTAAACAATAATTAGGATACATTTAATTATTTTTATTCAACTGCAAATTATTTACAGAAAACATATTATAATAAGATCTATTTTGAACAATATTTGATCAAGAAATGTTTGTATGAGCTTAACGTATTATAATTTGTAACTTTTATAGTTCTTTTTACTACTATTGTTATTCATTTTATGTTTTTAGGGTTTTGTAGGTATGACCAAAAAACCCTTATACCGTCATTTTGTCGTCTGTCTGTCTGTCTGTCTGTCTGTCTATCTGTCTGTCTGTCTGTCTGTCTGTCTGTTCGGTAAAAATTGTAGCCAAACGGCTAAACCTAGAGAGTGGAAATTTGGCATGCTTATACAACTCTTTGACTCGCACATAGGAAAAATACTAAAACATCTAAAAAACATATCCCCCTAAAAATATAAACAAATATATGCTCATCGAAAAAAAAAAAATATATTTTTTTACAATTCTGTGTAGGGTATCAAATGAAAGCCCTTGGTACGTGGATTAACGATCAAAATTTTATTTTTGCAGAATAAATTATTTTATTATCTTAAAATTGTGCAAAAAAATTTTTGTCCCACACCCTGTAGCCCAGAAGGTTTAAACTAAAAATCTGAAAAAATTCTCAGTAATGTACATTGGTGTGAACCGGAATAGTACAACAGGAATTTTTGATCAGATTATGTTTTCGGAAAATAACGCATTTTTTGTGTTTTTAAGTAAAATATGTAATATATTTAATCCGCTATTTAACATATTATAATAAACGAGTGATCCTGTGTAGCACAGTGGTAGCATTGTCGCTTAATGAGTTGAAACTACTGTAAGAAACTGTGTTCGAATCCCGTCAATTTTTATTTTTTCAGTTTTTTTTGCATTTTTATTTTGTTTAAATTATTTTGTCAAAATTCTTGTTATATTTTGGTAAATGTTGCATTCAATTTTTAAAAGCGTATATTTAATAACCAGTGGGAAGTTTTGAAATTATAATTTAATTCTATATTTGAAGGTATCAGAGGGCGAGGCTTATGATTTAAGCAACCATTGGAAGCCATAGGCGCAATTTTCAAAATCTTAATGAACCTTGCTATATAAAAAATATACTGCACATATTTAGAAACTTAAATAATGGTATTAGGCATTCGAATTAAAATTCATAAAAAAAATATTTTGGCATAAAATTTGTTTTGGCATCGCAAATAATCATCACATAGTTAATAAATACCTGCGAAACCCAGAAATGTGTGAAAATTCACACTTCACATCAATTTTTTATTCTATATGCTAATAAAAATGTTCATCTCAATGAATGCGCAAGACCATTTACAAAATAACCAGCGATACAATTTTACCAATATTTATTATAACGTAGTGCCTATGAGATTACTGAGCCAGAAATTAAGTCTCAAGAACGACGTAAAATGCCTAGGGTAGGGATGGGGTCCGTAAGAAAAATGTTGTTTAAGAGGGGCTCCTCGGACTACATAAGTTTAAAAACCCCTGTCCCAGATAATAGTATATTCTGTAACAAGGTTAGAATAAGAGTGGAACATTCAGTGCGTGAGCCGGAGGCGAGCGTGAGGAACCACGCATTTTGTCTTCCAATCGAGTCATAGACTCTACTTTCTACACGACCACCAGAAAGAAAAAAAAAAAAAATTAACAAATATTATTTGTTTAATTTGACGCACATCGGCCACTATTTTAGTACTTTTTAGGAATTTATGTTGCATTAATTTAATGTAAACATTGCATATATTCTAATATAACCCTACAAAAACAAATGAGAACAAGCATGGAATAGTTATTCCATAACAAGTGACGGAATGAAATACACGCAAAATGCATAAGGTAAGTGCTTTAGAATAACATTCCAACTCTTGTGTTAGAATATTAAATTTCTGTAGTCAAAATTGGTTTTAGAATTGGGAAATTCTATAGTGGTCGTGGAGAATAGTATATTCTGTAACAAGGTTGGAATGAGAAAATTCGATGCGAGTGGAACATTCCGAGCGCGAGCCGCAGGCGAGCGTGAGGAATCACGAGCAACGAATTTTCTCATTCCAACCGAGTCACAGACCCTACTTTCTCCACGACCACCAAAAAGAAAAATAAATTAACAAATAATTATTTTAACAAACATTTTATCTTAACAAATAATTTATATTACATAACAAATAAATCAATTAATTAAACTATTTTTTTTTATTTATTATTTGTTTCATTTTAATTTAATTTGCCGCACATCGGCCACTATTTTAGGTAAGAAGTTATGTTGCATTTATTTAATGTATACATTGCATATATCTTATTGTAACTCTACAAAAACAAAAGACAACAAGTATGGAATAGTTATTCCATAACAAGTGATAGAATGAAATACATGCAAAATGCATAAGAAGAAAAGTGCTTTAGAATAACATTTCAACTCTTGTGTTAGAATATTAACTTTCTGTAGTCAAAATTGGTTTTAGAATTGGTAAATTCTATTGTGGTCGTGGAGAAAGATAGTTTCTTCTATACACTAAATTATCTCTGTCTCTTTGTTTTGACTCAGCTGGTACCGTATGAAGACAACATGTCAACAAGACGTTTCGATATTCCCTGTCATCGAACTATCACTTAAACCTGTTTATAGAAAAATTTAATAAGTTTGTAAGAGCTATTGAGTCTCATATATATAACTGTACATATTGAATACGTTTCCAATTTTTTTCATAAGGAATTCTTTGCTATTTCTGTTCCAAATCTTCACATATAAAACCCTCTAAAATGTCCTTCCCAATACCCAGGATACAATGACTTAAAATTTGAAAAGGATGTAAATTTTATTGCAGGATAAACGTAAAAACTATAAGGATTTTATATAGGAGGTTATCCTGGTTTGAAAAGGATTTGATGAATCTTGAAACATAGGCATTCAAACAACCTTCATTTTTATAGAACCTTTTGCATTACTAATAATTCTATTTTTCTTGAAACAGCAAAGTTTTCACTCTTCCTGATGCTTTGTGACGCGTTACAGAGAGATTTAGGGTCTCTATGGTGTGAGGGGTAAAAGGAAAATTTCCTGGAGGGTGGCAGGGTAAATTTAAGTGCCATACACGTAGAGAACCAGCGTGAAACTCGTGATGTAATTGGTTTTTAAATTATTCTACACTTCTGAAACATGTGTGGTTGCTAAAAATATTTAAATTAAGAAGATGATTTACGTAGTAAATTTGAAATGAAATTTTCGACAAAACATACAGAATTTCACTGGAAGATATATGAAACTAGCAGAATACCAATTCTTCGTACGGGATAAGTTCAATTAAGTTTACTATAAAAGAAATATAATTATTTAAATAAAAAATATTAAATAAACACAAGGTGTTGAACTAATTTTATTTTGAATTCAATAAATTCATAAAAACTGAATTTATTACTCATTTAGAGTAAATATTTTAATTTAAAGCAATTTTTTTTCCGATAAATTTAAACATTATGTTCCATGACAGTGGAGCTTTAGTTTATTAACTGTGATTATCGAAATTGCTATAAAAAACAACTATAAACTATTTCAATTTATTTTATTAACAAGACTTTACAAAAAATGCTGAAATAAACCACCATTATAGCTAAACGATAACTAGCCTGTTATAAATATTATAATAAACTAGTGCACCCGTTGCCAACTGTGTTGGCAAACAAATCACTACCTTAATGTGGAACTTGCTCGACACCTCAGACAACCTTCTTTCTCTAGCCATACGCCTAACTTTATCCAATTCAAATTGAATGAACTCTTTGCCCATTATTAAAAACTGGACAAATAATGATATTATAACGAATTATTTATTCCTTAACTTTTTAAGATGGGAAAACGATTCATTTTCACTTTAAATGAATTCATTACCTTTAAAATGTTAAAACTGAAAATGATTTGAGATGTTCAATTTAAAATATATTTATTAAAATAAATTTTCCAGTTACTTTTATAATATAAAAATACGCACACGGATTAATACGCAAACAGAAAAAAGTGCACGCGGAAAAATACACACGGAAAAAAGCGTACTTACACTATATCTCAAATCAGTCTGAAATAAATTGTGAGAAACTATTACACAGTAAAATTTAATTGTTTACCTGCTTGTTTTTGTTGCAAATATATTGCGTTCACTTTTGTAAAGTCAAGCCAGATCTGGTTGTTTTGGTTACTTTTAAATGTAAATTTGTCATTTTAAAATATTCCTTACGCTGTAAAGCTTACTTCAGATTTGTTGGTTATGATCATTATAACTATACTAGTGCACCCATTGCCAACTGTGTTGGCAAACAAATCAATACCTTAATATGGAACTTGCTCGACACCTCAGACTTCTTTCTCTAGCCATACGCCTAACTTCATCCAATTCAAATTGAATCAACTCTTTGCCCATTATTAAAAACTGGACAAATAATGAGCATTAATCCGAATTATTAATTCATTAACTTTTTAAGATGGGAAAACGACTCATTTGCACTCAGTGCATTATATTTATAACTAGTGCACCTGTTGCCAACTGTGTTGGCAAACAAATCATTACCTTAATGTGGAACTTGCTCGACACCTCAGACTTCTTTCTCTAGCCATACGCCTAACTTCATCCAATTCAAATTGAATCAACTCTTCGCCCATTATTAAAAACTGGACAAATAATGAGCATTATTCCGAATTATTAATTCATTAACTTTTTAAGATGGGAAAACGATTCATTTTCACTCAGTGCATTATATTTATAATGTTAAAACTAAAAATGATTTGAGACGTTAAATTTAAAATATATTTATTAAAATTAATTTTCCATTTTCTTATATAATATAAAAATACGCACACGGAAAAAACGCACACGGATTAATACGCACACGGAAAAAAGCACACATGAAAAAATACACACACGGCAAAAAGGGCACACGGAAAAAAGCATACTTACAGTATATCTCAAATTACGGGGTAGATTTACAATATCCCACTGAACACTGCGCATGCGTCACACACACGTCATTTGTTCAATATACAGAGATTCTAAACAGGTGGGACTGTGCAGAACTTTTAAAACACAATTTATTTTTAGGTGGTTTATAAAAAAAAATAAATAAACAGTTATCAACCATAACCTAAGATAGTGCTTTTAAGGTGAATCACTGTCCTGGCCCTGCACAGAACAGTTAAAATACAATTTATTTTTAGGTGGTTTATAAAAAAATAAATAAACAGTAATCAACCATAACCTAAGATAGTGCTTTTAAGGTGAATCACTGTCCCTAGCCCTGCACAGAACAGTTAAAATACAATTTATTTTTAGGTGGTTTATAAAAAAAAAATAAACAGTTATCAACCATAACCTAAGATACCTAAGATAGTGCTTTTAAGGTGAATCACTGTCCCTAGCCCTGTACAGAACAGTTAAAATACAATTTATTTTTAGGTGGCTTATAAAAAAAAATATAAACAGTTATCAACCATAACCTAAGATAGTGCTTTTAAGGTGAATCACTGTCCCTAGCCCTGCACAGAACAGTTAAAATACAATTTATTTTTAGGTGGTTTACAAAAAAAAAAAAAAAAAAAAACAGTTATCAACCATAACCTAAGATAGTGCTTTTAAGGTAGGGTGACCATACGTCCCGGTTTTCGGTCAATTGTCCCGGTGTCCCGAAAACTGTTCTCGGGACGCCCGATTGTCCCGGTTTTTGAATCTCTTTGCTTTTCACTTTGAATCTGAGTGGTGAGGACCTTTTTTTTTTTTTGCTCTTCACTTTAAATTTGTGGAGGTGAGAGGACCTTTTTTGTTTTCCTGTGTCCCGGTTTCCCTTCACTGAAATCTGGTCACCCTATTTTAAGGTGAATCTAACCTGAACTAAAAGGTAAATGATATTTTAATGTGATAAATAAACAGAAACCATTGTTTTAGAGCCACTGATAATTCTTGAATTATTTAGTGTAGTCGTTATGTGCTGCCATCTGTATAGAGTTTGCAGTGGGATATTGTAAATCTTGTCCTATAAATCGTAGAAATAAAAAAATAATAAAGCATTGAAAAAATAATAATAAAGAAAAAAAGTCACATTTTTCTTACTTTCATCAAACCCAAATATTTTTTAAAATAATTATTTTTCTGCTAATAATAATTTTAATCAAAAATGTCGAATATCACGGAAGGATAACGTTTTTCTGTGTTTTGTTTCGTAAAAAAACCGATCCGTGTATTTCACAACTAAATTAATAATTGTGAAGTGATTTTTTAATGAAAAACACAACTGTCATTTTTACTAATTTAATGTCAACACTCAAAACAAAAATTCACAGCACACTACTGTCCAATACATAAACAATAATTTCTTACAATTCTATCAATTATTATAAAAAGTGTTCGTAGAATATTCACTATTATTGCATCTTATAATAATTATAAAAAGTGTTCGTAGAAAATTCACTATTATTGCATCAACAATATATTTTAAACAATTTTGACATAAATAATTAACATATGCGCGCCTCTATCGGGGAATGAAGAAACGACCGGTCGAACATACCGAACATACGAACATACAAACAGGCGTATTATATTATAGGATCATTTATCTTTATGACATATGCCGAATGGTTTAAGTGAATTTTTTTTACCATGTTTAATAACCATGATAACCATGTTTGTAATACCAACATTACAAACAATTTCAAATTGTAATTTTTACAAAAATATTTGAAATATTTCCAACCAATTTTAAATTCACACAAATAAGTCACCTAGTGACGCTGATATGAATGACCAAACTTGGCCGGTAATTCTTGGAAAAAATTATAATCTTTACCAAGGCGAGTTTTACTCAATGGATTACATTTACATTTTTGAAAATTTAAGACGTTAGATAATTTAAAACGTTAATCGTAGAAATAAAAAAATATAAAGCATTGAAAAAATTATAATAAAGAAAAGAACGTCACATTTTTCTTACTTACTTTCATCAAACCAAGTCTTACTAGGAATTTGTTTAGACAAAATTTAAAATCCCCAAAAATCAGGTATATACAAAAATAACTGCAAAAAATGTAATAAAATATATATAGGGCAAACACAAAGAAATTTAGAAACTAGATTTAAGGAACATAAAAATTACGTTAAAAATTTGTATATTAACTTATCATCTTTAGCATTCCATAAAATGAAAACGGGGCATGACATAGACACAATTTTCTTACTTAAAGAAAGTAATTCATATAGTAAAGGAGAATTTACTTGACAGATTGATCGATTGAGAACCGATAAAGAAATATATATATATATATATATTTCACTTAGTTTTATGTAAGTCGTCAAGAACGTATTTCGGCTTCTTACTATAACGTATGTTCATAGTTTTTGTCTTTTTTTTGTTATATTATAATATGGTAACTTCAACGTATGCCATTTTGTATAAATGCGCGCGCATCAGCTTTGGGCGGTCGCTAATTGTGTAGGGGAAGGGATTTCACTCTTGTTTGCATTCTTGTTTTCGAAGACAGGCCTGTCAAGTGAAACAAATTGTATCTCTTTCTCTATTTATAGCTCTGTCTGTGAAAAAATTATATGTCTCTATTCAGAAATGGAAATTTTATTGCTATAGTTCTCTCCCAATGAACCATATGCTTTAATTAACCGTCATCTGTCAGCTAAATTCTCCTTTACTATACAACCTAAATATGTTAAAGGCGATGCAGATGAAGAAAAATTCCGAAATTTTACTTAACACAGACTTAAGTCCTTTACAAAACCCGCTCTTAGAGATAATCCGAACAACCTAATTTTAAAAATTACCCAATCCATAACCATTACCTACAATAATCGTAAATGTTCAAATATGCTAATTCACCCCCATTCACACCACTGATCTTACCTAACTATGTGATAATATTGTAATAGATTTGTATAATTTAGTCTATTGATAATGTTGACGTGGTAAACGAAATGTACATCTAGAATAAAAGTAAAATTTTGAAGCAAAGATCTACTTACTCTTTTATTAATTTCAAACCCTTCAATTTCAACAATTGAATATTTGTATGAATGTGAAGTTTTTGAATTTCTGTATTGTTTGCCTTTGTCGCAAGTTGTAAAAAAATTAGTTTCAATTTGTAGTTAAACTGTTTTACATGATCACTTATTTCCATCCTACGTCAGGATTAATTAATGTCCCTAAAAGGCCATTTATTAATCCCAAATATCAACCAAAAAATGTTTAACTCCGGAACACATCATTTATATTTCAATTATTTGACATGCTATCTACAATCAAAATATGAAACCAGAAAGGCTTTTATCGGCCACAATCAACGCAGGGGATAAAGCACCCTACAAACCCCCTTGTTTACGTCAAACTGTGTATTTCAAACTGTGGAATCTGACCTTTTGATGAAATTGCGTAAGTACTTTAACGGACAAATACTTTCCGTAAAGCCGAGTATACACCCAACGAATAAATAAATATGCTAGATAGGTGTAAACGTATCAATGAGTAAAAATTGATGATTTAATAAGTGTAAGAAGCCAACAGAATGCTGGATGTCTAGAAATATTTGCTAAAAATCCCAGCGTTTGTTTTTTTGCATTTGCTTCGTATTCAACTCTTCATTAGATTAATAAGAAACATATTGATAAATATCTGCATTTTTTCAATTTCAGAAAAGTATTTTTTACTATTAACAGTGAGTTATTTGATTTATAAGTATTTTATATTCGTTTTTGATACCTTAAAAAGAAAAACCTAAATTAATTCAAACAATAAGTTGAATCAAAACGTATAATAGTAACAGGCGCACACGCAGGATGAGGGGGAGGGCTAGGAAGGCGAAATTATTTAAATTATGAAAAAGTTCTCATTTCTAAACTACAAGTGAAGTACGAGCTCATCACTTATGTACATTATTTACTACATTACATCACTTATAACAAAAACACGTAAAAACCACGTGTTTTTGAAACTCTTCGAGAGGGGGGGTCAAGCCCCTGAACCCTCCCTGGGTGCGCGCCTCAATAGTATAATAAAATAACTGAACACTTCACACTACACTCTACACTGTAAAGTGTAGTGTGGTGTTTATCTGCGTAGAGTCTACCGATATGACCTCGGTTCTCAACTGTTAAAAATTTGTTATTATATTTTTAATTTAAAAAATATGCACACTATCTTAGTCATAAATACAAAAAATCTCTAACATTATTAGCCTTAATTTAGTCACGAATTAAAAAATAATATTAATTAATTTTGTCAAAAATACAAAAACTGCAATATTTTTCAAAAACTCAATCTGATCAAAAATTTCTTTTGCACGTTTCCAGCTCAGATCAATGTACATTATCTATAATTTTTTTCAGATTTTTAGTTTAATCCCTTCCGTTAAAAGAGCAAAGAACTTTTTTAGAACATTTTAGGTCTGAAGAGCTTTAAAATTTATTTATGTAAATTTTAGAATCGTACACAGGTCGAACCCAATAAGTACGACTACAATCTATATATATAAAAGGCAGTGTCCTGACTGACTGACTGACTGACTGACTGACTCACTCATCACCGCCCAGCCCGAACCCCTGGGCCTAGAAACTTGAAATTCGGAGAGTATATTCCCTTCATAACGTAAGCACCCACTAAGAAGGGATTTTTCGAAATTCCACTCCTAAGGGATGAAAAGGGGTGAAATGTGATTTCACGAATTACTTAATATCTCTTAGGGCCGATGGGATATCGACTTAGTTTTTGCTTACAAGTATTACCCATACAAATGCCGAAAAACCAATTTCGGGATTTTGCCCTAATCAACCCCTAAAGGGGTGAACCTACAATCGGGGTGGATTATACATCCCGTTGTATTTCCTGTGTTCGTTTAGTTGCAAGATTACTTTTTGGCACATAGGTGTCATTTTAAAATATCTCGAAATGGTATTGACAGTTTTTTGATATTTCACCCCTAAAGGGTGAAAAAGGGTGAATTGTGATTTTAAGGATTCTTTAATATCTCTTAGGATTAATAAGATATCGACTTGCTATTTGCTTACAAATATTACCCATACAAATACCGAATCACCAATTTCAGGATTTTGTCCTAATCAACCCCTAAAGGGGTGGATCTACAATCGGGGTGAATTATACATCCCGTCGTAATTCCTGTGTTCGTTTCGTTGCAACATTACTTTTCGGCACATAGGTGTCCTTTTAAAATATCTCGAAATGGGTTTGACAGTTTTTTAAAATTCCACCCCTAAGGGTTGAAAAGGGGTGAATTGTGATTTCAAGGATTCCTTAATATCTCTTAGGATCAATAAGATATAGATTTACTGTTTGCTTGCAAAGATTATCCATACAATTACCGAAAAACTTATTTCAGGAATTTGTCCTAATCAACCCCTAAAGGGTTGGACCTACAATCGGGGTGAGTTATACATTCCGTCGTATTTCCTGTGTTCGTTTAGTTGCAATATTACTTTTTAGCACATAGGAGTCTTTTTAAAATATCTCGAAACGGGTTTGACAGTTTTTTAAAATTTCATGCCTAAGGGTTGAAAAGGGGTGAATTGTGATTTCAAGGATGCCTTAATATCTCTTAGGACCAATAAGATATGGACTTACAGTTTGCTTGCAAAGATTATCCATACAATTACCGAAAAACTTATTTCAGGAATTTGTCCTAATCAACCCCTAAAGGGGTGGATCTACAATCGGGGTGAGTTATACATTCCGTTGTATTTCCTGTGTGCGTTTAGTTGCAACATTACTTTTTAGCACATAGGTGTCTTTTTAAAATATCTCGAAAAGTTTTTAGTAGTTTTTTAAAATTTCACCCCTAAAGGGTGAAAAGGGGTGAATTGTGATTTCAAGGTTTCCTTAAATCTCTTAGGGCCAATAAGATATTGACTTGCTTTTTGATTACAAAGATTACCCATATAAATTCCGAAAAATATATTTCAGGATTTTGTCCTAATCAACCCCTAAAGGTGGATCTACAATCGGGGTAAATTATACATCCCGTCGTATTCCCTGTGTTTATTGAGATATAAGGTTTCTTTTTGGCACATAGGCGTCTTTTTAAAATATCTCGAAATGGTTTTGACAACTTTTTTAAATTTAACCCCTAAAGGGCGAAAAGGGGTGAAATGTGATTTCAAGGATTGTTTAATATTTTTTAACATCAATAAGACATCGACTTGGTTTTTGCTTACAAAAACTACCCTTGCAAATGCCGAAAAACCAATTTTTTGATTTTGTCCTAATCAACCCCTTAAGGGGTGGATCTGCAATCGGGGTGAATTATACATCCCGCCGTATTTCCTGTGTTCGTTTAGTTGCAACATTACTTTTTGGTACATAGGTATCTTTTTAAAATATCTAGAAATAGTTTTGACATTTTTTTAAAATTACCCCCTAAAGAGTGAAAAGGGATGAATTGTGATTTCAAGGATTCCTTAATATCTCTTAGGACCAATAAGATATCGACTTGCATTTTGCTTACGAAGATTACCCATACAAATACCGAAAAACTTATTTCAGGATTTGGTCCTAATCCACCCCTAAAGGGATGGATCTACAATCAAGGTGAATTATACATCCCGTCGTATTTCCTGTGTTCGTTTAGTTGCAACATTAATTTTTGGCACATAGATGTCTTTTTAAAATATCTCGAAATAGTATTGACAGTTTTTTTTTAATTTCACCCCTAAAGGGTGAAAAGGGGTGAATTGTGATTCAAGGATTCCTTAATATCTCTTAGAACCAATAAGATAGCGACTTGCTTTTTGCTTACAAAGATTACCCATACAAATACGGAAAAATATATTTCAGGATTTTTGTCCTAATCAACCCCTAAACGGTGGATCTACAATTGGGGTGAATTATACATCCCATCGTATTTCCTGTGTTTGTTGAGTTATAAGGTTTCTTTTTGGCACATAGGCGTATTTTTAAAATATCTCGAAATGTTTTGACATGCAAATACCGAAAAACCAATTTTTGGATTTTGTCCTAATCAACCCCTTAAGGGGTGGATCTACAATCGGGATGAATTATACATCCCGTCGCATTTCCTGTGTTCGTTTAGTTGCAACATTACTTTTTGGCACATAGGTGTTTTTCTTTAATATCTCGAAATGATTTTGACATTTTTTTTTTAATTTAACCCCTTAAGGGTGAAAAGGGGTGAAATGTGATTTCAGTAATTCCTTAATTCTTTTAGGACCAATAAGATATCGACTTGGTATTTGCTTACAAAAATTATCCATACAAATGCCGAAAAATTTATTTCAGGATTACGTCCTAATCAACCCCTAAAGGGGTGATTCTACAAACGGGGTAGATTATACATCGCGTCGTATTTCCTGTGTCTATTTAAAATGCCTCGAAATGGTTTTAACAGTTTTTTACCTTTAACAAATATCATCCTTAAAGGGTGGAAAGAGGGAATTGTGATTTCAAGGACGCCTTAATATCTTCTAGGATCAATAAGATATAGACTTGGTTTTTGCTTATAAAGATTACCCATACAAATGCCGAAAAACTTATTACAGGATTTTATCTTAATCAACCCCTAAAGCGGTGAATCTACATTCGGGATGAATTATAGAACCCTTTGTATTTCCAGCGGTTGTTGAGTTATAACATTCCATTTTGGCATATATTTTTCACAGTTTGACAGTTTTCTTTCACTCCTAAAGGGTAAATTAGTATTTTTTTGTTAAAAATAAAAAATTCGGAGAGTACATTTTTCAGTATGAAGTAAGAACCCACTAAGAAAGGATTTTTTCAAGTTCGACCCCTATCTGGTGAAAAGGTCTAAAATATTTTTTCACGGGTTCCTCAATATTTCTTAGGACAGATGAGATATCGACTAGATTTTTTGTTACAAAGGTTACCCATACACAAGTTTAAAAACAAACTGCGGATTTTATGCCAATGAGACCGTCAATATACCGTAGCGAAGCACGGGTTTCCAGCTAGTTAATATATAATGAATTCTTAAGATTTCTATCTTAAACAATATAGAAATACATACACATAGATATAAAACAAACGAATTCATATGGATGAATCGTATAACCATATTACATTTACAATATTACATATAGATTTTATATAATTAATTAATATTACGTACAAATATTGAACACTCTTGGGGGGTTACAAAAGATTCTGCCATATATTTGGCGAAGATCCCATTGCTTGTTGATCCACGGCATATCAAATGATTTGTGGATCCCTTTTGATATGCCTCTCAAAATTTTTAAAAAATATTAATTTTTTTATTAAATACATATTTGTTTAAATTTATTTCGGTATGAGCATTTTTGAACTCTGGGTATTTTTTTTATATGTGAGTCAAAGAGTTGTATAAACATGCCAACTTTCTATGTTAAGCCGTTTGGCTTCAATTTCTACCGTTCAGACAGATACATGGGTTTTTTGTTGGTTATACCTACGAAACCCTAAAAAATGAACATAAATGAGCAATGTGCAATGTGGATTGCTTGTCGGTACTTCAAAGAAAACTGATCTTTTGGGACAGAGCATTTTCACACACGTAGACTCTAATCCATCGTTTCCCAAACTGTGGGCCGCGGCCGCGGCCGCTGATACAGGGGCGCCGCGAATACTCAGGACTTTTTTTGTCTTTTGTTGGTCATCACTTTATTTTAGAAGTGAGGACCATTTTAGGGTTTTGTAGGTATAACCGGTTCGCGCGAACCGTTTATTAAAATTATTGAAACCTTAGGGAACCGGTTGTTAGAATTATTAAAAATAAATTAATTACTCTGACTTCAGTTTTGAATCGTGCGCCGTGCCCTGCAGTGTTGCAAATGTAATATTTATTTTATAGGTTATTAATAATACGCCCTTAGAATTTTTTCCTTATATTTAATAAATGGAAGTAAGTGATTTGTTTTCACTCTTAAAAATACAGAATAGGTTCCTAGATATCACATGACTTTATAGAACCGCTTCCTGAAAATTTAGAATGCCATCACTGGGTATAACCACCAAACAACCCTTATAACGTCACTCATGTGTCTGCCTGTCTGTCTGTACTCTAGAAATTGTAGCCAAACGGCTTAACGTAGAAAATTTAAATTTGGTATGCTTATACCACTCTATGACCCACATATAGGAAAAATACTGAGAGTTCAAAAAAACACATCTCGAGATAAATATAAACAAATATGTATTTATAACTATATATATAACTATAGGGGAAAGTAGGGGAACCGTGCGCAGCGGGTAATCGTGCGCACCACTGAAAATTCAAATTACGCGGTATTTTAAGACAGTGTTGGCATCTAGGCTTGACAGGGGTGTCGAGCAATTAGCTTGGCGCCACGAGCGGTCACTCTATCATGTCATTTGTTTGCAATACTTGGAATTTTGTATATCGATGCTTATAGATATTATTCTAGACGTGTGCGAATTAAGACGGTAAGTTCATAATTCTCATCTGATTATTCTCAAATAAATATTTTCTTAAATAATAGCATCAACTGCTTGTATGCATGCAATTTCGTTATATTTAACTAAACAGTTTTTGTGATGTTAAGTGATTTGTTTTTAAAGTCATGATGGGGTAATAATGCGCAAGAATTCGCACCAATGATGGATTGGAAAAAACTTATGGCACCATCCCATGTTCCAGTTCCTACAAAAAAGATAAATGCCAAGAACCCGTAAATGTTAACGCTGCAAAATGAGTCCGAAGCCGTATCCTAGACCAATCACCAAAAATAAAAAAAGTAAGAAGAAAAAACCAAAATCCCCTGATTCATCTGAAGTATCTGATGACATGGATGATAATGACATCTGCGACGATGATGAAGTAGATGACATCGACCTAAGCTATGTTCTATCCGATGAAAACCCCGAAGAAAATGTTACATGCGGAATTCATGAGGAACAAGGGAAAACTGAGCTATGGTATAGCTGTGTCGCATGCGGCTTATGGAACCATGCAGCATGTACCGGTGCAGACTCGGCTAAGCAATACATTTGCGACTTTTGTGACTTGTAATATTTAAAATATCTTTTGATTTAATAAATATTTTTGCATTATTTTGTGTTTCAATCTACTGCGCATTATTCCCCACCTAATGCGCACCATTGCCCCATAGGGTGGGAAATAATGCGCAAATGCACATTTGTACTTTTAATATTTTTTTGTGACTTAGGTAATAGCTACATTAATTCTGATGGTACTCTTTGATAGCTAAATAACATGAGCTTCTATGGCCATTTATAAAGTTTCTGTAACATTCATAAAGTGGCGATCAGATCAAATCTCGCTTAAGTGCGCATCATTCCCCCACTTTCCCCTATATACTTAAAATAAATATTTTTTACAAATTTATTATGTAGTATCAAGAGATAGTTCTTAAGACACAGATTAAAAAACAAGAAGTAGTTTTTTTAAATAATTTTCTTTTAACACATTTTTAGTCAAAAATAGTGCTAAAAAGTTCTTCTCTCGCCCTCTTTTAGCCAAAGGGGACAAACTAAAAATCTAACGAGAGGAATTTTGGATCAGATTGCGTTTTTGGAAAATATTGCAGTTTTTGTGTTTTTGACAAAAAAATTATTTTTTTAATTCATGGCTAAATTATGGTTAATAATATTATGGATTTTCTGTATTTATAGTTAAGATAGTGCGTGTCTTTTTTTTAAATTAAAAATATAAAAAAATAAATAAATAAAATAAAATATTTTTAATAGTTACGAACCGAGTTAAACACACCATACCACAATACACTCTACAGTAGAGTGTAGTGTTGGAGTGTTCAGTTATTTTATTATACTATTACACTCTATGATTCAATCTATTGAGTGACTTCTTACACTTATTAAATACCTATAAAACCCTGAAATGTGGGAAAATTCACACTTGACATCTATATATATATATATATATATATATATATATATATATATATATATATATATATATATATATATATATATTTTTTTTCTTTTTTAGGTCATCATTGTATTTTCATATTTTCACCTGTCTAATAAAATAAAATGAAAAAATGGTATAGACCAATGAATTGACTTAGGTCGCCGCGGAAAAAATTAATACATTAAGGGTGCCGGGAACCGAAAAAGTTTGGGGCCCACTGCCCTAACCATTGCAGTCTTTCACGCACGTCGTCATTGACTGCACGATTGTGACTTCAGACATGTGTGTTATCAACAAACTTTATCTCCTCAGGTTATTGTAACTTAGAAGGGAGTACCGAAGAGACAAAAACGAAAGACAATACTGGGTATATCCCCTTTTGACTGTCAGATACTTAGAAAGCAGTTTTTACACTCTCTGGAAAATACAGGGTGAGGCACTTATGTTCACCTTGATTATTTCCTTAATAAAAAGAGTTATAAAAATTGTTCAAATAAAACTTATTCGGGATAATAGAAGTCAGACTATAGTGGTATCAAACATTTTTTTCATTTGTTTTGCAAGAGGCACGGCAGTTAATAACTATTTTTCAAATTACACTACACATATTATTTATCACAATATTATAGAGATTTTTTTCTTTTTCAACGGTGTAAAAGTTTTCTATACTTAGATAACCCAACATTTTTAGAAAAAGCGACTTTTTGTGGTCTTAAAAATAATAAGTGATTACTGACTCATAACAGTAATCTACCTATAGTACTAAATATTCAAAATTATGACCTTGCTGTTCAATACACTTTTGTACGTTTTTTAAAAGCTTCTTGAACAGAAGAAGCCTTATTTTCCAAATTTATCGTTTGAAACGTTTGGCTAATTCAAATTTTCATGTCTTGTGGTAGCTCGTGTTTGGTATACAATTCATTGCATACACGAAAAAGTCCATTGGCATTAAATCAGTGCTTCGATGTGGCCAGGAAACAGGTCCATTACGCCCAATCCACTGGTTTCCCAATTTATATTTCAATTTAATTCTCGAAATATAGTGATCTGTCAAAATTCTTTTAATTTAATTACTTTCGTATGAGTACTAATGCATTTGATTTCCTCGTAGAATAATTAAAAAGTTAGTTAGTGAAAATTTTTAACGCACAGTAACGATTTGCACCATACACAGCCCATCTAAATGTCTAGAGTAGGGGAAGCCAGGGCATAACGGGCTCTCGGGGTATAACGGGCTCCCCTCTTTTTGGCTGTTAAAGCATGCCGCCATGTTTGGATGTATTCCAATCACGTTCAGTACTTCGCTAGTGTCTTCCGAGAGTGGTTGTAAGACTGAGAGCAGGCGTTTACATTTTGTAAATTGGTGAAACGTGTTTTTTGCTGTTTTGATATATTTTTCACACATATCCAGACGTTGATTGCTCCAGTGCAGAGCATGTGGCAAGTGGGCACATGGTTCTTGCGCTGGAGAAGATGATAACAATGAGGCATGCACTCACGTGTGTTCATTCTGCGCCAGATATTAGCTGATTGCCCATTATACCACGCCCGTGCTCATTCTACCACGACACAGAGGCAAAATGAGTACAAAATAAAATTATTTTTGTATTTTTCTAAGTTTTTTTACTACCTGTAATAATTAAACAATAAATCATCTTACGAATAAAAGTGTTTAGAATTTTTCTACGATATTCTTTAAGATTTTATTAAAGATAATCCTTAAGGTGCCCGTTATGCTCCGGCTTCCCCTATATATTAAAAACTATAAATTGTACATTAAATAAATAAAATCTTATACACATACTCAATAAAAGAAACCTTGCATCGGGAAAGACAAACAGATAGGATAAAAGTCTATTCGAAAAATTTAGCAGACGCAGGATGATGGTAACTGGCTGTAAAAGGTCAGTTACCATTGAATATCACAGCAAATGATAAAAAACATTAAATAAGGTCCAAGACTTTACACATAAAACAGTAAGTTCGATTCTCTCAGGAAGAGTATCAGCTTGTCCATGAGTACTCGTCGTCAACTAAAACAACTGACAGGTCATAGCACAGGCCTAATATCCCCTTTACATTCTCGAACTGTACACACTGAGAATGATTAGAAAATACTATTAAATACAAAATCACTGGGATACTGTAATGAGAGTAATGAGATTCCGGTCCGGCATCCGATTTGTTGGGATGAACGGTGTCGCCGACTAGGCCATCAAATTTCCCAAGCCGGGCTATGTGTGAAAGCGTCCAATGTATCCGACGCCAACACCGGCACCGGTTTTGCCGGTATGTGAAAACGCTCTCTTCTGAGGACAGTGTTTGTAGAACAACAACGAGCGCCCATTTTTTAGAATTTCGTAGGTATACCCTAGAACATCGCCTACTCTGACTCATATCTCTGTCTATCTGTCTTAACGGTAAAAATTGTGTCAAACGAAGAATTATGTGTGATATTTAATGGCACTAAAGTCAAACACAACCACACCCCACGCTACCTTAGAATTACTCTAGATCACTCACTGACCTTTAAACAACACATTGAAAAAGTAGGTCTAAAACTTAAAACTAGAAATAACTTAATCCACAAGCTGGTACTGCTCCTCAATCTGGAAGAACAGTGCTCACACAAGCAAAATTGACGTCCATCTGAATACAGCAATGCAAACGATCACTGGTGCTACACGTTCCATACCCTCAGAGTGGTTACCTGTACTGTCCGGCATATGCCCTCGACCTATTGAGTGAAACAAAGCTGCCGTCACAACCTGGCAAAATTTGGAAGCAACCACAGACTACCAATACACGAATACCTACTTCATCCTCCAAATCAAAGGCTGAAATCTTATCTGGAATGATCTCATCCTTAAGTGGGGAACAGAATGCAACGAGTTCTACGGCGCGTTGACGGCGTTTGTACGCCGCTATCTGTCAGAAGAAAGTTAAAACCAAGCTGTCGTACGCAAGTGCACAGAATGGACAACGTCCTACGTCGTTCGAACGCCGTTGATACTGAATGTTCGTCAACTTCCAACTTTTGACGCCGTTGAACGTTGACGCAGAACACCTAACCTCAGTTTTTACTGAATGGTAAAGTGTTTGCATGTATAAATAACTTACATACAACATAAATAACATCACACACAAGTCTTCATCATCCATTATACTTTTAATAAAAGAAAGCGCACGTATTAACACAGATATAGGTTGTCAAGTGACACTTGACGGCGTTAAAAATTATTGCATTGTGTGCAGGCGAAAATCTCAACGGCGTTGACGCAACGCCGTCGCAAATGACGGCGCGCTGTGCATTCTGTTCCAGGCTTTATAACTGATTTTAACGTTAAAGATGAATGGTCTAAAGAATGGACAACCTCTCTCATCCCAACAAAATTTTAATCTCAGATCCTAATGTTCGGCCAAATGCTTACTCACTACCCCGTACTGCTTGGGTGAGATTAAATAGACTAGTTACATCGTAGAAGAATGTCCTCAACGTGCATTCCTGGGTGGTCTACAATCCATAGTACAACTGACCAATGAAGTGATCCAATGGCTTATACATTTGGACATAAATATTTAATGTACCAATTAGCATATTTTCTTTGTAACTTGTATGTAATATCTGAGTAATTCAAATGTACCATACGAATATATAATATAATACGGAGTACACGTTTTAACGGTAACATACTCGTATATGAAGATGCCAGCGGCAAGGCGATTTTATTCCAGTAATAGTAATTTTGGAGATAATATTTTTAGCTTAAGTTCGTATTTAAAGTTTTCGAATGATTGAAAAAAACTAAAATACTAGTCACGGTCGAAAGTGATGAGCACTTTAAAAAATTTTATCCAAGAGAAAACTGCATTAAGTTTTTAAAAATTCTCTTTACTTTTTTAGAAATATTTTTTATCCTACTCTGAGCAAAAATCTAACTTTCGTGCTTGTACAGGCCCACGAAAGTATGCTTTTGCACGTTGAGGCAGGTTAAAACACTTAAACGCCTACGCCAGAAAAAATACGTTAATATTTACCGACAGATGTCACCTCAATCGCTTTATGTACTCTGTCAGTACTATAATAGTTTTGACGTTTTGACAAATCACGCGAAAGCAAGAAAATGAAAAGCATTACAACTTTCATCTAATTTCTGTCGATAAATAATGGACAAAATCATTATCTGTGGTAATTTTCTTGCTCTTGAAGAATACGATGAAGACTCTAGTATGAAATAACACCTGAAGAAATTAGTGAAAATCTGAAATAAATGACTCAGGATTTACTCCCCATTTTTATCTAGATTTACCAAAACAAAGTATTTCTATTCCTATTTGTACAATTAATATAGTCGGATTGCTGATAGGTGACTGTTCGTTGCTACAAGTATTCGATATTTCGATATTCCATACTATATGCTTTCTCAGTCTATATCATTATAATTATTTGCATACCCATAGTAACGTATAGTGGACCCAAGTTGACAACTAACCTTCAAAATTATTTTAATAAAAAACAATGCATTAGAAAGAAACGGCTTGATTCGTAGATATCTTTACTAATTAGAGCACAAAAATAAATTCACAGCAGTACTCTAATAAACAAAATTATTAATTTTAAGGTAATAATTATAAATAAGGAAAAAATTATACTCATACGTAAATTTTGGATTATAATTTGTTGTTTAATTAAATTAATTTTTTATGTTTCTCCTAAGTACAAAGTAATAAAATATTAAGTAAAAATATATTTATTCATATAATATATTGCTAAAAGTTGTATTTAAATGTTTATTTTTATTTTTTTTAAATTAGTCACTGGAATGCATGATACCGTCGTCATCTGAACTATCGCTGTCATTTCTTGTATTTATTATTATTGGATTAATATCATCAACAATCCCTTTCCTGCCATTTTAATAATAAATTCCATTCATTTTGCTCAAGTTTCTCAACTTATTTGATCACAGGCAACTTGCCACATTTTCAAAACTTCGTTGTCACTATATCCGTTTTGACCAATATGTCTATCATAATATTTTTTTGTTATACCCCAAATTAGTTCAATGGGGTTAAACTGGCAGTGATAAGGAGGTAATCTTAGTACTTCATGACCATACGTTTCTGCCAATGTATCAATAAAATAAACTAGTTCAGATTTTAAATTCCTTCGTTTTCTCGTGATTTTGTGTGAGAAGTTCAGATTTATTAAATTTTATAATTCTACGAATTGTTGATTCCGAAATCTTTAAGGCAGTTGCTACTCTTTGACGGACACAAGATAGAGAAATAAGTGGCCCATTGTTCTCTTTTTCGGAATTAAAATATTCCAGCAGATTTAAAATTAAAGTTCGAGAATTTAATAATTGGCCGCAAGCTCAATTTGAAATTTTTTAAATTTGAATTTTATTGAAAAATACCACATTAGTTAATATTATTAATAGACACTGACAGCTAAGACAAATAACAAAAAACATCTTTAAAATCACTGAAAAATGGTAACTAGATTATTATATGAATGCACTATTTGATAATAATAATAATAATACTTTATTTAAATAGGATGAGCCTAATATACAAACATAAGTAATAAAACATGCATATTACAAACAAATTAAAACAATTAAAAATCAAAATTAAAAAAAAACATGCAAGGAATATAAAAATAGTATAAAAAGTGATAAAAACATACATATTTCGTTAAAAATAATCTTACATAAAAAGCAAATTACAAATACATCAAAATAAAAAAAATAAATAAAATATTAAAATAAGATAAAAATACATGTTACATAAAAATTGATGTGAAGTGTGAATATTCACACATTTCAGGGTTTCGCAGGTATATAATAAGTGAAGGCGGTATGCTGAGTGTGTAGGACAAATTTTACTTTGTAGTAATCACGGCAAAATGAACGATATTTTTAAAATAATTTATCGTCTGTTAATCATATAATAAGACTGGTTATTAAATTTGCGCTCATAAAAATTAAATACAACATTTGTCAAAATATAACTAGAATTTTGACAAAATAATTTCAACATAATAAAAATGCAAAAAAAAAACAGAAAAAATAAAATTCACCCGTACTCGAACTCGAAACCCTTCGTTTTCCAGCCAGTTTAAGAGTGCTTTAACGCATGTAGCCATCGCACGCCATGTATGTGAGTGTCTTACATTGGTATAACTTTTGTACTTTGTGAACCAAAAACCACAAAAAATGCGTTATTTTCCAAAAACATAATCTGATCAAAAATTCCTGTTGTACTATTTTGGTTCACACCAATATACATTACTTAGAATTTTTTTAAATTTTTAGTTTAAACCATCTGGGCTACAGGGTGTGGGACAAAATATTTTTTGCACATTTTTGGCAAAAATCGCATCATAATAATTTATTTTGCAAAAATAAAAATTTGATCGTTAATCCACGTACTAAGGGCTTTCATTTGATACCCTACTCAGAATTAAAAAAAAATATTTTTGTTTTCGATGAGCTCATATTTGTTTTAGGGGGGTATGTTTTTTAGATGTTTTAGTATTTTTCCTATGTGCGGGTCAAAGAGTTGTATAAGCATGCCAAATTTCAACTCTCTAGGTTTAGCCGTTTGGCTACAATTTTTACCGAACAGACAGACAGACAGACAGACAGACAGACAGACAGACAGACAGACAGACAGACAGACAGACAGACAGACGACAAAATGACGGTATAAGGGTTTTTTGGTCATACCTACAAAACTCTAAAAATTGGTAAAATCAGACATGATAAAATCAGAAATTTCTTAAAAATACGACATAAAATGTAATAAAGCAGACTTATCTAAAAACACTTAATTAAAAATAAAAAAAAAATATATATATTAAATAAATTACATAAAATAAATAAATAAATATGTGATATACCTCATTTCCTATAATATGTAATGAGATTACTCTTAAATAATTTAACACTTGAGCATTTCTTAATATGTAATGGCAAGTTATTATATCTATTAAAACCTTTATTTAAAATCTGATTGCAGTTATTTTGCCTCTTTATTAATTTAACTCTTAAATTATGACATTCCCGTGTTGGGTACTTATGTACATCATTATTATATGTTATGTATTTATTAAGATAACTAGGGAGCAGTCCATTGACCAGCTTATATATAAATATCATTGAACAAAATTCAAGACGATCAGCCACAGAAAACCAACTAAGTGATGAATATAATATCTCCCGGGGAGTGAACCTGGGAAGTTTAAGAATTATTCGCAAACCCCTGTTTTGTAGTTTCTGTAACTGATTCACCGAACCTCTGTTCAATGAGTACAACAAACTGGCACAGTAATCAAAATGTGGTTGCACAATAGATTTATATAAGTTAACAAGAGTACCTGATGATACTTTGGTAGAATATCTACTAATTAAATAAAGTTATTTGGATATTTGTTTTTTTACATAATCAAAATGGCAATCAAAATTTAAGTGACAATCTAACATAAAACCAAGATATTTAAATTCTTTAATTATTTCTACACGCTGATTATTAATGTTTACATAAATGCTACTAATATCAATATTTCGATATTTATATTTAGAGGATAAAATCATACATTTAGTTTTTAGTACATTAAGTTTCAGTTTATTTTGGCAAAAGTATATATTTAGTTTTTTTAACTCTCTGTTCATTTTATCAGCGGCTACATTAATATTATTATCATATATTGCTACCAAAGTATCATCAGCAAATAAGTTAAGAAAATCGAAATTTACATCGGTAGCAATATCATTGATATAAATCAAAAAAAGAATAGGTCCTAAAGAAGTACCTTGAGGGACGCCCCATTTATTAAGTAGCGCATCTGAGATGACGTCCTCAACTTTCGTACGTTGATATATTTTATCTAAATAACTTTGAAACCATTGTAATACTATGCCCCCCACGCCATATAATTGAAGTTTTTTTAATAAAATTCTACGATCAAGTGTTTCAAATGCTCTTTGGAGATCTAAGAAAACCGCAACAATATATTTTCCATCATCAAGTGTATTTTTCCAATCAGAGATAGTAAGTTGTAGAGACGTATCACATGAATGGTTACGCCTAAAACCCGATTGAAAAGTTAATAACTTAGGTTCCAAAAATTCGTATAATTGTGTATATACAACGGCTTCAAGTAATTTTTCAATGCATGGTAATGAATTTATTGGTCTAAAATTATTTCCGTCTGCAGTATTACTAACTTTAGGCAAAGGAGTAATTGTTGAATATTTTAGTTTATCAGGGAATATATACAGGGATACATACATGTAACAGTCACCTATCAGCAATCCGACTATAATCCTACATTTAATATAAACTAGATTTCCCGCCCGATTACTCTCGGGGACAATTCGTTGTTATTGACCTATATTTTTTAACTTAAAATTTACCTACTCGTAATTGGCAATAATTAACATGTAAAATAACAAGATTAAGCTGAGCAGGATTACTTATCTGAAAGGCTCTTTGAAACGATGATTCGATGATTTTAGTTTAACCATTAGGCTCTACCAGGTAAAGGTTGTTGCTTTAACTGACACACTAACATGCTACATATAATTGCCCATGCGAGAAGCATGGACTCCGCAAATCAACGCCAGCTATCTTCAGGGTTTTTCTGTATGAATGTATGTTATCAAAAAACGGCTGCACCGATTCAAAAAAAAGTACACCCGCATGTTCATGGCATAGTTTATGGTAACATAGACCTGTTTTTATGACTCGCTGAGTCCCTGAATTTGTTTAAATAATTAAGATCAAGTAGAAGCCTTAAAATTGAATGAAAATAAATTCTCGAAAAAACATAAATGCAAAGAACTCTGTACCTAAATATCCTACTAAAGTCTAGTTTATACCAACCTGTTCAGAAAATCTTTCTACAGTCTGAAGCCTCTTTTTTATGCCTTAAAACTTCATTATTTATAAACAAATTAAAATACAGGCGGTCTCTACTCAGGTACTATCTATAGTGCCGCTGTCGATACGCACGAGAAGCAGAGCGGAAGAGAGAGTGATAAAGGGAGGAACAGCCCCCGAGCACATTAGCTAGTTTCTAATAAATTTTGTCCCCTACCTTTTTAAACAGTAGTTGCCTAAAACTTTGAAAAAATTACAATAATGCACACTGACATAAACGGGAATAGAACACTTATACCCGGTTGCATAATACTCTTAAAACTAGTTGTAGGCTAAAACTAGATATAAAACACAAAAATATCTGGCAACAGAATGCTTTGCTAGGTACGAGGTGCGTAAATTAAGTAACCGAACTAATTTTTTTATTTGAATAGAATTACAATTCAATATTGTCTCCTCAAAATGACTTCCTTAAGAAGCCACACAGCGCTGGAGACGGTTTTTCTAATCCTCATAGCAGGGCTGGAACTTGGATACTGGAATAGCTTTCAGGTGGTCGGTTACGGACGTTTGAATGATTTCGAGTGTCCCAAAATGACGTCCCTTGAGGTGATTTTTCAATCATGGGAAGAGGAAAAAGTTACAAGGACTCAAGTCAGGTGAATAAAGAGGCTGCGGAGCCACAGGAATGTTTTTACTGGCCAAAACCTCGTTTATTGAAATTGCTGAAATTGCAAATTTTTCTCATCCCCAATTCATTGGTCAAAATCTAATGAACGGTAGTTTGAGTAAAATTCAACTCTTCCCCGATCATTCCGACTGTCAACCGACGACCTGAACGCACAAGATCCCGGATTCTGTAGACATTTTCATCAGTTCTTGAGATGAAGGCCTTCCGCTGCGTGATTCATCATCAATCAACTCTCTTCCTTCTGAAAATGCCTTAAACCACCAAAAAACCTGGGTCCTTGACAAAACACTGTCTCCGTAAGCCTGCTGAAGTTTTTACTATTGCACTGTGCCCAAGTCTGAAGTAAAACCTGATAGCAAACCGTTGCTCGAAATGAATGTCACTCATTTATAGAACGCACTAGAAAAAATTGTTTCACGAAAAAAAAAACGTTGCGGACAACAAAATTATTCTAGCGAGTTCAAACTCATACTGAAGGCGTATCACATATTCACCTGGCTCCCTACAAGTCCCGCGTCCCAAATTTTGCCAGATCAAACGCTATGTTGCCAATCCGGTTACTTAATTTACACATACCTCGTATATTTGTGTTCTAATTTAATTTTACCTTATAATTAGTTTTATGCAACTGGTAATTGGATTTTTTGATGCGACAAGTTTTTCAAAAGATATTTTAATTTCAGTGCTTAGTTAAGTATTAAATTAAAGCTATTAATACTTAAATTCGATGAAAGATGTTAAAGAAGAAAAATATTTTTATGCGATTGCAACAAAAAATACTGTTCCATACTAAATACCTAAACTTTGAAATATGTGAAAATTCACTTTAACTTTTATAAATGATTATATTCGTGTGTTTTAGTTCTAGTTCTATTAGTTTGAACATCACTGGAACGTTATCGTGCCCTCTGTAGGTCAGCTCAAAAACTACCCCTCATATTTGCGACGGGCGCAATCGTTTAAATAAATTGTCCGCGTCATAACCAGTGGGCTGTTACTAATTTTAGCCACTGCACCCATAGCCGCCGAGTTTGGGATATTTATGTTCACAGCGTCGATACTGACCTAGTTACAGATTATATTTAAGCGGAAAGACTCTATGATATGATAAAAATAAATCTATATCATACAACAAAAGTTGAACTACAATAGTTAACATACTTCATGATGAGCTATTGTTTTAAGACAGTTTCTTACGACACAAATGAGGGTTCAGATGCTTTTGAAATTTGCTGTTACAGATATAGGCGAAATACAGAGATACAGGCGAAAGGAAGAAATATTTGTAATAGATTATGAATATAATAAAAATTGTTATATACATATTAATAAAAAAGGTATTTTATGAATAATAAGACATGATTTTATTGATCAACTAATACGTCTCGCACATCATATGATATATTTTATATTCTTCTATTTACATAAAACAATATGCCTTGGCAACGATATAGCACCCTACGATCGTTAATAAGTGTAAATGTTGCATAATTATATTTTCGCTAACACGGCCAGACTGACATGCGGAACGTTCTCGGGACGCAACTGTATTCTTCACACCATTAACAGCATTGTTGTTATCAGCAACAGCAACCTGCATACCACCAATGATCTGTTCCATCCCAACAACAGCATCCTTGCATACCAGGAACTCCATTCTTGAGCTGGTCCACCATTCATCTTCTACTGCATCTTCAAATTCTTCACCTAATTCATAATCTGTAAATAGAGCAATTTGGGCGCAGAATTGATTTTTCACAAAATCAACCATGCACCAATATCAATTAGTAAAAATAAATACTTGCTTAAAACAAAACCTCCCAGAAGCAAAGTATAAATCGTGATCTGAAAGTTTAGAGATTTTTGTTATCATTTCATTTCTCTACCACGAACTCAGTGACTAGATCAACAAGCTCAGATACTCAATAACTATCTATTAGTTTCCTTCATTCCAGATTGTCTACAGCACAACAAGCTCAGAGACCGTTTATTTGTTTCTGCACACACAGTGCTTTATCATCAACATCATCAGCCCGTCGCCATAGCTCACCATCTGCCACCATGGTTACAGAGCTATTACCGGACTGATGCCACTGGCAGCGGCATGTCTTGCGGTACTCGACAACCTTTTCTCTCAACTCATTAGCAATTACATTTATCAGTTTATTCTGCCAATCCGATCCCAGTGATCTGTCATTTATCTTTTCCAATAAACGCTCAAATTCAAAACTAAAATCTCGAAACTCAGATCTTAATTATCAAATCTCAAACATCAAATCTCAAATATTAAGTTGCAAATATCAAAACTAAAATCTCATATTTTGGTGTTTCAAGTCTTAATACTCAATTATTAAAATCTCAAATATTAAATCTCAAATCTAGTTTTTACTCATTATGGCTAACACGTGCCATATGATTTAACCAAAACAACCTCTTACCTCTTACCATTGTCGTTAACAATCTTATTAGTTACCTTCATACAATGTGTTTGTTAATAACAAAGCAACGCTCGTTCATCCTGACAATTTTTAGGGATCTTTGTTAAGATTCTGCATTTTTCAAACAAATGTCACATTTCATATTTATTCCAATAAGTGTCATTTCCTTAGAAACCACTTGAAATAATTTTTGACAAAATAACTTGAAATTTGCCAATTTATTATCTAGTTCATAATTCATCCTACCTTTATATGATTCTCAATCGTCACCTTTAACTGAAAACTTTACATTAGCCTTTGTAATATTATACGACAATTTCTTTGCACCAATATAATGGTTGCATTAAAAAAAATATTTTTAATATAGCACTTATTTTATATTTTTTTGTGGGTGATAGGCCAATCGCACTTCTGATATTAATAAAAAAGGTATTTTATGAATAATAAGACATGATTTTATTGATCAACTAATACGTCTCGCACATCATATGATATATTTTATATTCTTCTATTTACATAAAACAATATGCCTTGGCAACGATATAGCACCCTACGATCGTTAATAAGTGTAAATGTTGCATAATTAAATTTTCGCTAACATACATATAGCCCTCGACTTACGATTAAAGTGACAGGGTTTTGTTTCTGATTCCGTCGAAAGTAGAATTCAGTTTATATTTTTTTAAATATATATATTATTTATTTCCCCTAGGCTTTGCGGCGATTAGGGTATTAACAATTACAAACAATAACAAAGAAATGAAAAATCAAATTACATACAATACAATAGAATAGATATTTGACAATATTTTTTAGTTTCATTGCATTGTTCTTTTCCAGTGTCCCTCTTTTTCTTCCTATTCTCTTTCCAGCTTCCCTCTCGTATCCCCTTCCTTCTTGCCTCCAGTTCTCTCACCCATCTTTCTCCATTGCCTTCCTCACTCATCAGTTCCTTTATCTCTTCCTCCCAGATTGCCATGCATCTCTGCATCTCTTCGCTAAATGCTCTTCTAAGGTTTCCTCTTCTTCCTTGCACATTCTATAGACCCTGTCCTCTCGCTTTGCCCAGTACCTATTGTTCCTCTCTTCGTTCCGAATCTTAACTTCGCTATCCTCCTGACTGTACACCCTGATGTACCTATTTATCCCTTCAAGTATCTCTGTATTCTGATCACTCTTAACTTTTTATGTCTTTTTACACTCAGCGATTTGTCTATTCTGTCTGTTCTTTCTTGTTCCTGTACCTCCTTACCTCCTTTCTCAATTATTCTACTATATCTGTTCCTCCGTTTCTCTTTCTGTCTGATTCTTTTATGTCCATTCTACACCTCCAAAACTATTATTTTCTTGTCTCTTCCCATGCCGACAATTTGCCGTTTTGTTCTTCCTGCATTCTTTCTTTCCGGCATTCCCTTATTATTTTTCTATTCTCTTCCCTTCTGACTTTCTCCTCATATTTCACTGCCCTTGCTCCGGCACCCGCTTTCAGCTTTTCCTTCTTCATTTTCTCTCTCACAATATATACCGGAGTCGTTCTGGCTACCCCCAATGTTCATCTCATGTAACCCACTTGTACCCTTTCCATCATCTCCCATCCTCAAATCTCCACTCGGTGCATAACGATACTTTTCACTATTGCATCGAATATCTTCATCCTCCACTTGATATCGTCATTAAATCTCCTCTTTCCTATGCTCCATAGCTTTCCCATAATCAGCCTTTTTTTAAACATATCATTATATTTTTCTTCAAGTGCCATCCGCTTCCAAGGTTGGCTAATAACATAGCAATCTTAACCTTGGATGCTACCATTCTGAAAAGATCTATGCTTGACATTACGAACCTTTCTCTCAAGTTCCACAACAGGGATATTCGTCGACTACATGCTGATTTCTTGCCATTTCATTTTCCTTTTATTATTAACTGTAATGATATTTATTATTAAGCATTACATGGCCCAGATATTTCAACGTCCTCTTTTTAATTTGGAACATCAGTTGTAGTTTAGTTCTCATCTTGGTGAGTACTTCTTCGTTCTTCGTTCTGCTGGTCCACGAAATACGCCATATTCTTCTATTAATCCAAATTTCGAAGGCATCGATTCTCCTACTTAACTCTTTAATTAAAGACGTGATCTCTACACCATACAACAAAACTGGAAAGATGTATAATTTCACTAATCGAAGCTTTAATTCGATTGGTAAGTCGTGTGATGTTGGTAGTTGCTTCATTTTACCAAATCATTACATTACTGTTTTTTATTATCAATATTTTAGAAATTATTAGGTTTTTATTTATCTTTGGCTAGAAATATTATATAAAATTTCGTATAAATACACAACCCAATCGATATAGATGAAAGGGTGTATAAAAGCAAACATACTTAATATGTATTTCTATTTCAGTTTCTTAGTTGGTTGTTATTTCATTCATTTGTCATTGAATACGCCTCTTTAAAAACTGAATTGTACAATATTAAACATCTTCGAGAATAACATCAGCAAAATAAAGTTACTGTATCATTGAATGAAACAATACTAAAAAAAAAAGTTGGACCGTCGTAAGTGCGGTTCATTGTAGGTCGAGTACGTCGTAAATCAAGGGCTACCTGCATAATTTATTGAATTTGGGCAATTGGAATAAAATGCCCCCCAAATAACCTTTAGTTGCAGTTGCAGTTGCAGAAACAACGTCACTAATATTCTCTTTTAGCTTTTCATTTGTCCAACAAACAATTTGCTATTTACTTAGTCTTAAAAGAGGCTACTGTCATAGTAGAAGCACTTATTGCAGAAGATCCATTATAACACGAGTTAAATGCCCATCTTATTGCAACCACACATTGACAAGACCCAATTATATAATTTGTGGTTACATGGTGTGTCGATTCATGTGGCGATTGTGTTCGCTATTGAATTTAACAGCATTTACCATAAGCGTTTCTACAATACACTACATTACATCAAAAAAATATGGCACTATAACAATTCCAACCCATATACGGTAGATAGTAGTATATTAAGGTAGTTGATGTATCAGTTTACATTTCCCAGTATTCCTGAAGCGGCTATTCTGCTATTTCAGAGGGCCATTAGGAGATGCCTTTACTTTACTACGAACTAGAAATTACTGCTCTAACAATAAAATTGGTGAACCTACTAATAATATATCTATCGAGCATGCTATGCAAGGTGCAAGCTTGGAGAGAGATATGGCAATGAAGATTTTCGAAATATCGCTGGTATATGTGACATACTAGAAAGGATGGCGAGCCGCAAATGGAACTGGGCAGGGCATTTAGTCAGGCAAAACTCCATTCGCTGGGTTTGGAGTAGTAAATTGGACTCCAACCCTGTTTAACCCTGGTTGGACCATATTAGGAAAATGGTAGGAAGAAAATTGCATGAGTTAATCAAAGACAGCCAACTCAATCAATAGCTGGCCATCCATAAGCTGAAGGAGAACAATATAGAACCACTAATGTCGAAATATACATCGCCAAAATATCATGTAAATTTTCAAAATAATATCGTGTTAGATGAAAGAACCAGGTCCAAGAAAAGATTAAAGAAATATCAGAAAGGGAGATTATCAAACAGTAAACTGATGGACTTTTATGGTGAACCGAGCATAGTTGAGGTAATATCACAGAGACTTAGGTGGTTAGGGCATGTGTTGTATCTTCCTGAGAACAGAAGGCCGAAATTAGTGTTAAAAGGAGGAATTATACAAAAGAAAAGTAGAGGGGAATGGGAAGCAAACGCGAGAAATCGGGATCAATGGCGAAAAAAAACGCCAAACAAGCTATGGGCCAGTATAGCTTCCTGTGCTGATCATTATTATAGAAAAGGAGATATCAAAAGAACCACGTAGTAACTGGACAGGAAATGATGGAGTAGTATGGGGAAGGGCTTTGCCCATAATGGGATGTTATCATATACATAAAAACGAATCTCTGATTTGTCTGTTCGTCACACAAAGCCAAACGGAGAGACACATTTTCACCAAATTTGATGGAGGGGGTAAAATAATCCAAGAAGGGTTTAGTGAGGGTTCCAACTTCGCCCATGTCCCTCTAGGGGGCGTTATGGGTAAGAAATTAGTTTCGCACTCTCCGTGCAGTTTGATTTGATCACATAGGCTATATCTTATGAGATATATTGACATAATGTGGACAAAAAATATAGATCTTAACTAGATCTAAAAAAAGTTCGTGAGAACATATACCTATCATGCACTGATATCGTGTATGGAGCAATTTTCTGTTTTTAAACGTAATAGTTTTTGTATTATAAAGTTTATGGGTGCTTCACGTTGGAGTTTTATAGTCATGTATCAATTATTTTAGAATAATAAATAAGAGCATTTCACGCAGAATCATAAAGTATTTTACACTAAACAGCAAAGATTGATAATAACGGAGTTATCACAGTGTAAACAGAAGCCCGAAATGCAGATATGTTGAGAGTTGTGGAATTTGTCAACATATGGACTTGTTTCTTCTCCGTTGCTTAACCTTAGTTAAAATTACTATACCGTTTTATATATTTAACTTTAAAGTTGTGAGGTTATGTTCTACTTTTATGGATTTAAAGTAATTTAATACCGTAGCGAAGCATGGGTACCCCAGCTAGTAGTCTATAATAGAGATGGGAATTTCGGTTCAGTTTGCGGAACCATTATGGCGATGTTTATTGCCCTTACAAATCGGACATCTGGGATTTGGGCAATATTTTTATATAATATGCTTGTAAGAAAGTACAGACTAAGCCTATTAGTTTCAAATAGACTGCCCTACAAAAAAGACGATCAGCAACCACATAAAATAGTTTTTACCGAAAAAAATTAATTTTTAATTACAATGGCTTCCCGAAAAGTAAGTGTTATTTGGAAACATTTTGTCGAACTCGATAATAATAAGGCTAAATGCGAATTGTGTGGACAAATTGTAAGTGCAAAAGGTGGTTCCACAGGAAACTTAAATAGGCATATGAATTCAAAACATGTTGGTGCGTTCCAAACTGTGAAAGTTCAATGTGACATCGATCCAGATTCGGTTTATTTTGGTCACTGCTCACAATCGCCCGATCAATCGTATCCTTGAAACTATGCAGTGAGCCGTGAGCCGGCTCATTTCAATTTGGTGAATCGTGTCACTTCGGTCAGTGTACGATTCATTCATGAACGACCCATCTCTAGCCTATAATCATGCGTTGTTGAAACGTATAATGAACTCCATACACTCCATAATGAATTTGCAATATGTAATTGTAAAATACAGAAACCCATCAAATCAAAATAACTGAAATATATCCTTCAACCATATTGTTAAATATGTAAGTGTTAATAAAATTATTTGAAATTTATTTTACATTAAACTTTTTTAAATAATATTTTTTGCCCTTTAATATACATGTTTTTTTTTTACAAGATATAAAGCCATTTTTCCAAGCAATGTAACAATATCTTTAGCGGTTTATCGGCGTAATATATTTCGCGACCCTCAAATAAAGTCCTAGATCTAATCTGTCCCATCTGCATATAATTCTTGTTGGTCTCCGTTTACCTAGAGGTTGTAAACCACACGTTATTAGATTTCTAAATAGTACTTTAAACATTTAAATCTGAAACCCTTGTTGAATTTCTCATCTGGCGCTCGCGTTCTAAACTTGTCGGTGGTATTTGTCTGTGTGTGTTGGTATTCCTGTGTAATTGGCTAGCATGGCTACATTACAGCGCATAATTTATGAAATGGTTTAAATCCAGCCCTATTTTGATTAACGTGTTTTGTAGCGTTAAATGCCTTGCAGTGATTATTAAATACTTTACTTAAGGATCGCATTAAAGGAATGCTGGAGCATTTAGTGTGATTAAATTCTCTTTCATTTATTTACTATTTTAATTATTTAGAATGAGGAGAAATTAGCTGTATGATGTAGCTCAGTTTTACTTGTTTGTTTGTTTACTTGCTAGTTTGTATATTTCATAAAAAATTATAAAAAACAAATTAATAGTACCACGGAAATTTAATTAAAAATTAAACAACAACAGGGCTATTCAGAGACAAAAAATAAACAGTGTTTAAATTATACACTGTCTAAATTCAATTTAAAGACACTTTTTAAACACTGTTTAATTTTTTAAACACTGTTTTTCTTAGTTACAGTGGTTAAGTTACAATTTAATCTACATTTTTTAAACAACGTATGTGGGTAGTTTAAATGTGTGTATTAAGAATATTATCTACATGACATTTCTAAATGAGGAATATTATTAGAAGATATTGAAGAAGTGTCGGATATAAATGAGTTTGTGTGTAAAAATTTTGTCAGAATTTATATGGACAGGGAAAATATCTATGATATGAAAAATATCATTTTTCTAAACTGGGAGTTAACTTTATAAACCACCTTGTTGAAAATGAAATTAATCATGTGACATATACGAGACGGCATATAGATTCAAAATTACAATTATTATCCAAATTAAGTTATTTCGGTAGGGGAAATTTCAGGTTGATATTGCTGATCTTCATGGATTTAGTCAACCTACTATGTCAGGTATCATACTTAAAGTTTCAGTTGCGTTGGCTCTAAAAAAAGTAGATTTTAAAAAAAATTCAGAAATGTCAAGAAAAAGAAATCAGAATTTTTTATAATATGGCAGGGTGTCCATCTATTATTGGATCAATGATACTTTTGTCATATGGCCACATGGTAAAGATAAACTCCACGAATTCTATCAATACCTAAATTCAGTACACACTAACATTAAGTTTACTGTTGAACTGGAAGTTAGCAATCAACTGCCTTTCCTAGATGTATTGATAATCAGAAATGGCAAGGGGGTTCTAGCAACCACGGTCTACAGAAAACCAACACACACAGGTCTATATCTTAATTTCAACTCACTCCACCATAATAGCACTATGAGAGCTGTTGCACTGAGTCTAGTTAATAGAGCCAAAGTAATTTGTTTTTCTAAAAGGCTTCTAAAAGTTGAATTGAAGAACATCCGTTCCACCTTGCAGGATAATGGCTACAGTCATAAAATTATTACTGATGCTATCAATCATAAGAAAAATGACGCACCTAGAACTGACGAAGTGAGATATGTCTCTATGCCCTATTATAAAGGAGTATCTGAGAAAATTGGTAAGATACTAAAGAAGCATAATATCCAAGTAGCCTTCAAATCGAGTTCGACTTTAAGATCTATCCTATCATGTACGAAACCCAAATCTGTCCTAAACAAAAACTGTGTCTACTCTATTCCCTGCCAGTGCGGGAAAAAATATATTGGTGAGACTTGCAGACCTCTACATGTTAGGGTAAACGAGCATAAGAAGAAAGTTCAGCAGGGCGAAATTTACAGTTCCAAACTGACTGAACATGCTTGGTAAAATGAACACCATTTCCAATGGAAAGATGCTAAACCCTTAATGTATGAGAAAAACAAAATTGAAAGAGTCTGCTTTGATCGAAAACTCTGGAGATGCTGTTAGCCAAGCCAGCATAGAATTTCCTCAACTCTGGCTTTCCATTATTCAAAACAATCCTTTTAATCCTCAAGTCACTAATCTGGTAACAAACAACTCATTACCACACAATAATCTACCCATACCTGATCCCAACCACCCAACCAATAGCAACGCACCTATAACCTGCCCCCACTCTTACAATACTCGGTATAAAAACTCGAAGAAAACTGTAATGTTTATCACTTCTCGTGATCGCTGAAGACGGAAACAGATTTTTGAGCAGTTTCCGAAACGTCCAAATTTATATTTTTTTATATACTCTTGAAGTATTATATCTTTTTGATACTAATACTCATTATATTGTACTATTCTAGCTTAGTACTATCAGCAATGGCAAAAGTCCAAAATAAAGGTGTCCGCAATAAGAAAAATTGTTTAAAATAAAATAATAAATATTTAATTTTTCTGCATTTTTTCATTTAGATGAATATTTGAGTTACGGGGGACCATAAAATTAGATGTTTCAAATATATCCCTTATAATTGACTTAACAGCAAAAATATATATGACAAAATTGTTTATTGTTTATTCATCACATTCACCAAGAAAACAAATCTTTTTTTTAATGCATTTTTTTCAGTTAGATAAATATTTTGGGGGTTACGGGGGATATCCTAAAACTAAAATCTAGATAACTCTCTAATTGGTTTACAAGATGGCGTTTATAACAGAATTTGTTTGTTTACAATTATACAACAATTTCATTTTCAATTAAAAATATCATATTAGATAGATAAAAAATTAGCTCAAATTTCGATGCATAGATTATTATTAATTTTCTTTCAGATTGTTAGTTTTGTTAAGATAGTGTTTTCTAACATGTGGGGCGCGTCTACCTAGAGGAACGCCCGAACATTGAAGAGGGATCGCGAAGCAATTATCAACAATATTACGTATGAATCCTACTTACTAGCCCGTGGGTTGTCGGAATCGTATAGAAGTAAATATAAGTAGGTAAAAATTAGTAACAAATTTGGCGCTCAACGTGGGGCCAAATCTATTACTCTTTGCACTTCTACTTATATCCAAGATGCCATGCCAAATTGTTACGATTCTCTTTTGAGTTAGTTTGTCTGCATATATGTTTTTGGGACAGAAAAGGAAAAACTGTGACGTGAGAAAATCGTATCTTTTAAATTTGGGAGTTGAGAGTGAACTAAGTAACATGTGGAACACGTCTCGTTAATGTTACTGAGAATTTGTAGTCGGACCTCCCTTATTATTATTTTTTTTTTTCAAAAACAGTTCTCATTTTAAATTAAAAGATTCTTCCAGTACATTCCAAATATGAATGAATAAGGCAGGTATTTGTAATAGGAAATTATAGTGACTTTGATCTTCCGCCAGTTGAACAACTATTGCTAGTATTGTTATTTTGAGACAATGTATTAAAAAGATATTTTATTTCAGATTGACTATGTATAAAGAAATAATTTCCTAGTTTAACAAACAAAGCCTTAGAAATGATTACCTTTCATATCATTTTACTTGTGCGAAACAGGCTTCTCCGCCGTAGTAGATATAAATTTATATTATATTTTTTGTGTTTAATTTGTATTTAAATTTTAATTTTGCATTTTAATTGTATAAATCATATTCTAAGAAAAATATTTTCCTAGATTGTTTATGACACGAAAAATGGACGGGACAACTTCTTACATAAAAATAAAATTGATGTGAAGTGTGAATTTTCACACATTGCAGGGTTTCGCAGGTATATAATAAGTGAAGGCGGCATGCTGAGTGTGTAGGACAAATTTTGCTTTGTAGTAACCACGGCAAAATGAACGATCTTTTTAAAATAATTTATCGTCTGTTAATCTCAGAGCTTTAAAAACAAATTTTATGTTAAAATATTTTTTTAAATTTATTATTTAGGTTTCTAAATAAGTACAGTATTTTTTTTATGTAACAAGGTTCATTAAGATTTTGAAAATTGGGCCTATGGCTTTCATTGGTTGTCTTAAATCATACGCTCCGCCCCTCTGGCTTCGTATAAATGACACATAGAATGAAAATATAATTCCAATTGGTTATTAAATTTACGCTCTTGAAAATTAAATTCAAAATGTGCTAAAATATAACTAGAATTTTAACAAATTAATTTAAACAAAATAAATACGAAAAAAAAAAAAAAACAAAAAATAAAACTAACTCCACAAGCCATGAACGAACCTGTGTAGTGAATAACGATCCTGTGTAGTTGTCGCGCAACTGAGCCACTAGACCACCAAACGCTTATCAACTTAGTGTGTTATAAGAGTATAACATGTATGCATCGTCAACCAAAAAACACAAAAAATGCGTTATTTTCCGAAAACATAATCTGATCAAAAATTCCTGTTGTACTATTCCGGTTCACACCAATATACATTACTTAGAATTTTTTCACATTTTTAGTTTAAACCATCTGGGCTACAGGGTGTGGGACAAAATTTTTTTTGCACAATTTTGGCAAAAATCGCCTCAAAATAATTTATTTTGCAAAAATAAAATTTTGATCGTTAATCCACGTACTAAGGGCTTTCATTTGATACCCTATTTAGAATTTTAAAAAAATATTTTTTTTTTCGATGAGCACATATTTGTTTATATTTTTAGGGGGATATGTTTTTTAGATGTTTTAGTATTTTTCCTATGTGCGGGTCAAAAAGTTATACAAGCGTGCCAAATTTCAACTCTCTAGGTATAGCCGTTTGGCTACAATTTTTACCGAACAGACAGACAGACAGACAGACAGACAGACAGACAGACAGACGACAAAATGACGGTATAAGGGTTTTTTGGTCATACCTACAAAACCCTAAAAAAAGACGAGCACTAGTACACGCATTTTGGAAACTACTGGATTAAGATAACATTTCTTTCAAATGAAAACGGATGATGTCAACCATTAATTTTCTTTAATATATTGAATACTTAATAATTTTACTTGGTGAAACTGGAATATAAGTTAAATGTTCTTAGATAAAATACTTGGAAAAGTTTCAATAATATTTTTATTCGTTATGCTAACCGCAATTTCGATGTTAGCTTTTCAGCAAGCACGGCGAATAAAAATATTTGTGAAACTTTAACAAGTAATTCATTTAAGAATCTGCGTTCTTCTTCTTCTTCTGTATTGTGGTCCCATTGGGGGACGATACAGTTTCAGTTTATTCATTTATTTATGAAAATTTGCTTTCAGATATAAATCCAAATAGCAATTTGATAGATCCGTCATTTCCTTAACTTGCAAAGTGTTCTCTCTACTTAGTTGATACTGCACTATCCCAGGAATTTTTTTGGCGAGAATGCTTTTACACTTCTTTGGGTTGAAATGAAGGCAGTTTATGGAACACTATTCAACCACTGTGTTAAGGTCTTCTTGAATTAGGGCCGGTTTCTCGAAAAAATCAGTTGTAGATATCGTATCGATATCCATGGATACCGAAACTTATCGACGCAATAGCAGAATTTGGGTTTCTGGAATGTATTTTTCTATTTGTCGATGAGATATCGAACCAATAACTTATTGATACGTTATATTGCCAATGAGCACCCTTTATCGTATCGCTAAATATGAGAATTGTCATCTAATGTCAGTTCTGACATATGACAGATAAGGTTATTTTGCAATTGCAATATATTTTTGAAAAAGATATATTTTTATTACAAGATATAATAGTAATTGCTTCTTAAAATCATATATAATGCTAATCGCTATAAATGAGGATGTTGCAATTGCAGTATGTTTATTACATCGGAGAACTGTGAGAGATAAAAGTGATCCATTCCGCATTTATAGCGAATTAGAATTTATCCAACAATACCGGTTAAACAAATAAAAATGCATGCAATTATGCTGTCTAATTGGAGGTGATTTAAACACATGACCCAAAGAAGTAAATCTATTTCGGCACAGCTTCAAATTTTAATTGCTTTGAGATTTCTGGAAACAGGGGCTTTTCAAATGCTAGTTGGTGATGATGTGTATGTACATAAAAGTACAGTTTGCAAAATTGTTCAAAAAGTAATACATCGAATTGCTCTGTTGAGACCGCAGTTTATTTCATATGCCGGAAAATAATGAGGAAATTTTGAAAATAAAAAAAAATATCTCTTTTGCAAATTTTCCATGTGAAATTTTTACACATTTTTTCTGCCATTTTTTAACAATCTATTTTTAAACTAATTGTTAAAAATATATATTTTTGTAAATTATTTTTGACACTGACATAAATGACAAGAAATTTTATAATTATTTTGGCAGTGTGAATTGAAATGCATACATATCGCTACAATAGTTATTGGATACAATAAACATGTCAGATGAGTATCGAGAAACCGTCAAAAAGTTATCGACTCGATAAGGTTTATTGTATCGATAACTATTGAGGCGATATCGTGTCAATAAAAAAATGTTCCAGAAACCGGCCCTTAGTGTTATATCGGTTGTTGACGTTATTTTACAGAAAAGTTTGAGGTCGTCTGCAAAGAGAAGATTTCTTCTAGAGATGGGTCGTTCACAAACGAACCGGCTCACTGAGCGGGCTCAGTACACTGACCGAAGTGACACGGTTCACCAAATTGAAATGAGCCGGCTCACGGCTCACTGTATAGCTTCAAGTTTCAAGGATACGATTGGTCGGGCGATTGTGAGCAGTGACCGGATCTGGATCGATGTCATGTTGAACTTCGCGAGAACTCGGCTTGTAATGTATTATCATAAAGTGTATTTTGTCATCAATTTGTAGGGCAGTTTATTTGAAATTAATAGGCTTAGTCTGTATTTTCTTACAACCATACTATATAAAAATATTAAAAATATTTTTTTAATATTTTTAGATGTCCGATTTATAAGGGCAATAAACATCGCCATATACTTAACACATCTGGTTTAAAATACAGTAGCTACATAAAGTGAATTGTTTGTTTCAAAAATGTTAGATAAGAGCCGGGGCTAAGCAACGTTCTACCTACGAACGAACGACCGAGCAACCCACAACTGACTGACCTGTGTCTCGGGATCATATTTACAGTTCATATATTGCAAGAACCGGCTCTAAGCAAGAGCCGGCTCTAAGCGACGTTCTACCTACAAACGAACGACCGACCGACCTGTGTCTCGGGAACATGTTTACAGTTCATATATTGCAAGAACCGGCTCTAAGCAAGAGCCGACTCTAAGCGACGTTCTACCTACGAACGAACGACCGACCCGTGTCTCGGAAACATGTTTACTTAACCGGATCACTGAGCCGGATCAATTCCCATCTCTAGTTTCTTCGGATGTCATTCACGAACAACAAGAATAATTTTGGTCGGATATGCGATCCTTGCGGAACTCCAGAGGAAACCGCGATAACATCCTACATGAAATCATCTATGAAAACGAACTGGACACGATCAGTTAAATACGATTCAAGCCATGTTAATAGCTTCCAAGAAATCCTATATGAGACTTGAGTTTTTCTAAGAGGATTTCGGTGAAGGCCTTCTATAAGTCGGTGTAAACCGCGTGAACTTCAAGTTTCTCTTCAAACGCAGATATTATATAATCCTTGTAATTAATTAAGTTGGTCGTTGTCGATCTACTTTTGAAGAATCCATGCTGTTTTAGTACAATTATAAGTTAAGCTTATAGTATCAATCACGATCGATTCTAGAACCTTATCAATAATCGATTATTTAGAGATGGGTCTATAATTCTTTACCGACGATTTGGAACCTGATTTATGGATCGGATTTATAAGAGCTTAAATAAAACTAAACTTAAGAATAAATTAAACACTGTCTAAATTTTAAACAGTGTTTAATTTAGACAGTGTTTAAAATGTTTTTTCTGAATAGCCCTGTTAATGTTTCCTATATGTGGTTCAAAGAGTTGTACAAGGTGTCTCAAAAGAAATTTTATATTTGTCTAGCTTACTGCGTGAACGCAACGTATCCGAGGGGCGCGGGGGTTATGTCAATCGATAACCTGGCTCTTGGGAATGCAGTCGCTATGGAGCGTTTCTCGGGAGCAGACCGCGCGTTATGCGTGCGAGAGTTTTACAAAAACGGTGATTCGGCGACTGTAGCGCGTAGAAAATTCTGCAGTATTCGAGGTTTTCGCCACTTAAATGATGCGCCAAGCATTCCTCTCATTCGACATTGGGTTAAAAAGTTTGAAGAGACTGGTACAACGCTGGATAAATCAAAATCCGGGCGACCTAGGTCATCAAGAACGGTAGAAAACGTGGAGAATGTTAATCAGTCTGTTCGTGACGACCCGAACCTTTCAATTCGGAAGCGCGCAAGTGCTTTAAATGTGCATAGATCATCATTACATCGCATTATGCACAAAGACCTAAAGCTGCACCCCTACAAAATTCAATTGGTGCAAGAAATAAAGGCCCAAGATGCCAGTCAGAGGCTTAATTTCGTAAATCAGGTGATTGAGCGATTTTCAACGTTTACCAACATTTTGTTTTCGGATGAAGCTCATTTTCATCTTAATGGCCACGTAAATAAGCAGAACTGCCGCTACTGGAGTGCAACGAATCCGAAACGCAAACATCAGAAACCCCTACATTCGCCTAAAGTGACCGTATGGGCTGCGATGTCGGCGCGAGGAATTATCGGCCCTTACCTTTTTGAAGACGAAAGGGGGCGTGCAGTTACAGTGAATTCAGAGCGTTATGTGGAGATGTTAGACAACTTCTTGGTACCTGAACTGCAAAACTTTCCTGGCTATAACCAAAGAACATGGTTCCAACAGGACGGAGCAACTTCACACACGTCCAATATGTCTCTGCCACGTGTTCGTGAAATTTTCTCAGGCAAATTGATCTCCCGGAGAGGTGACATAAATTGGTCTCCACGCAGTCCAGATTTAACCCCTATGGACTTTTTCCTATGGGGTTATCTTAAATCTAAAGTTTACGCCAATAAACCGACTTCACTGGCGCATTTGAAAGATAATCACAAAATGATTGTCACGAAATGGCAGCCATCCCTGAGTCCACCTGCCGAGACGTCATAAGTAATTTTACTGTTCGATTAAATGAGTGCCGAGAACGCGAGGGTCTATATTTAGACGATATTATTTTTAAGAAATAAATCCCCAAAAAGTGTATTTTAATAATTAATAAACATTTTTTCTATATACGGCTTACTTTTTTTTTAATCGATCCACTAAATATAAAATTTCTTTTGTGGCACCTTGTATAAGCATGCCAAATTTCAACTTTCTATGTTCAGCCGTTTGTCTACAATTTCTACAACAAACACATTAGTGACATTATAAGGGTTTTTGTTGGTTATACCTAGAAAACCCTGAAAGGCTGTTTTCAAATGAGAAACATTTTGGATGTTGTACAGTGTTATTAGAGTTCATGATTACATCTACAGCTTCAAATTCCTTCTTTGTAAATATGTCATCTTCCTTTACAAACAAAATAACAAGTTTTCATCCATTTTACTTATGGCGGTCGTGATTTACCTATGTGAAATTTCAGCAAATTCATTTACTGAAAATACAGTTAACAGCGTTACTATTAAACTTTATTAACCAACTGGAATTCTGTGCTGTTTGCAAACGCACCAAGCTTGCATATTTACTCAGTATTAAAGGGAACAACGTTTTGGATACTAATGTGAACTATTCCGTGGTTTTCATACAATCTAAACAATATTTTATGTTTTTTAGAATATTTTTTGTAAACATTTAAAGAAATTTTCGACCATTAAAGCGTTGAAATTAAATTAAATGTTTTTTGAGTTGTTTTTATGACGCTGCGAGTCGTTTAGAACAGAACTTGTCACATAAAATTGTCGGTTCAAGCGTTGGAATGGTGTTGATGCTATTAGGCTAAGTATTTCTTGCAAGGGCTTACCAACTACGTACTTGTTTTTGGATTGGATCGAAATATTATCTTATAAAGTAGATTGTGATATCCTTTTCAACACAGATCGATTTTATTTATTTTTACATATCTTGTATTTCTTCAAGAATATCAAAGCTGGTTTGTAGAAGTATTTTTGTTTGATCTTCAGCCTGTAAACCTATACAACACGTTCAATACTGTATAGTGTTTCTTTCAGAACATTTCCAAGGCTGTACGAACTGTCTGTACGGTAAAAATTGTAGCCAAACGGCTGTTGTATATATTATTACACAGTTGAGAACACTGTAATATGATTTTATATAAAATGGTTTAAACATGTATATTGGCCGGCACTAATAAATTAATAGTTAAACTACCAACACGTTGATTCTTCCTAACACACACGTACAATATAAAACAACAGCTAATCGGCGAAATGTGGCTTGTGCAAGGTTTTGACCCACAGATAGGAAAATATAGAAAATTCAAGAGGAAAAAAAAAACATCGCGAGATAAATGCAAACAAATATGTATTTATTGAAAAAATTTATAATTTTTTAAATTTTGAGTGGGACATCAAAAAAACTCTTAATACGCGAATAAAACACAAGAAATTTTTTTATTTTGAAACAAAATATGGTATTTACGTCAAAAATATGTCAAAAAACTTTGGCCTCCACCCTATTTTCCAGAATGGTTGATCTAAATATCTGAAAAAAAAAAAATCTCAATAGTGTACAATGATGGGAACCGGAATAGTTCAATAGAAATTTTTGATTAGATAAGTTTTTCGAAAAATGTCGAATTATTTGTGTCGTCGAAAAAAAATGTTATATTTTTAAAAATTTTATTGTGAGGTATCAAAAGAAAATTCTTAAGACTTCTTTTAATTTTTTTTTTTTCAATACAATTTTTTCCAAAAATGTGCAAAAAAATCATTGTCCCGCACCCTTTAACCCAAAGGGATTAAACTTAAAGTTTGAAAATTGTAATTAATGTACATTGATCTGAACCGAAAACTTACGAGAGGATTTTTTTATCAGATTTTAATTTTGGAAAATATTGTAGTTTTTGTATTTTTGACAAAATTAATGTTTTTTTTTAATTCATGGATAAATTATAGTTATTAATTTTATGGATTTTTTATGGAACAGCTGAACTCGATTCGTTCATGTGTGTAGAGTGTAGTGTGTAGTTTTCAGTAGGCTCCGCCTATTATTATATGTCCTGATTCAACCTATTGTTAGAATTACTTAAGTTTTTCTTTTCAAGGTATCAAAGAGTATTTCTCTTTCTCAAATAATGAGTAGAGTACTTAGCTGTGTAAAGCGCAAATAGAGTATCTCAAAAACTAGAGCTAATAAAATTATTTTGAAGTCACATTCGTTTTTCTGGACTCAAATTTAGTAAGATTTGTTATTTTTAGCAAGAAAAAAATAATTTTTTGTTGTACAGTGTAATTATACAAGGGGTCAGCTACAAAATACATGTCATATGCAGGTCTACTGTCATTGGTGGACTGGCAAATTAAGCCGACCCAGGAAACATTTGTAGACCGGCCTCATTAAAAAAAAACATATCTATGAAATATAAATGAAAAAAATTATTTCATGTATAAAAAATATACTCAATTTGTAAAAGACAACAACAAAGAGTCAATAAATACAAAAATAAACAAATAAACTTTGAAACAGGTTTTGAACCTTTTATATTTTTACAAACGACCACTAGATGGCAATATTGAAATGTGTCATTATTGTATTCGTAAAATTTGACATTTATTATTGTAATATCAGTGGCAGATTATAAAATGACCGAGTAGTTTGTTGACAGCGAACGTTAAAAAAAACAAGTTTGTGAAAAAATGGATATTATTCGTGAAAGTTTTCGTTTGATGATTTTTTTACTATTTTACTAAAGGCCTAACTCAACAACAATGCATAGATTTGCTTCGTTCAATTTTTGGTAATGAAGAATCAACAGAAAAGACTGTTTATAATTGGTTTGCAGAATTTAGTCGTGGTCGTGCGTCCGTCAGTGATGAATCTTGTGAAAGTTGACCAAAATCCGTTGTGATTCAAAAATCATCGATGCTGTGCGCAAAATAATTGAAGAAGATCGGCATGTTACTTACCGTGAAATAGAGGCGTCCTTTGGCATATCGCAGGCTGCAATACATTCGATTTTGCATGAACATTTTGCTGTGTAAAAGATCTTTTCCCGATGGATCACGCATAATTTGATCGTAGCTCAAAAAAAGATCCATGTTGATTGGTATAAAGGAATGCTAAATCAACTCAATCTAGTCATTGCAAAATCAGTATACAACATCGTTACAGGTGAAGAAACTTGGATTTATTCATATGAACCAAAAATTAAGCAACATTCCACTGTTTGGGCCTTCCAAGATAAACCGAAACCTTCAAAAGTTGTTCGCTCACGAATCTTCACGTTTCTTCCATTGTACTGGACATGTCGCAACCATTCCTTTAGAAGATCGGAGAACAGTTAATGCTGAATGGTATACAACAATTTGTTTGCCAGTAGTCATCGACAAAATCAGGTAAAACAACCAAAAACGTCGCATCATTCTTCATCATGACAATGCAAGCTCCCACTCAGCACGTCAAACAATTGATTATTTGAAGGAGAAAAACATCGAATTATTGTCTCATTGCCTGTATTCACCTGATTTATACCTTAACGAGTTTTGTTTGTTCCCCAATGTCAAACAAAAAATGCGTGGACAGCGATTTTTATCACCTCAAGTACTGCCGAAGCTTTCGAAAGCCATGTTTTTGAGATACCAAGTTTTTCAGAGTGGAAAAAATGTTACGAGAATTGGTTTGAACGCATACAAAAGTGTATAAATCTTAAAGGTGAATATTTAGAAAAGCAATAAAACAGTTTGTTCCAAAAAAAATATTTTATTTCTAAGTCTTTGTAGAAACTTAAAAGGTGGCCCTCGTAGTCGGCTTCTTTGGTTTAAGCGGAACTAGATTCTCAAATTTAGTAATTTTTAACGATTGAATGAAACTTGATCATTTTATTTAGCAAAAGCCTAATTCAATATTTAAAAAGCTAGCTAGTGACAACTTAAAAAAATTAAATTCCATTTAGTTCTGATTCAATATTTGGAACAGGCTATACTTTCATAAAAATTCCACAGTCAACTAATAAAGTTTTTTATATTAATGAACTTATATTATAATGCGTTATAAAGGATTCTGTACAATATTAATGCATTTGCAAGCAAAGTGAATGTTATGCTTTCTTATTCGTCGAGTTTTGACTAATATCCGTTCTCTGGTCCGTAATCGGATGTAATAGGAAGGTATTACTGTACGTATTTTTCTAAATTTGAATGTTTTCTTATTAATCAACGAATATTGTTCGAATTCAACTAGTTATGTTGCTGCGGTAGTTATCATTTCAAGGAACAACCGAGATATATACAAGCATTATTCATGTACGCTATCTCTCTCGTGTTCCTGGCCGTAATCTGTATATTTATAATTCTTAGTACACTACTACAATGTCTATTAATCAAGGTATTTACAAAATAACAATGTGCAATCACAATATTTCAGAGAATACTACAGAAATGTTTGTCTGTACCTTTTTTGCTGTCATTAACTACGATGTTTCATACTGTTTTTCCTATTTAAATCTTTGTTTCCTCTGCCATTTCCGTGTCTCTGCAGAATTGCTTTAAATGTATGGATATTTCGTAGCAAAAAGATTATCCCTTGTGAATAATATCTGAATTAATTTGAAATGAATGAATTTATGTGTATATTTAGACACTTTTTTTTACTTAATTTCTCTCTCTCTCTCTCTCTCTCTCTCTCTCTCTCTCTCTAGCTCTCTATCCCTTTTTGGGGTACCTTTGGACCCCACATAAGTCCTCTATCTTGATCTTTTAAGTCTAGTCTGCCCAAGTAGCTTGTAATAATACTTACCGTATTTTTCGGACCATGAGACGCACCGGGCGATAAGACGCATCCCAATTAAATGAGACAATTTTTGGGATAAAAATATATATTATATAAAAATATATTTACAAATTCTTAATTTTTATTTATTACGATAACTTGTACCAGCAACATTCTGTTTATCTTAACTCTTTATAATATCAGTCTTTAGTATATTAATGTCACTGTTCGTATTATTTTCGTCTGAACTATTATCAGTCTCTTCAAAAATTAATCCATCTTCGGTTTCATCCAATTCGTTGCTCATACCGCATTTCTTAAAAGACTTTATAATCGTCTCTTCATTTACAGCTTCCCAAGAATTTTTTGCCCAGATACATACTATCTGCACGCCATATATACATATGATAGAACGCTTTATAGCGTTTATGATAATATCAATTAAAACACACAAATCCAAGCACATATAACCATTTATTACTACGTCTATTTACAATCTGTCACACATATATCATTATGTTATTGTTACGGTCATTACAAAGGACGTCCAAGAACTAGATCTGATCCTTACACGGCCGTCCTGATCTTGCCGCGTCCTCGCGGCATTATCTAAATTTAGCTGAAAAATAAAACAACTTATTATCGTAAAACGGCCGTCCTGCTCCTGCCACGTCTTCTCGGCATCTTCAGAATTTAATAACTGCAAAATAAAACAGAGTAAACGAAAACATAATGTTAGTTATGCCCGTCTCCTTGAGGTTCCTGACCATCCAGAGTTTCACGAACTCCTTGAGGTCCTTGAACATTCAGCGTCGAACAAAACAAACACATCTCCTTGAGGTCCCTGACCATCTAGAGTTCCTCTGAACTCCTTGAGGTCCCTGACCACCCAGAGTTCCTCTGAACTCCTTGAGGTCCCTGACCATCCAGAGTCAACAAGACAAACACGACCATTTTAGGTCCAACAACTTCTTGAGGTCCCTGACCATCAAAATACAATACAAAATACAAAAATACATTAATTCAATTATTTTATAAATGATCTTGTATTCTGTATTACAATCAGAGAGTCGAATCGGAACCGAACCGAAACTAACCGGAATTTTTAACAGAACCGGAACCGTAACCTGAACGTAAAATTGTTCAATTTAAAAACAGAAACCGGAAAGAAATATTAATAACGGTTAATTTCGGTTCAATTTTCTTTTTTCAGAAAATTAATTAATTAATGTCTTTCTTTCTACTAAAACTTATATTGACTGATAAAAGAATGAATATATCAGAAGCAATTTAAAGAACATATTAAGGTGTCGATTAAACATGGATTTTTAATTTTATTTTCATTTAAAATTTCAAATATTATTTTTACAACTGAATGAACTGTAATTAATTTCTATTTATTTATTTATTTTTTTAAATTTTTTTGTAAGAAAAATGTTTGTGTTATTCTGTTTTCTTCTTTATAATATTTGCGATTCTTCAAACTGTTTCTGTCTCTGCATACATAGGCTCCTGCTTTCGAAAATAAGGAATTGACTCTGAAGGAATTGACGTCGCTACTACAGACAAGAATATTTGAGCAAGTTAGGGAAGACTGTCTTCATATCGTCCCAAACCAGTAGCGGATTGGATTTCAGAGGTGAAACTGGATTTTTCATATACAGTAATAGTTCATGTTTAGAGATGGGAATTTCGGCTCAGTTTGCGGAACCGGATCAGTGGAGGTCGTTCAGTTTGTTGAGCCGGTTCATTGATCCGGCTCAGTGATCCGGTTAAGTAAACATGTTTTCGAGACACAGGTCGGTCGTTAGTTCGTAGGTAGAACGTCGCTTAGACCGGGTCAGTTGTCGGTCGTTCGCTCGTAGGTAGAACGTCGCTTAACCCGGTCAGTTGTCGGTCGTTCGCTTGTAGGTAGACGTCGCTTAGAGCTGGCTCTTTCTTAGACCGGGTCAGTTGTCGGTCGTTCGCTCGTAGGTAGAACGTTGCTTAACCCGGTCAGTCGTCGGTCGTTCGCTCTTAGGTAGAACGTCGCTTAGCCCCGGTTCTTATCTAACATTTTTGAAACAAACAATTCACTTTATGTAGCTACTGTATTTTAAACCAGATGTGTTAAGTTTATGGCGATGTTTACTGCCCTTATAAATCGGACAACTGGGATTTGGGCAATATTTTTAATATTTTTATATAGTATGGTTGTAAGAAAATACAGACTAAGCCTATTAGTTTCAAATAAACTGCCCTACAAATTGATGACAATAAATAATACACTTTATGATAATACATTACACGCCGAGTTCTCGCGAAGTTCAACATGACATCGGTCCAGATCCGGATCACTCCGGTCACTGCTCACAATCGCCCGACCACTCGTATCCTTGAAACTATACAGTGAGCCGTGAGCCGGCTCATTTCAATTTGGTGAACCGTGTCACTTCGGTCCGGTGTACTGAGTCGGCTCAGTGAGCCGGTTCGTTCATGAACGACCCATCTCTATTCATGTTCAGTTTTGTTTTGTTTTGGCCTATTCCTGATTTTAGTTTCCTCTTTCTATGTGCAATATCAGTATAAAAAAAAAGATTCGATATGATAGTGGGTTAAATGTACTGATATTAGTAAAGTATCAGAAGATAGTATCCATACTAAAATGCGATACGAATGCAATACGCGATATCGAATGAAATATATCGATACTGGTATCGTATTAGTAGTATCGGAACATCCCTAGTAGTACATGCTTAGCCACCTCCTCTCTAATGTTCCAACTTAACTATGGTGACGACCACGAGTCCAACCTCTTAAGCTAGCAATCAGCATGTCAAAATACTTCACCAAGTCCTCGACTCCCACATGGGTAATCTCCGCAATTGAGGCAGGTGCAAAACAATTCCAGTCAGTACGGGGTGAATAGGATGTTCCGCCCAACTCCCACGACAATTCCATTAAATTCTAATAATGTAATTAATAATTGTTTAATACAATTTATTGTTAAATCAGGAATTTGCATTTACATTAAAATACCCACGTAGCAATAAGCCATAGTTAAATGATTTGAATAAGATATGCTTCATATATTTGACATGTGGGAAATCTATCCCAGCTGGCTAATCATTTCTTATATCAGAAGTGCCATGAATCCAATCCATGAACTCTTGTACATATGTTATCAACTTGATTAATAACACATAAATTTAATCCGTAATTTGATAGCGATGAAGTATAATCCTTGGGTACATAAAGCCTGTAGGAATATGTCGAAACTTCGATTCGGCCTTATATTTAATTAAATCAACCCTCTACCACTAAGTTTGTTCATTACCTAACACACTGAAGGACATTTCTAGTGGTATTACACAGCACTCCTACTTTCTCTCCTTCTCTCTTCTCTCTCACTTATTCTCTCTTACTCTCTCTCTACTCTCTGTACTCCGATATGAACAAAACAGACCAAGTTTCGCTAACCTTTGTGATACTTAATACCACATCTGAATTGGATTTAAAATTATCGCGGTTTTTTGCTTTGCATCTTGTAAAGGATTATTCATATAAGGATGAACACTGTTTCTGAATACGACTTACTTAAAAATTAATGATACCTTTGAGAGAGTTTATACTTTCAAATACTTGGGCATCATGATAAATCGGGTGAATCTTATATAGCAGGAAAGTACGAAGAGAATGCAAGAGAAGCGGCAAAATCAGTATTCTGAATCAACCAGTGGCGGATGAGACAGTATGGTGCTAGGACAATGAACTCCTAAACATTTTTAATTAAAAAAAAAACTGGATTTAAAATATTATTTACACTTTAAAATTGCATTCAAATAGCTAAATACATCTGTATATATTTATTTTTATGATTTCTAATTCAAAGATTTTTCATACTGTTATGTGTTAGATTTTAAAAATTTAGATCTAGAAAACAATGCTCAGGTGGACACTACTCGTAGTGTCCCAATGCACAGTTGTTGCCACATGTGATTTCTAATGTATATTTATCTACGCAAATAAGGTTTAATAATTGACTGTTTTTATAGGTTAAATGTCTCTTTTGTATGAATTTTAGTTTTATTTATGCCATTTGCACCGCTTATTGAAAATATAAGTACTAACACATTTAATTATAATAATGGATGGTATATAATTGTGGACGATGAACAAGATATTTTGGAAATTTATTTAGGTTTTATTGAAAAAAGTGTATGAAGTATATTATTTTGATATGTTAATATTAGTTATGTCACCTAACAAAACAAAAATCACATTTTAATTAATATTATAGCTAAATTTTTTAATTAAAATATTGTAAATTTGAAATAAGCCGACCACGGAGCGAAGGTTGCCGAGTAAAAATGACTGAGTATGGCGTCAAACGATAGGGGTTTCACGTCACAGATACAGCTACAATATAATCTTTACACGTGTGTATATTGTATTATTCGAGAGTTTTGTATTTGTTTTTAAACAATTTTTCACGCATTTATTATTAAAATGGCAAATAAAGATTTTGTTAGGGCTCAGAGTGTTAATTTACCCAACATTGATGCATTTATGCTCACAAACATAAAATTTACTTTTTTTCTGAAATATCGGTTTTATTTCGCCCTATAGGTTCCAGCTTCAAATTTCGCCTTTTATGTTGTTTTTCGCCATCAGGTAATGATATAAATTGTTTTTTTGGATTTCTAGTTGAACTAATTGTGCACATCGGTACTGAACAATATTTTCGATTATGTTTCGAAGTACTGGGGCCTGGATCTTCCATATTTTATATATTTTAATATAAAATTTAATTCGGTAAACATGTATAAATTGTTTTTATAGAATTAAACTTTATTTTAATTAAAATCACTCTAACTTTAAATAACCTATACAAACAAATAAGTTCAAAACAGACTATGTACGCTGGGTAGGCTAGTAGTGTCATGCGTCAGTTAGAAGGGGTATGACGTCATACGTCGTTTTCGCGCACTACATACATTTATGATTTTTTTAAGCCTTCAAATTAAAAAAAAAACAAAAAAAACTGTTTTTTATGTTTATATGCAACAAGGGGAATTAGATAAAAAAAATTAAAAAAATCATGCCTATCCCCTATTATTTTGTAATAATAGATGAACATTTCGAAAAGATTTCGATAAAGATCTGTCGGCATCATCAACAGAAACCAAATGCTAATATCATTAACCTCAAAATAATTTTATTTAATAATAAATACAGAGTTATTGTTGAAAATAAAATTATTTAAAACAAATAGTACGACCTAATTTTTGACGTTTATGTATTGTACTTGTATTAGGTATTTGTAATAATAAATAATTTCTTATTACGTTTTATAATTGACGTTTTCACTTTTACCTGGGGACGGCATGTAGACTTTGGTGAGCAGATACAGGTTATTCCAAATCTTTAATCGCAACTAACTGGAATATTTGCAAGTTGTTATGAGCTCTCCTTGTAGGGTTTGGTGAGTGCTTTTGCTAAACAAAATGATCAAAAGCCTATCTTAAACGGTAAAAGTTACTAGAATTGTAAATCTAATTCCGCTTAAACCAAAGAAACAGGCTTTATTCTATGTATTTCAATTTTATAGTTACTTATAATTTACTTTTATTCATTTTTATTAATATTTACATAAATATTTCAATTCTAGAAATAGTTTCACCGACTTCTGTAGCTGACTATTATTTATCAGGTTAAATGTTAAAACAAAGTTTATTGGAATTTGATAAAAACAGGTGTCAGTTATTCTTGATAAACACGTTACATATTTAAATTATTCCGTGTTTCACCACCTTAAACCATTCCTTAATAAAGCGCTCCTCAAAAATAGTCGGTCAATGCATTTATTTACATTATTACATTATTACATTTTGTAAAGTGTTAGATTTATTACAAAGCGGTGCAACTGGCCCTTAGTCATTTTAAATATAGTTCTAGTGGTGTATTATACAACCAAATAATGGATAACATAATAATAATATAAAAAACATTTTTCCTATCGGACAAAAAATATTAACTACAAACTCTAGCATATTTCTGTTTAAGTTCATCAGAATATACCCTTTTTATGATTTGTTATCATATTTATGACAACATACATATTATTATTTTTTTTATATATATATTTTTTACATTCTAAAAAATGAAATTTTTGCTTCTTTTACAGAATTGAATGTGCAACCGAGAATTAAACAATAGGACCGCAATTCAACAATTCTGTTTTATATTAAATAAATCATTTATTAATTAGCATGAAGCGATTTTTTATTTATTATTAGAATATCCTAAATTATAATTTCCCTTAAGCGTAAAGTATCAGTAATAACACCATGACAACTTATAAATTCGCACTTATATTAGGTTGTGTAATAAATTCCCGCGTTTTTTGTATTTTATCTTTTTCCCGCAATTTTGTGTTTTGTTAGGTTAAGTTTATGTATGCATTCTTAATTGTTTTTCGTGCTCTACAAACTTATCTGCTTTAATTTTCGGAATTAATTAATTTGAATTGAATTTGAGGCTTTTGAAATGGAAGTTCCAGGAGGTAAAAAAAGTCATTTTCGATATCTGCACAATTTTGCCTTTCGTCGTGGTCAAAACGCTACGGAAACAGCTCGCGACATTTGTGACGTATATGGAGTAGATGCTATAGCTCCGAGGACCGCGCAAGATTGGTTTCCAAGTTTAAAAATGGCAATTTTGACCATGGTGATGCACCTCGCTCCGGCCGACCTCCCGACTTCGACGATGATCGTCTCAAGATGTTTTTGAAGGAAGATGGTCGTTAAAGAACACGAGACTTAGACGAAAAGATGAAATGTACCTTTACGACCATCGCTAACCATCTTTACTCCATGGGCTTTACTCAAAAACTTGGGAATTGGGTGCCACATAACTTGAGCGATAGCCACAAGATCTCAATGATCTCAAATGGGAGGTTCTATCGCATCCGCCATACACTCCGGACCTTGCGCCAATGGATTATCACCTTTTCCGCTCCATGTCGAACCAAATGAGGGACGTACCCTTCGCTAACGATGAAGACCACCAAACCTGGCTCACAAACTTCTTCAACACAAAATCAAAAGATTTTTGGCGAGACGGCATCAACAAGTTGGTCGATAGGTGGGAACAGGTTATAAATAATGATGGAGAATATATTATTGATTAATTTGTTAGTATAATTATTGTTTTCTTTTATAAATCTTATAAACAAAAAAATGCGGGAATTTATTACACAACCCAATATATTAAATATACACCGTAGAAACAACGTCGGCATAAAAACAGCATTATTAGAGGTGCCAAATTTAAATGATGCTAATTTGAAAATCATCTATTTCATATTATGGTTTGTGGCTCTAGCAGTTTGCGATACCTCCAAGAGGGGAGATGACACCATGCAGACCACGTGATTACACTGATCTATTGAAGAGTAGTTGAAAAGTTTTTTAGAGGCGTTAGAACATAATTGAAGGAGGGAATTTGCGCTGGGAATCCCAGCTTACATTTTCCTAACGCACATTACCCGTGCAAGACGATATTCAGAAATTTGTCCAAGAATACATATTTATATTCGAAATGGAAGAAAACAATTTCGTGTTACTTTCTTGGTTTTTTTACATTTAGATCTAAATCATGATCAACACTTGACTCACTGTCCATAAAAAAATCTGAATCTCCTTCCAAATCACTCATTTTTAAATTAAAAGCTAAGATAAAATAATATTAACCTAAAAATTTGCGTCAGACAAATGTCAACAAGAACGACAGTTTGCTCCGTGATCCTAGGACCTAGGATCCAGGACCGGCTGTTGGGAAACACTGCTCCAGATAACTATCTGACAGATAAGGTTATATGATACTTTCTGTGCTGAATAAATGTCATCCCGTCTTTCCATACAAATGTATCTATCGGATAGTTATTTAACGGATAATGAGACTGATGTATTGAATTCACTGCTTGGTAATGACATTTATTCAGAAGATAAAGTTCCAGATAACATTATCTGTCGGATAGTTACCTAGTGGTTTAAATGAAGGCGGAAAGACCGGACCTTAAGGTCATAATGCCCGGGGTGGGGGACACCTTAGCCCGCCAAATGAACCCGTAATTAAAAAAATTAACCTATATAAAATTCTCAAGAGATAACTCCATTATACTTCCAATAGTAATTTTCATCCCTTTCTGAGATCTCAGAATTATCATTGATAGCCCAAAAGTCATTCTATTATCACCTCTGTCCTCCCATTTTACCATATAGGCCGTGTCTCCAACGCTATAGCTCTGGAATTTTAATAAATCCTCAGTCAAAATGTATAACTATTTATATAAAGATACAAAGTAACAAAATATAAACTATTTTAGATCATGTAGTACCAAGTAACTTCCAAATTTAACGTTATACCTCATTTTCAATAGTAAAAAAATAGTGTATTGGGCCCGGTAGTTCAATTTCAACCACCTGTATACTATTGATAAAATATTAATATATGTGTTTATTCTCATAAAGAATTATTTTAAGCAATTCTGTTCCTTATTTATTAATTGTTAATGACTATATTCCTTAATGACCTTTATCAGGATTAACCATCTTGATATGTAGTGATACGTGATTTTTGCAAGTGGCGTCTTTATTTTTTCTGACGTTTTTAGTTATTTTTAAGTGATAAAAGTGCAGAAAATACTTGAAATAGTGTATTAGTGTTAGTGTTTGGACTCCGTGCAGACCAAAATTGGAGCGATTGGAAAGGTATTTGTAGAAATTTTTGTTAATTTTATTATGTAAGTCATTGTTATTTAGAATGTGCTTCTATGGACAATATAGAAACACATACATGCATACGCTATCGGCTATAACTAGAGAAACAAAACTATTTTTTAAATCATTTTCATAAATCCCGATTATTGACTAAATGAATATTGAATTATATTGGTATAGCAACAACAATTTATAAGTTAGAACCGGCTCTTAAAAATATTTGTTGTACTGGTACAATAAATAAAATAATTAACTATCTGCTGCAGCAGACCATCTGCATATTTCTTTTGTAAGGCTTAATAAAACAATTAAAATAAAACAATTTTTTGTGGTTAAATTTTTTCCTTTGCCCTAGCTCCCGTTCTTGTCCCGGTTTAGAGTTTCATAATTATGGTAGAAAAGGTTGAGAAACACTGTGATACACTATGTTGAAACGAAATTTTACTATAGCGCAAGTACGCAACGGTACATCGTATGGTTTTTCTAGTAGTTCGAACGCGGTTTCAATAGCGTAGTGGCCACTCGCTTTGTAAGCGTGGGGTCGGGAGTTCGATCCCCAGTATGGGCAAAAGATTTTTCAAAAAAGTTCTTGGCTGTTGCAACCGTAGGCTCACTCAGCCTTCCCTTAAATGACCTGTATCTCTGTATCTCTGAATCTCTGAATTGGTATTCGGGAATATGAGGCGTGCTTCAGAGGGCACGTAAAGCCGACGGTCTCGGTTAGCGTAAAAAGTAGTCGTTAGGTTATGCCAGAGAGCGCTAGTCGTGACCTGAAAACTCTGACAACTAGGAATTATGCCATGCAAAATAAAAAAATAAGTAGTTGGAACAAAGCTATTGTATCTGCAATAGCACTTGTAGGAAGGATATTTACAGAACAACTTGGATTACAACCAGATTACAAGTTCCACAATTCATATAAGTTATGATCCTAACTTCAACTGACAGTTCAATCCCGACGAAGCATGCTGCAGTACACACCGCGCATTACGTAAAGCCTAGTTTATAATAAATACATAACATAGCCATAGCATAAAAATCACAATAATCTCTTTGGTCTGTTTATTACAAACAGATGTTCAAAGCAATAAAACCTTTTGTGAAACCTTATCGATATGCCCAAGCACTATGTTTCGGGACTATTATAAACGTGGCTTAAGAATATAAAATTTGATTATATTCTATGTAAACCTATGCTGTGTAATGTTATTCTATGTCAGCGACGGTGAACCTTTTCCCCAGACGGGTCAATTGAATTTGAATTTTTGTAGATTCAAATCGCTGGTCAAATACAAGTCTCAAAAGAAATTTTATATTTAGTGGATCGATTAAAAAAAAAGTAGGCCGTATATAGAAAAAATGTTTATTAATTATTAAAATACACTTTTTGGGGATTTATTTCTTAAAAATAATATCGTCTAAATGTAGACCCTCGCGTTCTCGGCACTCATTTAATCGAACAGTAAAATTACTTATGACGTCTCGGCAGGTGGACTCAGGGATGGCTGCCATTTCGTGACGGATATTTTCTTTCAAATGCGCCAGTGAAGTCGGTTATTGGCGTAAACTTTAGATTTAAGATAACCCCATAGGAAAAAGTCCATAGGGGTTAAATCTGGACTGCGTGGAGGCCAATTTATGTCACCTCTCCGGGAGATCAATTTGCCTGAGAAAATTTCACGAACACGTGGCAGAGACATATTGGACGTGTGTGAAGTTGCTCCGTCCTGTTGGAACCATGTTCTTTGGTTATAGCCAGGAAAGTTTTGCAGTTCAGGTACCAAGAAGTTGTCTAACATCTCCACATAACGCTCTGAATTCACTGTAACTGCACGCCCCCTTTCGTCTTCAAAAAAGTAAGGGCCGATAATTCCTCGCGCCGACATCGCAGCCCATACGGTCACTTTAGGCGAATGTAGAGGTTTCTGATGTTTCCGTTTCGGATTCGTTGCACTCCAGTAGCGGCAGTTCTGCTTATTTACGTGGCCATTAAGATGAAAATGAGCTTCATCCGAAAACAAAATGTTGGTAAACGTTGAAAGCTTCTGACTGGCATATTGGGGCTTTAATTCTTGCACCAATTGAATTTTGTAGGGGTGCAGCTTTAGGTCTTTGTGCATAATGCGATGTAATGATGATCTATGCACATTTAAAGCACTTGCGTGCTTCCGAATTGAAAGGTTCGGGTCGTCACGAACAGACTGATTAACATTCTCCACGTTTTCTACCGTTCTTGATGATCTAGGTCGCCCGGATTTTGATTTATCCAGCGTTGTACCAGTCTCTTCAAACTTTTTAACCCAATGTTGAATGAGAGGAATGCTTGGCGCATCATTTAAGTGGCGAAAACCTCGAATACTGCAGAATTTTCTACGCGCTACAGTCGCCGAATCACAGTTTTTGTAAAACTCTCGCACGCATAACGCGCGGTCTGCTTCCGAGAAACGCTCCATAGCGACTGCATTCCCAAGAGCCAGGCTACCGATTGACATAGCCCCCGCGCCCCTCGGATACGTTGCGTTCACGCAGTAAGCTAAATAAATATAAAATTTCTTTTGAGACACCTTCTATATAATGCGTAAATAAAAATCTGCCGCTTTAGGGGTAAATAATTATGTGGAATCCTCTGCTAATCTCGTTAACTCTACCTGAGCTATCGGCTTTATATTTGACGTGTATAATATAGATATATAGCAGGTAATTCCATATTGTTATTATTATCACATTTGTCGATTTTACTACCCTGTTTCGTTTTTGCGCTCGCTTGGACCTAACCTTAGTTATCTTAGAATCGTCACATCTACAAGGATCTTTTTTTGTACGGGTCATATGAAATCTTCATATAGGTCACTATGTGACCCACGGGTTATACGTTCGCAACCACTGTTTTATGTTATGATATATAATGCACCAGTGACGCAGTCAGGATTTTGTCTTGGGGAGGGCCGAATCAAATTTCGAGGGCACGCGTGCCACATACGGACCTTAACCTAATTTTTTGTGGCCTCTGAGGCGTTAATTAAAAACACTTGAGCTTATTTAGGGGAAAAATATATTTAAAAATGTAAAATATACTCTCTTCCCCTTTTCTGTTTATACAAAAAAATCAAGAAACCCTTCGGGATATTTAAAGTTCCGTCACTGATTATCATTTTGTATGAAAAATAGACAGTGACCCAAATCAGTTCGACACCCCTGCTGTTGGATAGTGATGTTTATATCAAATAATAATTGCATTATTTGTTGATAAAAAAAGTAATTGTTAATCCATGTATCAAAAACTTTCATTTGATATCCCTCAAACTATTTTTCTTCGATAAACACATATTTGTTTATATTTTTCGCGGGATATATTTTTGAAATCTCAATATTTCTCGTACTTACTTTCAGTTCTCTAAATCAGCCGCTTGGCCACAATTTCTACCGTACGAACAGACTCATGTGACGGAATAAGGATTTCTTGATTATACCTACGAAAACCTAAAAATAACATGTAAATATGCATTTTATGTTAATTTCAACACTAATCATAATAAAATATAGCTTATGTATTGAAAAATGCATAAGTTATTTTGCTGTACGATTATGTTAAATTTGTTAAATTTTCATTTCACTGGACCTTAAAGGTTATAATAATAATAATAATAATAATAATAATAATAATACTTTATTCAATTTGCCAAATACAAGAAATGTACATAAAATAATGTTAAATACACAAATATACAAAAAAATAAGCTACACGCACTTACAAAATCACAAAATTGCAGCTATCAATATTATCAAGTAAAAATTCTTGAACACTGTAATACATTTTCTCCATTAATAATTTAAAAATAACTTTTTTAAAGTTTTGGAGATTTAATTCTCTGATATGCACAGGTAATTTGTTGATTAGGGAAACGCCTATAAATGAAGGAAGAGACTTTGAAACAGTTAACCTTATTTTCGGAAGACGAAAATCAGATTTGACTCTGGTGTGATAGTTATGAAGGTCGCTTCCACTATTCAATAAATAACCATTTTCTTTTATATATAATAACATTTGCAATATATATATGCAAGGAAAACTTAAACGGGTGCCCCTTCCCTGGATACGCCACTGTTGTTCAGTACAAGTTATATCAGTCCTTTTTGTGTGTAAAACATAATTTCAAAAATACCTAAGAAGATATTGATATTCACATTTATCTTCAAAATAATACCAAATACCGATTTTTAGAGCGCGATTGTCTCCAAAACTACACTTTTTATTATATTTCTACTATTTCTACTCTTTTTCACGTTTGAGATGTCGTTTTAAAATTACATTCTGAAGGTTATAACGAAACCAGATTTCCACTTTATCTTATCTGAATCGAGTAATTAGTTTTTTAAAACAGTTTTATCATTTGACTGGGCGAATGTTTTAGTCGATGTGTCAGGGGGGAAAGGATCAACGCCCCCCTTAATATAATTCGTTAGAGCATATTTGGAAAGTGAGTATTTTCACTTGAACAATAATTATGTCGCTTTATCAAGAGGAAATCTTAAAAAAATGTTTATTTATATGAAAAGAAAAAAAAAATGCCAATATTGTTTACAACGAAGTAATTTAAAAATTAATTACTGTTGTGGTTAACAAATTTTATCATCAACTCCCCGAGCAGCGCCGTGTATCTTCTAGTATTGTATAAAAATTTTGCCGATTTTGCTGGCCATGGGGGGGGGTCCGCCCTCCCCTTGGCTGCGCCACTGTAATGCACGAATTAAAACATTATTATCCCAAATTTGACGTAAATTTTGGAATGCTATGCTAAGGCACATTGAATCCGAAACCAGCTAAATGCATTTTATTTGGGTCCTCGGTTCTTTTTTCAAAACGAAATTCTTGCCTTGAAACAACAAATTGGTATAAAATAAACTGAAGTACGTCTCATACCTTTATTTAAATCCGAAACATAAACCTTAATAAAACGAGATCGACAACACCTCACAGTTTTCGAAAATAAAATATAAAAATATATATTACGCCGAATCTTTGGTTCCATTCAAACTAATGATAAATAAAGAATCCGCAAGAACAATTTTATCCGAAAACAGTATCAACGCCTAGTTCACACAAGTAAAGAGACGTAGATGGTTACATTGGAACACTTAATGAAGATGAACGACAGAATGGTAAGGAATATATGGGAAGGAAAAGTAACAGCCGCCGACCAGCGGGAAAGCCGCGCAAGAGATGGAAAGATCAGCTAACCGAAGTTCTAACAACTATTGTCATGCAGGATACATGGAAATACTTGAAAAGTAATAGATCAAATTGACTTATGTAATTGAGGCCAAAAGTCAACCCGACTGACAGTGACTGAAAAAGAAGTAAAATTAAAAACAGAATTCAAGCTGTTAATTTATTTTATTTTAATTTGTACAATAAACAAGATTTCTCCCTAGAAACATCAAGTCGTTTGCTAATTTGATTTTATTTAATATATTTTGTGATTCTTGTTTCATTTTAGAATGTCCAGACTATTAGTTTTCTCCAGGATCTTAGTTGTTAGAAAGTTGAGTAGTTGAGCGTCCCGAGACAGTTATAAACTGTTTAGCAGAATCCTAGGATTGAACAATTTCTCAGACTCTTCCCAGTGTCTCGCTAGCAGTCACTCTACTGACAGATGATAAACACTCACTTTGCACCACTATTAATAATCATTTAATGCCACTTAATTTACTGGGACTTTGTACATTATTTCACACATCCGAGCACTACTCAAAGCCTACTACCACGAAAGGAGTGAAAAGTAAACGATTATATAGGATAGGATCCATTAAACCGTTCAGTGTTTTAAACGAATGTATTCGAAAGCTTGTTCATACTTCAAAGGAAACTGTCTGTTTGGGCTCGTGTGCGTCAATTTTTTTTAAAATCCTTTATTGCTGGTGAAACAAATTGCATTTATTATTGACAGCTGTGATCTACTTATATATTAGGTTAACAGAGCTACCTAATTAAATTAACTATTTTTCTAATGATAAAACTCTATAGTTGTAGATAAAATATTGTATTTGACTCGCATATAATATAGAATGTGGCCGCCGAACGATTGTATGCGGCCCACCAATAAAAAAATATAATGTTTGCTTTTCTTATCCAGCGTAGCCAATACATTATTGCCATGCTACTTTAAGCTTCTTACATATTTGACGTATTTAGACCGATGTAAATATGTGTAAACCAGCGTAAAAAAGGACTTAGACAAGGACAAAGCTTAACAAGGACAAGATCGTAAAAAATAGAAATTACAAAAGGCAAGCATGTCTCGATAAAAAAAAATTGTTATTGAAAGCTGCCCGTGACGTAAAAATTTATAAAAATATTACTGCATGCGGTTCCTGCCCTAAAAAAAGTTGCCGACCTCTGATCTAAATAGTAGCAACAGTAGCAACTGTAGCGAGCCCGATACTTTACTATAAATCGTACCATTTATTGTCCACTAGGTAGCGAGCCTGTGATATAATATGAAGTCTGATCTCATACTGAAATTAGATTTCTGATTAAAGGAGTTCGGATAGTAGGCGTGAGTGTTATCCAGGGTTTATCATTACGATATGTGAATTAAATGATATGTATTAGTGTACTTACCAACCGACTGATCAGACTTCTTGTTAATAGTCTGGATCTTAGCTGTTCACTTAAGTTCTTAAAGGTGAATGTTTACGCACGTCAAGTAAGACGGTTTAAAAATAATGAATTTGATTTATTAAAAGTAATATTTACAAAAAGTTTAAAAGATTAAGATATAGATATTAAAATAATGAAAAAATTAAAACAAACAGAATAGCATAGACCACCAGAATGCCGACACAGTGCCTCTAAGAATTCAACAACTTACGCTAACCGCACCGAATACTGTCTGATCTCGACTTCAGAAAGACGTGTGTTTTTATAAGGCATTTCTAGGCAGTTCTAGAAAGAAGGGTTTAAGCATTGTTCAAGAAGATGCTACTGTTAATAGTTATTAAGCAATAACACTGAGCAAATGTCTCCTTGAACAATGAACCATTACAAAATATATTTCTAAAAATACGTGCTGTAACGTAAGGTTTCGAATTTTATTTTACTATTAAAAATATGTACCCTTTTAATAATCCCAAAAAATTAATTTCAAAGGCATTCAGTTAGTCATTGTTGTTCTGGCGGACTGAGCGATTCGTTAGTACAACAGTAGCAACTGAACTACACTCCAAATGTTGTAACATAATTTTACATGTGACTTAAATTTATTTAATGTATAACTAGAAATGTCAATCTTATCAAACATATTGTTGAAAGATAGTCTTTCAATGGGTAAATTTGAAAATATATTATTATTAATTTTTGAAACGAAAAATGAATGATGGTTGCGAACATTAAATGACGGGATTAAAAAATTGAACATCATTAACGAATCATTACACTCTATAATACTATTATAAATTTTATGCACTGTAACCATATCCGACCATGTGCGACTATTCTGCAGTGACATGTTTCGTTCTAATAGAGCTGAACTGTAACCAGGAAGCCGAGTGTTTTTCTTTAAATATAATGTATTTCACAGCTTTAATCTGTACATTTTCTGTCTTATTAATATATTTATCATATTGTCACAAAGGTAATCCTATGTCAGGATCACGACAGCTAGACATTGTGATGCTCAGCTGTCTGATTAAAAAACTATTTGTCAGCGTCTAGCATATGTTACCTGATTATGAAATGCATATGCTGCATTTTCGTAATAAGGAAATATTTGTCATAACGAATGAATATTGGAACTAGGTCAATCACTAGTACAAATGCATAGACGTCGCACGGTATCGAGGCAGAGGAACCTAGCCAACTCCTCTACATATACTAGTCCACACGGTGACGACCGAGACACTTGTACTTGTACAGCTGGTGAGCCAAGCATGCAGTACCATGTGAGTAGGAGAAGGCTTCTTCAGGCTCCTCGACTCCCTGATGGGCAGCCCCTACCTCCAATAGGTCCAAGCCGATCCTGGTCAACACGGGATGGACCGAGGACTTCCCCAACTCCATGGAGAGATTCATACAATTATACTGACAAGAGTAAAACATTGTAAATGTGAAATATTTAATAAATTCTATTGTTGAAACCAGGAGTTGCCTTTCAGTCAAACCACCCACGTGACAATATATTGGATTTCATATAATGGAACAGTAACGGAGAATGTTGTGTGGGTAATAACTCCAAGCATTATCGTTGAATTTTTTTCACAATACTTGTAATTAAAATCAAATATCAAAATTTAATGTAATGTTTCATGTGATTTCTGGAAACTTCAATTAATTTCAAATGTATTTTCGTAATTTTTTACAGAAAAAATACTGTAAATCAAAAAAATATCACATGTTTGACTTCAAGAAATATGGAACTCTCTCCTCAAGCAGCGTATTCATCGGATTTTGTCCTGTCAGTTACCACCTGTTCCTGTTCCAACATCACTTGACTGATACGTACTTTAAAACAGCGGAAGAGGTCCGAGAAAGCATTGAGGAATTTATCGACTCAAAGTCGCTTTTTTCGAGAGTGCTTTCTTTAGTTGCTTGACAGCTGGAGCAGAGTCATTGAAAATAATGTCGAATATTTCGAGGATTAAATGTAATTTTTCTGTAAATAAACGTTTAATTTAATTTAAAAACGGCACCACAATTATGTGCACTTAATACATTTCTAAATATCTGCAAAAGTTGCTACCAGCAGGAAAATCTGATTCAATTTTGTTCATTACATTTGTTAAGCACTTTCTCATTTGTAAATTCATTTTAGGAAGAAAATGTTTGCCATTTGTAAAAGATTCCAATGTAAAATCATACCTTAAACGACAAAACTCTGTCATTTTGTAATAAATTTAACTTTATAAAACAATATATTTAAAAATTACAATAATATCTTTTTTTTAACATTTATTAATGACTTGCCGGATAATATGTCTGCCATGACTGTACTCTTTGTCGATGAATCGTCATTTATTGACGAAGGAGTAGAAGTTAATGATGTAAAAAGGGCTCTAAGTGACACCCAAGCTCCAGCCTTACTGTGGTTCTCATCCAATGGGTTGAGCCTTAATTTGGAAAAAACAAAAACAGTCGTTTTCAGTTTAAACAGGCACATAAATAATAACAAAATCCACGCTGATGACTCTGTAAGATGTCTTGGATGCTCGATTAACATGGAAGGAACATAACAGGTGTCCAGTAAATTGAACAATACTTCATACATGATTAAAAGATTGACAAATACTGTGTCTGCGGAGATTGTTAGATTGGCATATTTTTCATATTTCAGTCAACAGTAAACTACGGCCTTGAACTATGCTTCTTCTGGCTTGCAGATGATTTTCATAATCCAGAAACGAGTCATTAGAATAATGGCTGCTGTTAAACCGCGTACGATATGTAAGCCAATTTTTTAACAGTTAAAAATTCTGACAGTCCCGTCTCTATATATATTTAATATCCTAATGTTTATTAAGGAAAACGAAAACAGCATCCTAAAACATTGTGAAGTACATAATCACAACACGAGAGGGAAGGATTTGTTCTCTATACCGAGGCATAAATATATCTCGACAGGAAATCTGCCCTTGATTAAGGGTATAGATCTCTATAATAATCTGCCTGTAGCGGTCAAAAATTTAAACATATCAATTTAGAAAGAAATTGAAAAACGTTTTAAACGTTTTATAAAAGGCTCCCTGCCTTTTATAATATAATAGAGTTTAAAACACTCAGAATTTTGTAAAATTTTTGTAAAATGCAACTTGACTCAAGTTTCTGTATTTTGTTTATACAATTTTTATACAATACAGCTTCAATAAAGAATTATTATAAACTAGTGGCGAAAGGGAAACCTCCACTAGACAGGCCCTCCAAAAAAAAAAAAAAAATTAATGTAATTTTTTTTTTTTTATTAAATATTTAGATAAATCTTCAAAAATACATCAAATTATGTTCTATACAAATTTTTGTCGAAGGCTTGGTTTACTTGTTACGAATTAATTATCATGACCATGGAAACGTTACATATAAATATGAAAAAATTGAGACTTTTTTGAAAAATTTTAAATAATTTTACAAAAAGAATTTTTTTATCAAGTTTTCAATTAAGTTTTTCGTTTTATCAAAAAACCTCTCAAATAAAAGTTATTAGTTATTGCATTTATAGTAACTTTTGTTCAATAAATTTTTTCGAAATATTTTTCTGTTGCTAAATATTCGCAAAAATCTTAAAATCGAAACGAGTAAACTCCCATTTCTATTCAAACGATCTTTATAAAAAACAAAAGGGTTCTTCCCATTTAATAGGAGAATTTTTTAGTATCAAAACGAATTCTCTAAGTTGAACCGTTCTTGAGTTATCGTGTATACATACAGACACACACACAGACACACACACAGACACACGCACACACAGACACACACACATACCGACGGCACTTCGAAAATAGGTTTTTTGGATTCCCTGGACCATTAAACGTGGTCATCAGTCAAAATCTCGACATCGAAAATTTTCGCGATTACAATACTTGCCCCTTATATATTAAGGTCTGGCAAGTAAAAAAGTTCGTCTATATAATCATAACTTTGAAATTTCTAAGCTTCTGTTGAGCTTTTAAAGCATTACCCTTGGGGAAGTCCTTAGGCTCTTCCTTAAGTATAAATATAAACAGTTATTGGTTTAAAGTGGGTTTTGGTAAATTTACATAATGGAGACAAACACTTTTAGCAGCATTTAACGAAAATCGAAACTGATAACTGATCTCTAACTTTAATACTTGACTAACAACAGGTACAACTTGATATTTTAGTAATAAGTTTGAACATAGTAAATTGTTCGTTTGCAATGTATTAACCTGCACAGAGAGTAACAGGATAGGTTAGAATTGGACTTGCTATTATATCAAGTGTTTAAATAGAGCATGTTATTTGATTGGACGTTGTTGTGGTGTACGTTGTTTTGAGTTGGAACAAGTAAACTTGATTCTTAACCATAACACATACAATTTCATTCTGAATGTTGTTAATTAGTCTAGTGTCTACGTCGAAAGATACTGCACTTGATGATAATGGAATTCCATTTGGCACACGTGTTCATTATAAAAATTAAATCATTTTGAACCGCAGCACCTATTTGTGAATTGAGGCAGATTCAAAATGGCGGCGAAACTAGCGCGCCAATTACGATAACGATAACTAATTTTTATGATAGAGCAAAATAGCTACATACATATTTGTACATTGGACCTTTAGCTACAATTTGCCGCATCGTACGAGAACATTCGTTCCTTAGTTTACAAGATACCATCCATAATTCATTCTCAGACGCAAAAAAGTGATTTCCGAAATGGCTAACGAATTTCGTATGGTATGGCTTGTTTTCTATTAATTTAATGCCGTAGATTACGAATCTGTTATCAAAATGGCGAAAATTTTAAATTTTGATAGTTTTTTTTCCCAAATTCGAGACATGATGATATACTCTATAACTGCAAATCTGCGTATATTAATATTTTTATTCAATTCTTCCTAAATCTGTAGGGCATATCCTTGGCTACAAGAATATGTGCGGAATTTTTCTCTGAGGGGCGCCGAAATTAAGGTAGCGGCCGAAATGTGTTAAGTCTCAACTTCGTATTATTTGGACACCTTTATATCGTTTTCGACCAAATCGGACCTGTAAATTACAAAAATGAAATAAAAAATGGCATATGACTTATTATTATTCGGGTTTTACCCGAAATGAAATAAAAAGATTGACATATACGGCCGGAACGGCTGTAAATGGTGACATTTAAGTAAGATACTCCATGTATATACGGAATCCATCAATTTGATTAGGTTTGTTTGCAGCACTCGGTCTCAAATGAAGCCGCTTTCGAAATAACGCTCGAAAATCGAATTTAGCTATTTACATCAAATTTGTTGAGTTGTATGTCAATTTCGGGTATATTGAAGTCGTAGATTTCGAAAATGGAGTTAATTTAAATATTTGCTACATATAAGATTGTATTTTGCCCTAAAAAAATAATTACATGTATTCTTTACGTAACAGTGAGATTCATTACACGAGAGTTAAGTACCTCCCCATTCCAAAAGAGTAGTATATAGCAGTTCTGATAAAATAATATAAATTACTACACACTTAATACGATTCTAATGGTGGCCGAAAACTATTCTTTCGAAAATGGTTAAAATCATCTCTGATATTTTTACCAGTTATTACTAGTTATCAGGACAACATTTTAATGTGTTGATAGTTCCTATATATTTGCTAATAATATTGACTTTCAGTGCTACCCTACAAAATAATTTATATTTGTTTACAAATCAAAGTCGTAGGCCTATGTAAAGATAAAATTCTAGTGAGTAGAGAATGTCCATTCATGCTATCAATTGTACTGATTATTGCCGTTATTAGTTTTAATTTAGGTTTATTTAAAATTTTTAAGGGGCTTTTATAATAAATTAAGTTCAGGGGCTAATTACCTCCGTTCCCCAGTAATTATTAATTACTTATTATTTTTTAAATTTAAATTTATTTAAAATTTTTCTTCAATTAATTGTGCAAATGTTTCACACCTGGTTTAGACTTCGATTCAGACTAGTATTGAATAAGAATTCATCGAATCTCTTCATTTTGTATACAATTAAGTAGTAGAGGAAGTCAGTATTATTGGCACATATAGAGGATTTATCAACACATTACAATGTTCTCCTGATAACTAGTAAAAATATCAGAGATGATTTTAACCATTTTCGAAAGAGTAGTTTTTTGCCACCATTAGAATCGTATTAAGTTTGTAGTAATCTATATTATTTTGCCAGAACTGCTATATACTACTATTTTGGGATGGGGAGGTACTTAACTCTCGTGTAATGAATCTCACTATTACGTTAAGAATACTTGTAATTATTTTTTTCAGGCAAAATACAATCTTATATGTAGCAAATCTTTAAAATAATTCCATTTTCGAAATCTACGACTTCAGTATACCCGAAATTGATATACAACTCAACAAATTTGATGTACATAGCAAAATTCCATTTTCGAGCGTTATTTCGAAAGTGGCTTTATTTGAGACCAGGTACTGCGAACAAACCTAATCAAATTGATGCATTCCGTATATACATGGAGTATCTTACTTAAATGTCATAATTTACAGCCGTTCCGGCCGGATATGTCAAATTTCTTATTTCATTTCGGGCAAAACCCGAATAATAACAAGTTATGTGACTTTTTTTATTTAATTTTTGTAATCTACAGGTCCGATTTGGTCGAGAGCGATATAAAAAGTGTCAAAATAATACGAAGTTGAGCATTTACATATTTCGGCCGCTATCTTAATTTCGGCGCCCCTCAGAGAAAAATTCCGCACATATTCTTGTAGCCAAGGATATGCCCTATATATTTAGGAAGAATTGAAACAAAATATTAATATACAAAGATTTGAGTATATCATCATGTCTCAAATTTGGTAAAAAAATATATCAAAATTTTAAATTTTCGCCATTTTGATAACAGATTCGTAATCTACGGCATTAAATTAATAGAAAACGAGCCATATTATACGAAACTCGTTAGGCATTTCGGAAATCACTTTTTTGCGTCTGGGAATGAATAATGAACGGTATCTTGTAAACTAAGTGACGAATATTCGCGTACGATGCGGCAAATTGTAGCTAAAGGTCTAATGTACAAATATGTATTTAGCTATTTTTCTCTATCATAAAAATTAGTTATCGTTATCGTAATTGGCGCGCTAATTTCGCCGCCATCTTGAATCTGCCTCGATTCACAAATAGGTGCTGCGGGTCAAAATGATTTAATTTTTATAAAGAACACGTGTGCCAAATGGCATTTCATTATGATCAAGTGCAGTATCAACGTAAAATATGGTGCGTAGGCACCAGACTAAATCCCAGAAGAGAGTTTGAAAGTTCTTCTTTTTCCACTATTGACTAGAAAACGGCTTGCTGTTTGACAAAAAAAAAAAAAAAAAAATTGGAACTAAATAAACTCATATCGGATATGAACTCATAGCAGTTATCTATTAGCCAAAGACGTCAATTACTGAACACAAGGGTCCCCATTTTCGACTTGGACTTACAACAGTATTCTTTTTAAATTTACCAACCATTTTAGATGTTAGAAATTCAATCAAATTATTTACTGCTGCTTTACATAATCTTGTGGTATTTATATTTAAAAAAAAACAAGTTTTAAGATTTTTCACCCACGAGATTTTTTTCCTTTTGGCAGCTCTATTTCCCGGTACTTTTCCTTGTAATATATTCTGCAATACATGGAATCTGCTTTCATTCCTCATAAATGTGTATATGTTACGGCCAATGACCGAATGGCGGGCAGTGTTGATAATGACCGGCCAATGACGGTTTGGCCACGTAAAATGGACCATGATGTATTAAACCAGCCATGGACGTCACAGGCATGGTATATTTTCCATTAAAAAAATATTAGCTTAAAGGTTTGTGTAAAAAAAAGATTAGTTTTTTGTTTTTATTTACACAAACTCCTTTAAGCTTACTTCGAAGTTTTCGGCTTCTGCTGTCCTAGATTTTTACTACCTAAAGCTCACCTAATTACCTAGTTTTTAGATACACAGTACTATATTTACGCCTGTCATTGTCCAGAAAATGTTACATTGGCCGCCCAAAATGGTAATTGACGTCAAAGGCCGGACGATGTTGAGATCGGCCATTTATTTTGGAAAATGATAGTTTTGGCCGTAACATACAGTGCCGTAACAAAGCAGGAGCATCAGTGGGACAGGACCGGGGCCTAGATTGAAGGGGGGGGGGGCTAAAAAGGTTGAGTAAGGACCATTTTTTTTTTTTAGCTCAGTACTTGTATTATAGAAGTGATAACCTTTTTTTTAGATCATGACTTCTATTTTAGAAGTAAGGACCTTTTTTTAGGGACATACTTGTATTATATAGAATATATAGTATTTAGGGGGCCCCAATTATAAAATTTTGCCCAGGGCCCGAAAAAAGCTGGTTACGGCCCTGGTAACATTTATAAATATCACTTGGCTTTTTGGACAAAAGCATTTATTTTTGAAACATTACATTTCGCTAATATAAATAATTAGCGTCTTCAGATGCTTTAAATTATGATACATATATATAAATTATAAAGGCAGTAAGTTGTTAATATTTATTTATTTTAATATAATACAGTATCGTTTGACATGGATAAATTATTGCATCAAATTTCGAAGGAGTGGTCTTGGTCAGGCACACACCAGGGGGGACTTGAAATCCTGACCCCCAAGTACTCAAAAAACACGTGTGTTTAATAGTTTTAAGAAACACACAGCCAACGGAGTGGCCGAGCGTATTGAGTCGTGCGGTTTAGACAGGTGGAAACAGTTTGGACTGGGCGGTCGGTGGTTCGAGCCTCCTTCGTTGGTGATATTATTCGGGCGAGAATAATATGTTTACATTACTCCCATTTTCACAATCATTCACCCCTCATCCAGGTGTAGGAGCTCACCCCTTGACATAGGCGATTAACCTCGTTGCAGAAATAGGCAGATGTAAAATAAATAAGTAATACAAAAAAAAAGAAACACACTTGAGTGTCCACTCCTTCACTTGAGTTTTGGAGCTCATGAGCTTTTTTAGTCATCATTTGTATTTTGGAAGTGATGCCCTATTTTCTGTCACCACTTACATTTTGGAAGCAAGGACCTTTTTTATTTGGTCATCACTTTACGTAATTTTTTAGGTATAGTCCTTTTTGGTTTTTGGTCAGCACTTTGGATTGTATTTAGATTGTATTTTTTGCGCGGGCCGTGTTAGAATGAGCCGCTCGAATCAGTAATTTCCCGATCAAAATGTAGCTCCCAGTCCATCCCTGCGTATGTAAAAATATTTTTTAAGTCCACTCCCGCCAGACAAAATCCTGGATGCGCGCCTGGTTTTGGCAACATATTATAGATTCGTTGTATAAATACAGGTCTGTCAATACAACGAACTGAACCTATGTTGCTAATACCACTCCAAGTTTGATGCAGTACTTCATCTATGTCAAACGATACAGTATTACATTTGACGACAATAACAAACATAAAAGGGGTAGTCTTTTAAAAAACTGTAAAATCGAGTGGTATTGCAATGTTTATATAACAAGTCTGCATACACAACCATTTGTTGTTGCTGACAAAACAGGTTGTAACAATAAATAATGCTCGCTTGAACGAAGAATATATGATATAGAATATTAAGTAAACCTATTTTAACACAAATAGATCATTGCTAAAATAAAATTACATATGATAGAGCAGTGATGGAGGATGTTGTGCGTATAATAAATCCAATCTATATTTGTTATACTTCGTAGGGATTTTAAAACTCCTGTAATAGGCTAGGAAACGAAGCAGTGAATTTCAGATTTTTGGCGCAGTAAGATGGATTTACATGCGGTTTGGTGCATTCGATTCGTTAGAGCCTCAGGAAATTTTGTGAACCAACGCGATCAATGCAAAATGAAAAACTGCATTTGTGCATAAGAAAAATGCATTGGAAAAGTGCATTTTCCAGAGTTGCAAATATTCGCTGAATCCGAATATTGCGATATTCGAGCTCAGCGACCCTAAAAACCCCCGAGTAACGTGATTCAACTGCTTTTGTATCAAATTTGCATAAAACTCTAGGAGACGATGTACGTAGTGTCCACCCTGGGCACCAGGTACCTCGGACACTTCTCTCGTCCCGATATTCGTGTTCAGCGACCTCAGAAAACCCCGAGTATCAATATTTGACTTATTTTAGTGAATTTATACCGAGTTATAAATTTTTGATTTTGCAACTCTGGTAAATGCACTTTTCCAATGGATTTTTCTTATGCACAAATGCAGTTTTTCATTTTGCATTGATCGCGTTGGTTCACAAAATTTCCTGAGGCTCTAACGAGTCGAATGCACCAAACCGCATGTAAATCCATCTTACTGCGCCAAAAATCGGAAATTGGGCTGATTTTTGTGCTTCATTGTCTCGCCTATAAGTGTTTTTTTGTGCAACGCAATGAAAATGTTCCCCGGAAACGTTGCATGATCTGCGTCGTTATATGAAATTAGCCGCAGTATTCGAATATCGGTGGCGATTTGGAAGTAGCTAAAATCACTATTAATTACGCTATAAAGAGTCATCAACGAACTGGTCCCTACACAAAGAAACCTGGTTCAAATCATTCACACGAGCGCTCGAGACGACCAATTCCTAACACTAACCAGGCAATCGTGACTAGGGATGGGAACGATATATCGATATTTCGAAAATATCGATACTTTAGAAAAATATATCGATATTTTTATATCGATATTTGAAATGCGATATATCGCGCAAAATATCGATATTCGCACAAAATATCGGTATTCTTGTATATTTTTTACATTTAAATATGGTACATGCTGTTCACTTTTGTAAAAGCAAACTGTAGGCTATTCAAAACGTTTATACGGCACTAGATTTTGAAATCTAGTAATTTTTATCTATTTTTCGGACTTTTGGTCATTTTGTTTAAGCTTTGTAAATCATGGTCACACTTAAATACTAAATTAAATTGATTGTCATTATAAAATTTCCTTTTCATTGCATTTTAATTTTTTGTCATTCTTAATAAAAATTTCCCATTTATTTATGTTTTTGTCTTCAAAATAGGGAAAAATGTATTAAAATATTTGGCATATATCATTCGTTTCCGTGGTTTCACTGCTGGAATTTTAAATTACACATACCAAAACTGAAACATGGAAAAACCCAAGCAAGGTCCGTTTTCGTGACAACCTAAAATAACGAAATTTCCACTTAGTTCCGCCTAATCGTTTGGAATAGCCTGTAAGACGAAATTTTGATTTTATAATTTGCACCTTTAAAATTATATGTCATGTTGGTATTAAAAAATTATAAAAAATGTCAGTTTCTTAATAATGATCATAACCAATAAATCTAAAGTCGGTTTTACAGCGTAAGGAATATTTTTGATTGATATTTAAAGTCCATAATACACTATAAAAGTAACCAAAAAGATCTGGTTTGTCCTTACAAAAGTGGACAGCATATATGTATATATTTAATTAAGAGAGCAGTTAACTCGGAAAATATTAGAAAGTTGATTGGTAGCTCGGTGAGTACCAACTGTAAAGTGATTGTCTGTCAAGTGGCGAATTCTTTTCCCGCCAAGACAACAAAAAAAAAAAAAAACTGTAATTTATAAATCTTACATGTTACGTGTTAATTATTTCGATATATCGAAAATATCGACATTTTTACTTCGATATATATCGAATATCGATATCACACTTACGATATATCGAATCGCGCATATATCGATCTTCAAAAATAAATTCCCATCCCTAATCGTGACTGGCCCTAAAGTTTTCTCGCAGATCGTGTCGCAGTAGAACGAAATTTGGCAATATCACCCATAACTGTCCAAAGAAGGTTGAGGTAGCAAAGGATTTTATCCAGAAGATCTGTAACTTGCCCGGCTTTGCTCGAAAGACTGCAGTTTGCTCGCGAGTCTTTGGACTGACCGGATGGAGACTAGAGCAGTATATGGTACTCAAATGAGCCGGGGATGTTTAAAATAAACAGAAATCTTCAGAACATTCGTTCTTGTACATCTGGAGTATTAAAACTCAGCCGAGAATCATTTGTGCACAATATACTGCTCTAATGATGATAAATGAATCAAAGACTAAGTATATGTTAGTCAGAGGAAGTCAATGAGAGCCAGAGGAAAATTTCAGAATAATAGTAGGAAGTGGAACAACACGATTTGGAAATTGTGGAAAATTTTATGAACTAAAGTCAGTAAGTGTGTAGACTCTTTATGCAAACTTTTAAAATCGAACAAAGTATCAAGACAACAGTGATGTATGGGAGTGAGTTATGGACTATGAACAATTCGAACAAAAACACATTGGAGAAATGGGAGAGAAAAGTGTTGCGAAAAATTTAAGGAGGAGAGAAAGTGGACGGTTTAGTGTTTCGTAGAACTAATGAAAAAATAAGGTAACTGTATGGGGATTTCAGTTTAGGTAGTAAAGTCAAAGTACAAAGACTAAGGTGGTTGGGACAGGTGATCTGTTTATCAGAAGATAGAGCGACAAAAATAGTCCTTGAAAGGGAAATAATTACCAAAAAGTGGAGAGCACGTCCAAAAAAATGATGGTCTAGTGCGGTTCAAAAGACCTAGAACAATTAGGTGTCAGGAACTGGGAGGATAAGGCAAGATACAGACAACACTAGATAACAACTGATCAAGAAGCCATGGGCCTACTAGGCCTGTATAATGCTGAATTATTATATTATTAATGCTGATCTAGTCTGCTAGTTTTTAAAATAAATAATTTTGTCCAAAAACCGAGTGATTTTTGTTTGCAAAATACATTTCTTTGGACATCATCTATTCTATATATGCCAAATAATGTGGACGGGGTACTTGAACCTCCCTATTTACACAGTGAAAACCAACAATAAAACCATTATATTTTTCCATTCATTGAGAATTTTATAATTTTACACACGATCTGTCCATGGAACCATATACATATAACCATCAACCATAAAGTCACAACTCAAATATTTTTACTTGATGTGTACAATTCTTTATCTGATGCCTACGTTAGGGACCATGATTCAAACTCATAAAAAAGAACTACTATCAATTTTCGGCAATAAACCCGAAAGGTAATTTTTTATTTTTTTTTATCTTTTTACCGACCGCCAACATATATAAGGGAGGTATTGTGATCATACCAATTTTGACGTTTCGAGATTTCGATGGATCTCCAGGAATTGAGGTCCCTACATAACGTTTTGACTATTTTTACCATGATGTCTGTCGGTCTGTCTGTCCGTCCGTCTGTCCGTCTGTCCATCTGTCCGTCTGTCTGTCCGTCTGTCCGTCTGTCCGTCTGTCCGTCTGTCCGTCTGTCCGTCTGTCCGTCTGTCCGTCTGTCCGTCTGTCCGTCTGTCCGTCTGTCCGTCTGTCCGTCTGTCCGTCTGTCCGTCTGTCCGTCTGTCCGTCTGTCCGTCTGTCCGTCTGTCTGTGTACACGTGCAGAGCAAATTCGGCTGAAAGGATTTTTATGAAACTTCATATTCAAGCTTCTGCCATCAATGGCACAAGTTGATCAACTTTTGGTAAAAATCGGTTGACTAAAAATGGGAGTTTACTCGTGTCGATTTAAAGATTTTTGCGAATATTTCACAACAGTAAAATATCTCGAAAAAATTTATTAAACAAAAGTTTCTATAAAAGCAAAAACTAATAACTTTTATTTGAGACGTTTTTTGATAAAACGAAAAATTTCGAATAATTTCTGTAAAATTTTTCGAAATTTTTTGTCTCAATTTTTTCTGATTTATATGTAACGTTTCCATGGTCATGATAAATAATATCTCTGTTAGAAAATATTAGGTCAAGTTATTTCTACTCTGCTGCTAGAATGTAATTTATATTAGTACTTTATGATGGCCACAGCTGATTTTTTGTTTTGTCCTTATTCAAGATAAGCTATTAACTTCGAACCATTCTTTTGCCTCAGTATTGACTTGTAAGTTATCAACCGACTTTGCCTTTTTTTCTACAAATTTCATGCTTGACGACCTAATACAAGTGAGGACTTTTTTTTGTTGGGTCGTCACTTGTATTTTAGAAGTGGGGACCTGTTTTTGTAGGTCATCACTTGTAGTTTAAAACCTTTTAAATAATTTAAATAAATTCGTTCTCTGAGCGCCACTCCAAGAAAATGTCCAGGGTGCGCGCCTTTCTTAACATATCCGTCTATCAAGCTAGATGATATTCAGTTAATTCTCAAATTCTATTTTCTATTGTCTTTTCGTGCCATATTTTATGTGCCAGTTAACATGATGACGTTTGACACATTTACCCATAGTATATTCTTGGGCTTATTAGCGTATAGATATTTGGTAAAGTGTATGGAAGTGCATGTCGGTAATTTTAGTAACAACAGCATGTCACGTCACATTTAATGATGCTTGCAATTTGAATGGCAGCATTAGGATGTACTTCCCTGCTACGGATCTAATTTACTATTAGCTAATGATGTCGATACGTATATTGATTAAGTCAAGAAACGTAGCTGGTTTAATTTCAATAACTCTAATTGACAATAAAATCAAGAGCTTTTACAGTGAATGCTGCTCAAAGCTCAAAAAGGTTATGAGCGAGTGACCAGTATGTAGAATCTATACAGGGTTTAACAGCGAACCGACCACCGCCAATATTAGCTTTATTATTATAGTTACAAAAAAATACTAAAAAACGAAGTTGTAGAAGACCAAGGGGGACATCTGCTTAAAGAAGAAAATATTATTTTAAACCAGTGGTTCTTAAGTTACAGTACTAAGTTATATTTTTTCAAATGGGATTATACATATTTTTTATACAGTGAATATATTTTTTAATGCAACATGTACTATGTCATTACCATGGATATAGTTTTTGACAGCAATATAAATCGTGTTCATTTTCATTTGCAACATAGACAATTAGTGTGTATACTTTTGCTCATTACTGATTTAAAAATTAATCAACATGTATATACAGATGAAGGAAAAATAATGATGGTAACTTGGCATAACTCCCAAATGAGTTTAAGAGAAGTTTTTGCTGTATTTAGTGCAACTTATCCGGATCGGCTAATACCAAATCCCTCTACAATTTCAAGACTAGTTAATAAATTTCATCGCGAAGGATGTCTTAAGTCAAAACATAATAAAAAAAGAACAACATCCCAGGTGCTTACAGAAGAGAAGCAGTTGGAAATATTATTACAAGTGGAAGAAAACAATCAAAATACTTTAAGATCAATTGCACAAACCGTTGGTGTCAGTACTGGATCTGTTTTTAACTTCTTAAAAAAAGAAAAGTTTCGATCATACAAATTTCAAAATCATCAAGAATTGTTAGAAAGGGACGCAGCAGTACGTATGGATTTTTGTTTTGAAATGTTTGAAAAAATTAATTTCGACCCAACAATGCTTCAAAGAATTTTATTTACAGACGAAGCAACGTTTACTCTAAATGATGAAGTGCACAGACAAAATTTTAGGTACTGGAGTCGAGAAAATTTACATTTGTTTCATTCCTCCCGAACTCAAAATCCGCAAAAATTAAATATTTGGGCAGAGATAATACGAACCAAAATTATAGGGCCTTTTTTATTGACGGTAACCTTAATGCCGCAAAATATCTAGCCAATTTGCAAAACCAAATATTACCTGCGTTGCGAAACCTGAATATTGGCTGAAGGCTGAAGCCTTTGACTGCATTCATGATGATATTTTATTCATGAAAATGGAGCGATACTGAATAAGAGGAATCGCATTAGACTGGATCAAATCTTACTTTACTGATAGAACCCAATTCACCTCGATAGACATTAAAAACAAGTCACATTTTTCCGACAAAAAGTCTGTTACCCTAGGTGCCCCACAAGGAAGTGTCTTGGCTTCTACTCTATTTTTAATTTACGGAAGTGACTTACCTAATTATTTTACAAATATGACAAACTTAACCTTGACTTCATTTGCTGACGACAATAGTTTCCTTACTCGATGTAATAACACGACATATATTGAAACCTCCTTTAATGACGTAATGAAAATAGCATCCACATGGGCAAATAAAAATAAATTAACCTTAAATATTGATAAGACATCCTGTGTAGTCTTCAAAACACCACAAAATAAATTCATTCCGCCTAAGCAATTAAATTTTGAAAATCAAAAAGTAAAAATATCGGATACCTCACTCGTACTAGGACTAACGCTAGACAAAAACATTAACTGGACAGACCACATCGATAAACTGTGTAGAAGGTTGTGCTCATGTTTATTCCTCCTAAGGTCGTTGAAACTGAATTGTAGCATCAAAGTGTTAAAGAATGTATACTTTTCATGCTTCCACTCACATTTAAAGTACAATATTATCCACTGGGGCCAATCGACTAATTGCAAACAAGTATTTTGTCTCCAAAAGTCAGCAATACGAGTCCTTCAATCGCTGAACTCCAGAGACTCATGCAAGAAATATTTCACCCAACTTAATATATTAAGTCAACCAGCAGAATATATTCTATCTCTTTGTATGTTCGTCTACAAAAACAAACAACTGTTCCTAAAAATCGAACATTCCCATAACACAAGGAACAAAGATGCACTAGTCCCAAGGCCACACAATTTAACCTGTTACCAAAGAGGTGCCCATTTCAATTGCTGTAAATTCTATAATGCGCTTCCTGATGAAATAAAGTTGTCAAAAAATGCACTCAAGACCAATGTTAAAAAATACCTAATTGAAAGAGAATTGTATGACGTTAAGGATTTTTTTAGATAATTTCCATAATTATTGTTTATTACTGTTTATTAATTTTTTTTTTTTCACTGTCCATATCTCTAATGTTTTAAATAGTTTCTTATATTATTATGTATTGACTTTCTTTTCATGTAATAGTATTATTGTTGTACATTGTTATTATGTAATATTTATGTACAGGAAAGACAAGAATAAAACTAAACTAAACTAAACTATTAATGGACAAGTATGGTTTCAACATGATGGCGCACAAGTCCATTATTCTAGAATAGTTAAAGAATATTTACATAGAACTTTCCCAAAAAGCTGGATTGGAAGAGGGTCGATGAATTGGCCAGCGAGATCTCCGGATTTGGCACCCAAAGATCTTTTTTATTGGGAATATTTAAAGGCCAAAGTACCTATATAATGGAGAACTTAGGGATGTTGGGATAACAATATACCTCAAGAGCAATTGCTGAATGTTTTGAATCATTTTTATGATCGCTTAACATTTTGTATGCAAGTAAACGGAGAAACTTTTGAACATTTATTATAAGTCATTTATTTATTATTATTTTTTTTTTATTTGTATTTTCAATCAAATATTTTGATTTTGCTAGTAAATATGGTTTTTTCTATGTTGCAAATGAAAATGAACACGATTTATATTGCTGTCAAAAACTATATCAATAGCTTTTCAATAGCTTTTTTTTTTTTCTGAATTCAATTATGTATTAGTTTAATATCTTTACATAATAAAAATATTGGAAAAAAATGCAATTGAAATTTAAATAATTTTTAATTTTTAATATTAATATCTGATCAGTAATAAAAGCTACCTCTTCTGTTTTAAGTCGAATAGAAAATAATGGAAATCAAATGGAATATTATTTATAAGCAGTATTTAACAATTATTAATTTTTAACTTTAATTTATCACTCTTGTATTTCATCCATAGCTTACTGCACATATTAAAAACGCAATATTAAAAACAAAAAATTATTTAAATTTCAATCGCAATTTTTTCAATATTTTTATTATGTAAGGATATTAAACTAACACATCGTTGAATTCAGAAAAAAATACGCTATCGAATAGATCAGTGGTTGTCAAACTTTTTAGGATTTCTACAAGAATGAATGTTGACATGAAGCATATTTACAATTTTATGATAAGACATTAAAAGGTAGATAATTTAGAAATAATAGAACATTTGGGATTTAGATTTTGCGGAACAGATCTGCTTCTTTGAGGTAGTCTAATAAAATGTTTTCATTTTCTGGGCTTAGCGCTTCTTTCAGGTTGTCTGGTATTTTTGTGCTTCCGTCTGAGTTCTTCATATAGTTGGCACTCCAGGATTATATGTTCTAGGGTAACAGTTTTATTGCACTTGTCACAGTTTTCCACCTCTTTTCTTTTCATTAGATGTTGGTGTGTAATGAATGTGTGGCCAATTCTGAATATTGTAAGAACTCTCTGTTCTTTTATGTTGCCTACTGGAGCCCAGGATTTGGTGTCTTCTTTTATATGGCGAAGTTTGTTGTTCGTTAGACTGTGCCATTGTCGTTTCCAGTATTCTTTTATGTTTTGCCATAAGTTGGATATAAGGTCGTTGGTAGGTACGGATATCGGTGTTATTGGAAGTTTTGATGCCTCTTTTGCTGATAGATCTGCCTGTTCATTCCCTCTTATTCCCACATGTGAAGAAACCCACACCAAGGTTACCATTTTCCCCTGGAATGCCACATTATGGAAGTTTTCCTGTATCTTCTGGATCTGTGTGTCCCTTGAATACAGTACTTTAACTGCATCGAGTACACAGTGTGAGTCAATATATATAATATAATTTCTGTTTTCCTTGTTGCTCATGTATTCGGTGGCTTTTAGCAAGATATATGCTTCTGCAGAGATTTTTTTATAGTTCATAAATTACTGATTATCATACACATTTTATTAAAATGTACAGGTAAAATATTATGTATCCTTTACGGTCCCCCTGAAACAGGTTCGCGGACCCCAGTTTGAGAACCACTGGAATAGATATAAAAAATATATATAATCCCATTTGAAAATGATTAACAAATTACTTGAAAATACGTCCAGACGTTTTTACGTAGATCTCGGATAGACAAACAGACAAAAAAGGTTTTTTTGCAGATATTGTCTTATAATCATCTGAAACATGTAGAAACCAAATACAAGGTGTCCCAAAAGTCACGCTACCATTTAAAAACTAAACCTGACTTTTTAATTTCTTTATTGTTAAATGAAATAAGGTTTCTGTATATGACAATATAACATTTGGACATAGTTTTGGTCTAATTATGGAAGTTGATGTTACGCAAATGGTCTCTATTTTCCGCTTCGCAACCGCGCGCCCTTTCCAGTACATTTCCTTCTATTGCTCGTATTTCTGTTCGAATGTTTTCCTTCAGCTCCTGAATATTTTGGGGTTTAGTTCTGTAAACACAAAGAAAACCAGTGGCGAAGGAAGATCTCCGCTAGACTTGACCTCCCATAAAAAATAATAATAAAAAAAAAATACATATATCTTTTTTTTTTAATTTAAAAAAAGATTTAGGTAGATCTTCAAAAAAACCTCTGGTGTGTCCTGAACAGCTGGATGGACAAAATTCTCTAACATTTTGTGGTATCGGGCCCCAGTCACCGTACCTCTCTCATCCTCGAAGAAGTTTGCTTAACACGAGACCGTTTTTTCGGGGTTCGCACTAAACACGGTCTCCCGATTCGTAGTAAGTCGATCACAGATCACTGCTGTTGGAAGTGATGAATGAGACGGATTATTGCCGAGTTAGAGGGCGGATTCCTCATTTGATAAAGACGCATGTATGCTCTCTGTGGCAATTTCGCAAGACAACAGGACCGCCGATTTTCAAAATAAAATTCTATGATTTTGGTTCTTTGTGGTGTGCTAAATACGAGGTCTGTTCAAAAAGTATCGCGAATTTTGTGTTTTTTCAAATATTTATTTATTATGAATATCTATTTTGTCCCCTTCAAAGTAATCCCCAGATATTATACACTTGTGCCAACGTTTTTTCCAATCCTCGAAGCTCTTGAAAAAATCATTTTTTGTGATCTTGTTCAGCTCCTCCTTCGATGCCGTCTTTATCTCCTCATTCGTAGCGTAGCGTCGTCCTTTCATGGGCCTCTTCAGTTTCGGGAACAAGAAAAAGTCACAGGGGGCCAGATCTGGGGAATACGGTGGCTGCGGCATTATTAGTGTGTTGTTTTTGGCCAAAAATTCGCGCACAAGCAACGATGTGTGGGCAGGGGTGTTATCATGGTGCAAAAGCCAATTTTTGTTCCTCCACAAATCCGGGCGTTTCTGGCGGATTGCTTCGCGCATATTGCGCATAACTTGCAGGTCATATTTCTTATTGACCGTTCTACCCTGTGGCAAGAACTCATGTTGCACCACGCCCCTGCAATCGAAAAAAACTGTAAGCAAAACCTTCACATTCGACCGAACATGGCGCGTTTTTTTCGGTCTTGGCTCGTGCGGCAGCTTCCATTGGAACATTGACCTTTGGTTTCACGTCATAACCATAAACCCATGATTCGTCACCAGTTATGACCCTCTGGAGCAAATTTGGGTCGTCGCTAACAGAGTCCAACAGCTCATTAGCAATGTTAATGCGATGCTGTTTTTGGTCTAAATTGAGCAATTTTGGTACGAATTTCGCGGCGACCCGTCTCATGCCCAAATCATTGGTAAAAACTGAATGACACGAGCCAATCGATATGTTTAGGTCCTCAGCAACTTCTCTAACGGTGATTCGACGATTGGCCAATACTATTTTCTTGACTTCATCAATGTTTTCGTCTGTTGTTGACGTGCTCGGGCGTCCGGCACGCTCTTCATCGTTCATATCTTCTCGGCCCTCTGAGAACATTTTGTACCAACGATAAACGTTGCTTCGGTCCCAGGTAGCTTCACCATATGCCACAGTCAATATTCGGAATGCGTCCGCGCACTTAATTTTGTTTTTCACACAAAATTTGATACAGATTCTTTGATCCATTTTTTGGTATAGGCAAAAATCGAAGACGAGCCAAAACACGTGCAAGCAAAGCAACTGTCAAAAATTAACTGAACATTCAAAATGGCCGAACTTGTCGGCATAAGTCAGAGACATGAGTACCAACATAACGCCACAAAAAAATCAAAAATCGAATATACGTAACCCGCGGAAATTCAAAATTCGTGATACTTTTTAAACAGACCTTGTATCTCCATAACAAATCTCCAATGTTTGAAATGTTTATCTGAAAGGAAAAAGAAAAAGAAAATTGTGATGAAGGAAGATTGTTATGATTTTTTCTATGGTAGTGCGACTTTTGGGCCACCTTGTATTAAGCAGAAAAAATAAAAAAATAGATATTTTATTACAGACATTTTCCAATTTTATTAATATTGATAGATCAAAGTGTACTTAACTCAAAAAAACTGAAGTATTTTGTTTTTGCAGTAACTCGACGATATGTATCTATTTGATCTCCTTTTCATTTAAAAAAACTTAGATTTATCTTCAAAGGAGTACAAAAATAAAATCTACCAAGATACACAGGGTGACCCAAGAGGAATATATCAAACCTCAAGGGTGTATGCCTTAATTAATTTAAAAAAAAAAGTTATATCAACAGGTCTGATTCGACAAATTACAGTTATAGCTCTTTGAACGGAAAATATAAGCTGTTCGTGAAATGTTTTGAGGCAATGGATGTGACATCACTTTGTCATTTTGAAATTACTGCTGCCAGGTGAGAGCAGTTGACAAGAAATAATAATAAGTGTTGTACGACAGAACTAGAATAGGTATGTTATTATTCTACAGTCTATTTTTAAAATATAGGAAGTAAATTTAAAAGTCATATTTACTTTATAAGATATCAGCAAAAAGTCACCGGATTTCTTTTGTTGCATTCTCTAAAATTTGAGATATAAGACAAATGTCAGCTCCAGCAGTAAATATATGTAGGCGGAAAAACAACAAAAGTAAAACGTGAAAATCAATGTAACCAAGACAAAATGCATGTTGGTGTGGGAAGGTATCATGAGGTAAAGATCAAAGTAAGTATTCTTTCTTTTAGCTTTTTTAGTTTTTAATAAAGCTAGAAGTTGTTAGTGAACTAAAGTGTCGAATATATTATATAACGATTACGTCGAATCAACAATATCACTTCGCTGTTAAAAAACATATCTTGAAAAGTTCAATGAAAGTTAACTAGTCCAATTATTATTATTATTTGTATAATTACAACAATAAGAGCTCAGTTCAAAAGGATTGTTGACTGCAAAACATATTAATAAAAAATACAATTTAATAATAGAAAGCTCTTTAAGTCTATCGAACCCCTCCGTGCTGTTAGCCATAATATTCCATACTTTTCTTACTCATTTCATTTTTCACTACCATTCCTTATCATAATATGATCCAGATATCTTCTTCAAATTATCGGGAAAACGACCTATCAGTTTTGGATAAGGTAAAATTAAATGCACGCCATATATATATATACAATATTAGCCATAAAGATAGCAACTAACTACTCTTAAAAAATCTTTTTTTTTTATTAATTAAGAAAATGAATTATTATTAACAGATCATTTTTAATATTTTGTATAGTAACCACCAGTATTTATAACTTCCCGACATCTTTTCGGCATTAATTCTAATAATCTCGTGATCATTTCATTATCAATATTAGACCAGGCACCCTGCAAAGCTTTAAACAAATCTTCAATATTTGAATGCGTTTTGTTTCTAATCTTTCTGTCGACAATCTCCCAAAGGTTTTCTATTGGATTTAAATCGGGTGACAGTGACGGCCAAGTCATTACGTTAATTTTTGAATCCTCGAACCATTTTTTGACCAACTTCGAAGAATGTTTTGGGTCATTATCATGCTGAAAAATATGTTTTAAAGGCATGAACTCATCAGAATAAGGTTCCATAACATTCTGAAGGATGTCTTTATATTTAAATCGATCCATTATTCCTTCAATGTGGTATAGAGGACCCATACCATATCCCGAGAAACAGCCCCATGCCATCACACCACCTCCGCTATGTTTAAGTGTTGGCAAGGTGTATTTTAGAACTAATCTTTTATTAGCAGGCCTCCTAACGTAACTTACACCATCACTTTTAAATAAATTGAACTGAAATGCATCACTAAAAATAACTTTTTTCCATTGATCCACAGTCCAGTCAATATGATTTTTAGCAATTTCTAATCGGGCCTTCACATTCTTTTTGGATAGAAGTGGTTTTTTAGCAGGACGGCGACTAAAAAGACCCTCACTAACTAATCTTCTGTGAATAGTTCTTGTTGAGATGTTTTCTTGATCCATTGGTGGCAAAAGGCCCAAAATTTTCTCCGATGACAGAAAGGGGTTATTGGTAGTTAAATAAATAATTTTTTTATCAGTTCGTTTTGTAGTTTTTCGTGGCCGTTCTGGGATTTTTGAAACTTCAAACGTACCTTCTTCTCGAAATCGTTTTATAATTCGCGACACAGTAGATTTATGAACATTTAAATTTTGTGAAAAAATATTTTGCAGCCTGTCTTTAAAACCAGAAATTATTAAGTTTCTAATTTCACTTGAAACAGTTTTACTACGACCCATGATTGGCAAATGTAAACTGAAATATTACTTGTGCACTACATATTATTTATGGATAAAAACTGCATATAACAATAAAATTTAAGTAGTTGCAATATTTTTGTCCAATAAATTAAGAAATAATTTATAATTAATCTGTAAGTCAGATTATTTGACTATTGATTGATGTAACAGACAAAATATGATTAAATTATAGAACTAAGAGTATTTATTTTCCAATATTATTATTAAAATTTGAAAAATTGAAAAATGTTGCAATCTTTATGGCCAATACTGTATATATATACAACGCTTATGATATATGATACAACGCTTTATAGCGTTTATGACAATATCTATTTACAATGGACGTCCAAGAACTAGATCTGATCCTTACACGGCCGTCCTGATGTTGCCGCGTCCTCGCGGCATCTACAAATTTAACTGGAAAATAAAACAACTTTCTATTCTAACACGGCCGTCCTGCTCCTGCCACGTCCTCGCAGCTCTGTCATATTTTAATAATATCTAGAATTCCATCAAACTCCTGGATGTCTTCACCTAAGTCATAATCTATAAATAGAGCAATTTGGGCGCAAAATTGATCTTTCGCAAAATCAACAATGAACGAGTATCAATTTGTAAAAATATTTATTTGCTTAAAACTGAACCTTCCAGAAGAAAAGTAAAAATCGTGATCTGAAAGCTTCGAGATTTTTTCGAGTTATTTTTTTTTTTTTCTTCTTTCTAACTCAGTGACTAGATCAACAAGCTCAGATACTCAGTAACTATTTATCAGTTTCTTTCATTGTACGTTGTCTACAGTTCCAACAAGCTCAGTGACTGTCGTTTCTCTACACCAGTGCCTTATCATCCTGCACTCACAGTGCCTCATCATCAGCATTGCACAGTGTGTCTTGTGGTACTCAACAAGCTATCAATTAGTTTATTTTGCCGTTCCGATCTCAGTGATCTGTCATTTATTATTTCCAATAAACGCTCAAATTCAAAACTTAAATCTCTAAACTCAGATCTTAGTTATCAAATCTCAAATAGCAAAACTAGAATTTCATATTTTAGGGCTCAAGTCTTACAACACAAATATATGAATATGAAATTCTGGAATTCTCGCTTTATAATTATATTCTTGCACATCACTCTACCAGAAAACTTAAGCGTGGTGGCGGTGTTATGACCTTAATAAAAGAAAATCTTAGCTACAACCCTTTAACTTTAATCAATGATTTCAATGTCGAAAACCAATGCGAAATATCGGCCATTCTTGTCAATAATGTAAACACCATAATTATAAACCTGTATCGTCCACCTTCAGGGGACTTCTCTATCTTTATACGAATCATAAATAATATGTTATCTTCCTGCAGAATTTCTAAAAATGTCATCCTCTGCGGAGATTTTAATGTACATTTCAATCAAGTCACACAACAAACTGCGCAATTGGTTGATTTACTTAATTCATTTGGTTTTATTTCCTGTGTGAACTTCAATACAAGAGGTAGTAACAGACTAGACAATGTTTACTACAGACTACAAAACGTTGACCTTACCAGTATTAATGCTAGTAGAGAGAGTTTTCTGTCAGATCACAGCGGAATCAATTTCTCATTTAAGTTCAATGAGACTGATTGCGCTGTGAAACCCCATATACCTGTCTTAGTGAGACCCATTACAGAGGGTGGAATGAATGCAATGTACAACATCCTGGACCAACAAAATTGGTCTTTTCTGGAGAACATAACAGATGGCAACGAAGCTTTTAATAAATTCTCAGCTATATTCACAAAAGCTTTTGAATCTAGTTTCCCGCTGAAAAGATTCCGCGCTAAACAGCTAAAACGTGCTCCTTGGTTTAGCGAAAATCTTAAAAGAATGCGACAATACCTTACTGAACTTGACAGACACTACAAAGACCATCCCTCCCCAGCATCCAAGTCTCGTCGAAATACTTTTAGAAATCAATACCGACAAGAAATTTGCAAAGCTAAACTGACAGCCAACTCTCACCTTATAAGAACTTCCAAAAATATTTCGAAAACTTCCTGGGAAGTAATAAACTCCAACAGACCAAAACATCATTCCCCTCTATCATCATCATCACTAACAGCCAATGACTTGAATATTTTCTTTACCAATACACCTCATGACATCTTGAATAAGATAACCCCATCTAATACCAATCCCATAGATCTAATGCTTTTTCCAAATTTAGAATCAATCTTTTCCTTTACCCGTGTGTCCTGCATAGCGGTCAGGGATGCAATTGATGGTCTTAATAATAGCAAAGCAAAAGATTATCTTGGAATTAATACCCAGATACTAAAATCGGTAAAGGACACTATTATTAGACCCTTAACAAAAATCATTAATTGCGGTATTTCCTCCAATGAATTCCCTGATGCACTAAAAATAGCCACTATTACCCCTATCCATAAAAAAGGTGATAATAATGATCCGGGAAATTATCGGCCCATATCCTTATTACCCGTGTTCTCAAAAATTTTTGAAAAAATCCTGTCCAAACAAATTTTCTCCTATTTTGAAAATAATAGCCTATTCCACGACAGACAGTACGGATTCAGATCCAACAGGTCTACTACTTGCGCCATTCTATCTTTTCTTGATGAAATATCAAACGGTATCGAATCTGGTGAGTTTTGTTTGTCAACTTTTTTAGACCTAACGAAAGCTTTCGACTGTGTATCTCACCAGATTCTATTAAAAAAACTTGCATATTATGGCTTTGATGATCGCAGTTGCAAACTAGTGGAATCCTACCTACGGGAAAGGAAACAGCAAGTGTTAGCTAAAGACCATAAATCAGATTTCCTGACTGTTAATATAGGGGTCCCACAGGGTTCCATTCTTGGTCCCTTACTGTTCCTCATATATATCAACGACTTCCCGACTTATACGGATCAAACCAGTATACTCTATGCCGACGACACAACGTTGGTTTTCAAATCACGCTCCCTGACTAACGCCCTGTCACGCAGTGTATCTACGTTAGATAAAGCTAAATACTGGTTTGATACCAATAAACTATCACTAAACCTAGATAAGACCCAACAAATATTAATAACACTACGCAGAAATGATTTCGCTAACCAGGACCACGTAAAATTCCTAGGTTTGCATGTTGATCCCAACCTAACTTGGCATCAGCATGTAACCTGCTTATCAAGCAGACTGTGCTCAGTTATATTCCTATTCCGAAACTTAGTACAGTCTGTAACCAGGGATGTTCTAATGGTGGCGTATTATGCATTATTTCACTCTCACATATCCTACGCACTCTTAGCATGGGGACATTCTCCAGCTGCTGACAGAATATTCGCTCTACAAAGGCGAGCCATTAGAGTTCTGACTTCGACTCCTTACAGAACAGACTGTCGACACCAATTTAAAATACTTAATATTATGACGCTACCATCTTTATATATTTATAACTCTCTGCTACATATGCACAAAAAACAAATAAGCAATCTTCCCACTTACAGTAGTGTTCATAACTATCACACAAGAAATAATTCCAACATATATCCGAATTTTTTAAGACTGAGTAAATCAAGAAATTGTGAGAACTATTTCGGAATTAAATTTATGAATAAACTTCCAAGCAATATAAAGAATTTAGATTACATCAATTTTAAATCTACAATAAAAAAATTCTTTGCTGAAATTGCATTTTACTCCACAGAGGAATTTCTTATGTATCAATTCTGATATTATTTGTAACTATAATCCTGTATGACTGACCTAAAACATGATATAATATGTAATTAAGTCAATAAACTTATTATTATTATTATTATTATTATTATTAAATATTATACTAAAGACAATCGCTCGTCCATTCTGACATTTTTTTTTTAATTTCTTCAGATCGTTACATTTGTCATTTTCGATGCACTGCCCCTTGGTCTGTTATACATTGCATTGGCAAAACAAGTAAAATTAAGCAGAAACCTACGGTTCCCACTATTTTAGTCCTTGTTAGAGTTCTGCAATTGCTGTAACAAAAGATCTGCGCAAGCAAAACGCACAGTATTACACAGCATGAGCATCAATCTTAAAATTTATGTTCATTTTGTTTTTATGTTTTGATTTAAAACATTTTTCGTTTAATTTGCAACTCTGTAAAAACTAGTTCTCTTGTTAGTCTTTATCAAAAATTTCTAAATTACCAAGACCCAATTAGAAATACCATACCTCATTATTCTCTTATTATTTGACGTCAAATTTGTATACAATATATATACAATATAAATAAATACAAAATATAAATTTTACAGAGATTAATGTAGGAAAATGATAAATATGTACAAAGTTTGCATTTAAAAATGGGCGAAATCTTGGCCTTGAGGGGATTACTTGTCGGAGCCGAAATAGTATATTCAGAAAGAGAGAGAGAGAGAGAGAGAGAGAGAGTTCAACAAGTTAAAGACACAGTTCGACAGGAAGTTTACCCTATTTTGCTTCTTGTAGAACGTGTTTTAGTTTAAGACTATATCTATTGTGATTTTTGTATATATATATATATTTTCCAATTTAGGGAATGCTTATAATTTAAGGAAAGCTAGTGCAATAAAATATAAGTGAATATAGTATGGACATATCTGTTGAGAATTAGCCAGTGATGATGTGCTACATCTGGATAAGATCTCCTCTGGATAAGAGATGGCAAGATCGAAACTTCAAGGGATTCTTCAAGTTCTAAAGGAATACTCGTAAGTCAAGAAGAAGTACATCACGCTGCAGATACGGCAAACAAACAACCAAAACATATAGTGTAGACGAATATATGTGGTGTAGATTTTACAGAAAATAACTGCAGAGAGATTAGAGAAGGATTTGTGATTTGTGATAGTATTATGTGAAGAAAAGTTTATTTTTATAATGCGCGGAGACCACTTGAGATTACTTTTTATTTTAACACCCAGATAAATAATTGCAGTGCACAATCAGTGCTTGCGCCAATGGAGTATGGCAATCGTGGATTGTTCTTTGCTACACCATGGCAGCAGCATTTGGTTACGTTCATAATAATAATAATAATAATATTTATTGACCAAATTACAATTACAAAAAATGTTTTTAGTCAGTAAAATATACATAATATCAATAATACAATGTTTATAAAATTTAATCAAAGCTGACATTTTCAAACTCATCAATGACATAGATAGGATTGTTTGTTAGTACGTTCTTAAGTTTAAATTTGAATTTGTCTAGTGGTAGTGTACAGAGTCCCTCAGGCAAGAGATTATATAATTTAACAGCAAAATAATTTGAGCAATTTCTTGATTTATTTAGACGCAAAAATTACCGCGGATATTATTTTTACTACGAGTGTTGTGATCATGTGTCTTACCAAATGTACTGTAATTCGTTAAATTTTTGCGTATAAATAATAAACAATGATAAATAAATAATGAAGGCAAAGACATTATTTTGAGTTTCACCAAAAGATCTCGACAATTCGCTCTGAAAGAAGCACCGGCAATTATTGTTACAACTTTTCGTTGTAATGCAAAAATTCTGTTTGCTGCAGGTGAATGTCCCCAGATTATTAACCCATAGGTTAGGTGGGACTGAAAGAGGGAAAAATAGGCTTTTAAAACAACATCTGAGCTGACTTCATGCTTTAGATTCCTTATCAGATACACAGTTGAGCGTAGTTTACAGCTTCGTAGTTCAGTGGCCATTCTTCGCACTAACAAATTATTGATTTTATTATTGTCTTGTTGAATTGAAGGCCTCTGGCTGATTTACCCATATATCTTAAGATCGTCGACATAAATTTGAAAACTGCTTTGTAAATTACTGGATAAATCAGCCAAGTAAATTATAAATATTATAAGGCCAAGAACTGTTCATTGAGGAACACCGCAGTTGACAGAAATTGACGTTGAAATTTGAGATCTTATTCTTACACTGAACGATCTTATACTGAAAAAGTATCTGTTACTTAAATTTTAAGTAAAAATATGTAAAAAATATAAATATTATAAGGCCAAGAACTGTTCCTTTAGAACACCGCTGTTGACAGAAATTGACGTTGAAATTTCAGATATTACTCTAATCCTGAACGATCTGATACTGAAAAAGTATCTGTTACTTAAATTATAGGTAAAAATATGTAAAAAATATAAATATTATAAGGCCAAGAACTGTTCCTTTAGGAACACATCTAATGACAGAAATTGACGTTTAAATTTCAGATCTTACTCTAATCCTGAACGATCTGACACTAAAAAAGTATCTGTTACTTAAATTATGGGTAAAAATATGTAAAAATTATTAATATTATAAGGCCAAAAACTGTTCCTTGAGGAACATCGCTAGTGACAGAAATTGACGTTGAAATTTCATATCTTACTCTAATCCTGAACGATTTGATAATAAAAAAGTATCTGTTACTTAAATTATGTGTAAAAATATATAAAAATTACTACTATAAATATTATAAATCTTACAAGGCCAAGAACTGTTTCTTGAGGGACACCGCTAGTAACAGAAAGTGACGTTGAAATTTCAGATCTTACTGTAACCCTGAACGATCTGATACTGAAAAAGTATTTGTTACTTAAATTATGGGTGAAAATATGTAAAGATTATAAATACTATAAGGCCAAGAACTGTTCCTTGAGGGACACCGTTAGTAACAGAAAGTGACGTTGAAATTTCAGATCTTACTGTAACCCTGAACGATCTGATACTGAAAAAGTATCTGTTACTTAAATTATGGGTAAATATATGTAAAAATTATAAACATTATAAGGCCAAGAGCTGTTCCTTGATGAACACCGCTAATGACAGAAATTAACATTGAAATTGCAGATATTACTCTAACCCTGAACGACCCGGTACTGAAAAAGTATCTGTTACTTAAACTATGGGTAAAAATACTAAGCTTAGAATAGGGAGGTATAAAATCCTGGAAAAGATCAAAACGCACGGATGTGTAGGCAGTGATGATGATGCTGATATATATTTCAACTGATTGTATTTTTTTGTAACTGACAGCTTGACCAAGAGATTGTGTAACATTTGTTATACAAGATTCTGTCAGTCATTCCCTATCACATCAAACAATTCCATTACAATTTTTAAAAACCATATCAATGATCAATCAAATTAGAAGCATAAAAATCTGATTTTGACACAATGTTTTACATTCGATTCGATTGTTATGATCACAAATCAAAAAGAAAAACGATAAAAAGTAATGAACACGTGTCATTTCTAATTTATAAAATGAACTCTTTTCAACTTTAATATTCATATGGAAATTTCAAAGGTAATAATAATAATAATAATAATAATAATAATAATAATGTTTATTGACTAAGATACTATACAGAGTAGGTATTGTTTTTAGTCAGTCAATACATAAAATACAAAATACAAATTTCACAATTATACACTATTAAAATTTACATGTTCTAATTCCTCAAAGCTATACAATGGATTTTGACACAAGATTACTTTGAGTTTTGCCTGGAATTTTTGAAAAGGTAGCTTTCTAACCTCCTCAGGTAAAAGATTAAAAAATTTAATTGAATAATAACTGCAGCAGTTTCTGGATATATTTAGGCGTAGAAAATTGGAGCGGATATTGTTTCTCGAACGAGTATAATGGCTGTGTGTTTCGCTGTTGGTTGGAATATTTTGCAAATTTTTAAAGATATGCAACAGGCAGTGATAGATATATAAGGATGGCAGGGACATTATATGGAATTTCACAAAAAGATCCCGGCAGTCAGCTTGGAAAGGAGCAGAGGCCATTATTCTCACAACTTTACGTTGTAGGGCGAAGATTCTCTTGGCAGCTGGCGAATGTCCCCAGATTAGTAAGCCATAGCTTAGTTGGGAATGAAAAAGAGAGAAATAGGCTTTTAGAACCACGTCAGTATTAACTTCTCGTTTTAAGTTTCTAATTAAATAGGTACTGTATCAAAGACTATATCAAAGGTGCAATAAAATCATAACAAACCACTGCAGCATTTTTTATTTATAACTAATCCACCACATCCGATTATTAAAATCCATTTCATAAATAACATTATTTGAGGCTTTTTTGGAATAGTTAATGTAGTTATAACTAAATAAATCAACTTAATTGTTTAAAATGTCTACCTGCGACTTGAATACACAACTGAGCACGGTAAATAGGGCTTTTGTTGCATTCTCTAAAATTTGATGCATAAGACAAATGTCAGCTCCAGCAGTAAATATATGTAGGAGGAATAACAGCAAAAGGAAGACATAAAATCGATGTAACCAAGACAAAATGCATGTTGATGTGAGACGGTATCACGAGGTAAAGATCAAAATAAGTATTCTTTCTTTTAGCTTTTTTAGTTTTTAGTAAAGGAAAAAGTTGTTATTGAACTAAGGCATCGAATATATTTCATAACGATTCCGTCGAAATGACAACATCACTTCACTACTAAAAACATATCTAGCAAAGTTCAGTGAATGTTAACTCGTCCATTTGTAATTTGGGGTTTGTCAGATCTTGACAACCGTCCACTACTCGCTTAAAAACCCCCGGCTTCAAAACCCCATCATACTAGAGACTAGTAGGTATGTAGAAATTAAGTCAGATTAAGTGCTCGTACAATGCGGAGTAACCTGGACAATACTGCCTTCCTGTAGATCAAAGAGTTGGCAGAAGATCTGCAGGTGGGAATTGACTCGATTTCCCTTCGGTAGGAGGCTTTCATACCACCAAAAACACCAACTATCAGGACTACAAGCTTAACCTTATACCCTGGATACAGCCTTTTAGGCTTGGACAAGAGATTCATATACTTGGACCTCCTTTCCATCTTCTTGAGAGAGATAATCTTTTCAGCAGGACTTGAAAATTCGATCACAATTATCTGTTCGATCTCGATATCTAGTAGGGCTTATGTTCGGCTTAGTGACTGCCAGTAATCTTGAGGTGGAGAAGAAGTTATTCCAATAAATACGGCACTTGGTAATTTCCACCACTGATTATATGTCAGAAGAGACCTACGGTATAAAGTTTACCAAAAAAAAGTATCACCATAGTAATGAATGTATAACATTATTGGTGGTTATATAATAGGAGTTGTAGTTTTTTTTTTGATTTCCACCGTAAATATAATATTATCAGATGACTACAATCTTTATTCTAGTTACAGCTGACTAGTTTCGCTCAATTCGAGCATTATCAAAGATACAAAAATTAATTAAAATAGAAAAATACAATTTTGAAGATATAAATTATGATAAAATACTAAAAAAATTGTAAAAAACATAAAAACGTACCTAATTGTCGAAAAAAAATAATAAACATAAAAGTTCTTAATGAAGACAAAATACGCGGTAAAATCTTGACAGAAAAAATTTACTCTCTATTACACCTTCCGGATTGCCACCACATAAACTCTGATTGGAATTATGAACTTGAATTCAGGCTTAGTAAATGGAGTTCGCATGGTGGTGCGCGGATTGATGACAAAATGTGTAAAGCTGAGGTCATAACGGACGTTGAAAAAGGTATTATTGTTTTCATTCCAAAATATACCAATCGCAAAGAATAGGATCAGTTTTTCCTAAGAGATGCCTTTCCTACGACAATCAATGACGTCCAAGAACGTCAAACTTTCCAAAAAATTGGAGTCCTGCCGAAGCTATTATTCCCTCACGGGATTTACGAGGGTTGATTACTATATCTAGATTAGGGCAATTGCTCCAACAAACCTTTAGTTTACATATATTTGTACATTTTTTGTTTTACAATACAATTTTATTTATTTACAAATTATAACTTGATTGGTTTTCTGTGATTATTAAATATATCAATAATGAAATATAATTCTGTACTTATAATTTTATTTAAAATTTTTATTGAACCTGAACCTAAAATCGAACCAAAATTAAGATATTGAACCTGATCCCGAATCTGAACCTAAATAAATTCAGCTTCATATCCTTGTAATAAAGCATATTCTACTTAAGAAAGAATATGAAAGAAAGTATAGCGACGCACACTTACTGCATAAATAATTAAAAACAACATTATGCATCAAGTAACTTGGATAACAAAATAATTATAATTTTAATTATTTATCCAAGTAGGCCATGTAACAAATGCTGGTTGCTATAAATAAAACAGCAGAGTACTATCGTTTCATTACCTTCGAACAAACTTCAATGTGACAGTGTTTAATGTATCAGAGAAACATTTTAATAAAGAATATTATAATCAAAAATATATTTATTAATTTCAACCTTCACTCAGTGTTACGAAACCTGGTAAATACCACATCTGGTAGATACTAAAAAAGGCTTTCCACCAGTGAAATAATTTCAAATCTGTGCCGTAATTTCTTAGATAAGTTCTAAATTTTAACAAGCTTACAAACAAATTTTATTTCTTCGTTATATTAGTATAGATTAAAGATAAATGCATTTCATTATTTTTATTATAAAATGTTGGGGCGCCACATAACTTTTTGCACAAAGTACCTTATAATAAATAAATATTGTGTTAAGCTCGTTCCAATAAAAATAGTAACTATTTGTGGTAATAAAACAATGTTTTCCATGATCAGATTAGTAGTAATTACAAGAGTGATAAAAAGGATAAAAGCAGTTTTACGAAATTCTCTAACATTGGATTGAATGAAATGTGGAGAATTGAAGTGAACAATACTTCTGGGTATTGCATTTGATTCAATTTTCGTCCGAGTGTCAATTTTCTGCAAATACTATTACTCGTCTTCAACTGTGATTTTATTTCTTCTTCTTATTTATTGTACTTTTACTCTATTTGCTACTTTTAAATCAAACTCTCGACTTACACTATCTTTCCCAATTGATTTTATTTGATCAAATTTCAACCATAAACGGGATTGTCACTTACTGACGATTCTCAACTAAAGGATATAGACTATTCAGTTGATACAACATGTTATCAAATTTAAAATATAGAATGAGCCAGAAATTGTATAGGACTTGCATTTGTTTAGAATGAAATTGTATGTTAAAGACAAGGTTATCTTTATTGGTTTCAGTTGGTGATCTTCTAGTAGCTTTTGCACATTAATGTGAGGAGCATATAGCAAACTAAAGGCTGTTTTACATTATACTTTTCACCAGCGGCGACGCTAGACCAATCGTGGACGTCGACGAAATTAGCTTTGCGAGGCCACTTTCTCAGTAAAAAAAAAAAAACGATAATAAAACCAAACCTTGATTTGGCTTAGTCTTCTGGCTTTACTTTTTAGCCACTAAACACTATATTTTATATAAAGTTATAAAAACAACTCATAACTGTTATTATTAATTTTAAACACATATTTATATACACCTTATTTTAATATAAGTATTTACACATATTTGTTCTTAACACTTAAATATTAATTTTCTTGTTTATCAAATTAAATTAATGAAGTTTTAGGTCAAATAAACGTTATACAAGGTGTCTCAAAAGAAATTTTATATTTATTTAGCTTACTGCGTGAACGCAACGTATCCGAGGGGCGCGGGGGTTATGTCAATCGGTAGCCTGGCTCTTGGGAATTCAGTCGCTATGGAGCGTTTCTCGGGAGCAGACCGCGCGTTATGCGTGCGAGAGTTTTACAAAAACGCTGATTTGGCGACTGTAGCGCGTAGAAAATTCTGCAGTATTCGAGGTTTTCGCCACTTAAATGATGCGCCAAGCATTCCTCTCATTCGACATTGGGTTAAAAAGTTTGAAGAGACTGGTACAACGCTGGATAAATCAAAATCCGGGCGACCTAGGTCATCAAGAACGGTAGAAAACGTGGAGAATGTTAATCAGTCTGTTCGTGACGACCCGAACCTTTCAATTTGGAAGCGCACAAGTGCTTTAAATGTGCATAGATCATCATTACATCGCATTATGCACAAAGACCTAAAGCTGCACCCCTACAAAATTCAATTGGTGCAAGAATTAAAGCCCCAAGATGCCAGTCAGAGGCTTAATTTCGTAAATCAGGCGATTTTCAACGTTTACCAACATTTTGTTTTCGGATGAAGCTCATTTTCATCTTAATGGCCACGTAGATAAGTAGAACTGCCGCTACTGGAGTGCAACGAATCCGAAACGCAAACATCAGAAACCCCTACATTCGCCTAAAGTGACCGTATGGGCTGCGATGTCGGCGCGAGGAATTATCGGCCCTTACTTTTTTGAATACGAAAGGGGGCGTGCAGTTACAGTGAATTCAGAGCGTTATGTGGAGATGTTAGACAACTTCTTGGTACCTGAACTGCAAAACTTTCCTGGCTATAACCAAAGAACATGATTCCAACAGGACGGAGCAACTTCACACACGTCCAATATGTCTCTGCCACGTGTTCGTGAAATTTTCTCAGGCAAATTGATCTCCCGGAGAGGTGACATAAATTGGCCTCCACGCAGTCCAGATTTAACCCCTATGGACTTTTTCCTATGGGGTTATCTTAAATCTAAAGTTTACGCCAATAAACCGACTTCGCTGGCGCATTTGAAAGAAAATATCCGTCACGAAATGGCAGCCATCCCTGAGTCCACCTGCCGAGACGTCATAAGTAATTTTACTGTTCGATTAAATGAGTGCCGAGAACGCGAGGGTCTACATTTAGACCATATTATTTTTAAAAAATAAATCCCCAAAAAGTGTATTTTAATAATTAGTAAACATTTTTTCTATATACGGCTTACTTTTTTTTTAATCGATCCACTAAATATAAAATTTCTTTTGAGACACCTTGTATTAAATAAGCTGAATTATACTTAAATTTATGAGTACCATGTGAGTTTTATTGTTAATTATGAATTAATTAAATTAAAAATTACACGAACACAAATTAAAAATAAAAACAAAATAAAACATATTATTGTCCAGCAAAGCGAAATGAGAAATGTAAAAATATATATATTCATAATTAATATATAATATTTAAACTTTCAATAACTTGTAAAATTTTTGCGAGGCCCCCTCAAGCACGAGGCCGTCGACAGTCGCCGACGTCGCCAACGTCTAACGCTGCCACTGCTTTTCACTTCACTTTCAAAATTCTGACGTCATTCAAATTTCTAAATCTTCTTTCTGTAATATTATCGTCGAAGAGTGACATTTAACACCTTCTGTCTTTTGCTACTTCTCACTGCCATAATTGTTGTTGAATTATGCTAGTTTGTATTTAATTATATGCCAATATAGTTTTTATTCACAAGACCAGAATTATTAATATTGTTTACCTTTTGTGGTTATTATGGCTTTGGAAAGACTCCATTAAGCCAGCTTCTTAAAATTTTGAAATATCTTCTTTCTTTAAATTTATGAATACGAGGGTTACCTTTTATGTTTTTTCAAACGACCACTAGATGGCAATATTGAAATGTGTCATTACTATATTCGTAAAATTTTAATTTTTTTTATTGTGATATCCTTGGCAGCTTATCAATTGACGGAGTAATTTGTTGACAGTGAGCGTTTAAAGAAAAACAAGTTTGTGAAGAAATGGATATTACTCCGTGAAGTCGTTTTCATTGGATGATTTTTTACGATTTTAGTAAAGGCTTAATTCAACAACAATGCATAGATTCGCTTCGTTCAACTTTTGGTTATGAAGCACCATCAGAAAAGACTGTTTACAATTGGTTTGCAGAATTTCGTTGTGGTCGTGCGTCCGTCAGTGATGTTTCTTGTGAAGGTCGACTAAAATCGGTTATGATTGTGCGCAAAATGATTGAAGAAGATCGGCATGTGACTTACCGTGAGATAGAGGAATCCTTTGGCATATCGCAGACTGCAATACATTTGATTTTGCATGAAAATTTAGCTGTGAAAAAATCTGTTCCCGTTGGAATCCGCATAATTAGACTGAAGCTCAAAAGAAGGTTCGTGTTGATTGATGTAAGGGAATGCTAAAAAAATTCAACCTAGGTACTGCAAAATCCGTGACATCATTACAGGTGACATAAATTGGATTTATTCATATAAACCGGAAAATAAGCAACAATCCACTGTTTCGGTCTTCCAAGATGAACCGAAACCCACAAAAGTTGTTCGTTCACGAAGCACTTCCAAGAAAATGATCACCTATGTCTTCGGTTGTACTGGACATATCGCAACAATTCCTTTAGAAGGATCGGAGAACAGTTAATGCTGAATGGTATACAACAATTTGTTTACCAGAAGTCATCGACAAAATCAGGAAAAACAAACAAAAACGTCTTATCATTCTTCATCATTACTCCCACACAGCACGTCAAATAATTGATTATTTGATGGAGAAAACAATCGAATTAATGTCTCATTGCCCGTATTCATCTGATTTATCCCCCAACGACTTTTTTTGTTCCCCAATGTCAAACAAAAATTGCGTGGGCAGCGATTTTCACCTCAAGAAGCTGTTGAAGGCTTCGAAAACATGTTTTTGAGATACCAACTTCAGAGTGGAAAAATTGTTTCGAGAATTGGTTTGAACGCATGCAAAAGTGTATAAATCTTAAAGGCGAATATTTTGGAAAGCAATAAAAAAGTTTGTTAAAAAAAAAATTGTTTTCTTTCTTAGCTTTTGAAAAAACTTGAAAGGTAGCCCTCGTACTTATTCTTAATAAATGCTGCAGGGAGACTTATAGCTAATGCTTATCTTTTACTGTAGCTGAAGGAAAGAGCGAAGAACTACTTAGGTGCTAGGACGTTTAAAAACACTCCGAAGGCCGAAGATCATATGAGATGCTGGGACCTTTTAATGGATGTATAAGTACAAGAATATAAGTGCTACAACCCTACATAACAACTTGTTTACAGCCAGTACAGCACATCTGTCAAATTGCAACATTGCAAAAGCGTACTCTTAGATACTGCGCAAGCAAAAAGTTCGCACATAGTTGGTTAAAAATACATATTACACAATTAAGATTATATTCTATTACATAATTTAAGCTAAAGTATTTTTCGCAAAGTTTACAACTGAAATTACTTAGTCCATCATATGCAGTACAGTCTTCATGGTACCACTTTTGGCATCTATGGCACAATATCCAGTCTTATTCTGGTTGCTTTGTATATAAGTGCATGTAAGACCATGGTTCACAACCAGGGTAAGGTATATGAAAGGGGTGCCGCGAACTTTATAAAATTTACTTCGACATAATGCGGAAAAACGAGGGGAATGTCTTGAATTTTTCATATTTTGTATAAGGGTGTCGTCACGCATTTTCTTAGTCCGCAAACTCACAGCCGACTTGATGATTTAAAATATAACAGATGATACAGAATTCATAACTGACAACCTTAAAATTAATCACTGAACAACCTTAACAAAATGCTTGTTTTTTAACACTTTTACTTGCCAGTTTATAAAAGCAACGCCAATTTTAGTTGTTGATTATTAGATAACAAGCGAATATTAGAACAAACTGGTGAAAATATGATTTTCATACTTTATTTTACCGTAGAGCACAGACAGAGAAATACTAGTTATAAACTATCTACACACGTCCAAACAGTTTGTCATCTTAATGTTGCCACATGTAAATTTGTTTAAAAAAAGACCTGCATACTCTTACCTGTCTTTTTTCTACATGTAACACCAGTTAAAAGTTATTTTAAGATCCGTTAAAGTCCCAAATATAAGCACAAACGGAGATTTTGGCAAAATTTTACACGAAATTGTGAGGCCAAAAGATGACTCGACAAGCAGCTCAAGATGAAGGCCACCTTCCACTGCTTCGCGCTTTTGCAGGTGTATAATTGTTTAAAGCAGGCATGTGCAACCTACGGCCCGCGGGATGGCTCCGGCCTGTCACCTCGTTTTGTCCGGCCTGTGATAAATATCCAAAATCCCATTGAATCTGGCCCGCGAGTATATCTTTGTTTTCAGAGATCAAATGCGGTTACACGGTTGATGTTTATGTGAAACAAGCTCCACTATCTCTGCAAATTGAACTACTTGAGCCACAGGAAAACTCAGATTTGAAGTAAAAATTGAAAGACATTTCACTGATTGAGTATTATAAGAAATATTTCCTAGCTGACAGCTTTTGCTCAGAAGAAAATTACGCTCTTTGGAAGCACTTACAAATGTGAACAGTTATTTTCTAGAATGAAGTTTGTTAAATCAAAAACAAGGACACGAATAATGGATTCGCACCTAGAAAACACGTTGCGTGTTGCTACATCAGTTTTTTCCCCGAACATTGACAAACTTGTGAACAATATGAAGTCCCAACCGTCCCATTAAAATTAAAAAACATTTTGTTTTTATTTAACAATATTTATGCATTGTAAAAGATTTTTTATTCTTGTGTTTTTTTATGAATGTTATGAACTTATATATTTTTTTGTATAGTTAAGAAAATTTAGAATATTTTATTTTTTTATTTAGGTAATTTTTTCGAAATATTTTTCTGTTTGCTAAATATTCGCAAAAATCTTAAAATCGACACGAGTAAACTCCCATTTATAGTCAACCGAGTTTTACCAAAAGTTGATCAATTTGTGTCATTGATGTCAAAAGCTTAAATGTGCAGTTTCATAAAAATTCTTTTAGCCGAATTTGCTCTGCACTTATACACAGACAGACGGACAGACGGACAGACAGACAGACGGACAGACGGACAGACGGACAGACGGACAGACGGATGGACCGACAGACATCATGCTAAAAATAGTCAAAACTTTATGTTGGGACCTCAATTCGTGGAGATCCATCGAAATCTCGAAATGTCAAAATCGGTATGGGATCATACCTCCCTTATATATGTTGGCGGTCGGTAAAAACATACTTTGATAAGTATGATAAATAGAAAATTTATCAAAAAATGTCTCAAATAGAAGTTATTAGTTATTGCATTTATAGCAACTTTCGTTAAATAATTTTTTTCGAAATATTTTTCTGTTGCTAAATATTCGCAAAAATCTTAAAATCGACACGAGTAAACTCCCATTTCTAGTCAACCGATTTTTATCAAAAGTTGATCAACTCGTGCCATTGATGTCAAAAGCTTAAATAAGCAGTTTCATAAAAATCCTTTTAGCCAAATTTGCTCTGCGCGTGTATTCAGACAGACAGACAGACAGACAGACAGACAGACGGACGGACGGACGGACGGACAGACGGACAGACGGACAGATGGACGAACGGACAGACGGACAGACGGACAGAAAGACCGACAGACATCATGCTAAAAATAGTCAAAACGTTATGTAGGGACCTCAATTCGTGGAGATCCATCGAAATCTCGAAATGTCTAAATCGGTATGATCACAGTACCTTCCTTATATATGTTGGCAGTCGGTAAAAACAGAGTTCATAATTCAAAGCACACTACGAATTTAAAACTCAAGTGGCTGAATATTGAAATTGTGGCGCTGTATGTATTTTGTGCGATATTAGTGTCATCTAATAGCACATCGAGAAATTGTGAACGCCGTCCAAGATCGTATATCCCTATGTGCCTAGCGTAATGTAAAAACGTATAATAATTATCGAAATAAATGAAATTCATTGCTAACCATTGTTTCATTATTACACACAAACGACAATGTCACAAAACCACATTGATGTATCTACGTAATGGATGTGCCCCCGAAATTGCCCTTTCCGAATTTTTCTATTTATTTATAATTTTCCATTAAAAGTTACAAGCTTCATATATCACTTTTATTGATTGTTTTAAAGGATTGTTTTAAAGGATGTTTTTAAAAATTACTTTCTATTAAATTATTCCAATATTATTTAATTAATTCGTTTATTAAATATATCGGTTAAACATAATTATTTACTGAATAACAAAATAAATTTATAATTTTAATAACTATCTGCTATTATATAACATTGTAAAATGTACTAGAATTTCAATTTGACGAAGATTAAATTTAATTATAAATTGTACATTTAATTAAATAAAACTAACAGAAAATAAAATTTTGCACTTAACAAGAAATATTTTAATTTAAAATTAATTATCTTAAATGATATTCACCACTGGAATTTAATTAATGTATTTAATCAACTTAGGGGATGAAAAAATTGAAATCAAAATTTAGAATATACAATCAAAAGAAAATAAATAAATACACGAATTTGAACTTAAGATGTAACCCTGTTTCCTGTTCTTTTTAGCGTTTTACACTGTGTTTAAACTATAAAAAATAGATGTGAAGTGTGAATTTTCACACATTTCAGGGTTTCGCAAGTATATAATAAGTGAAGGCTGAGTGTGTAGGACAAATTTTGCTTTGTAGTAATCATGGCAAAATGAACGATATTTTTAAAATAATTTATCGTCTGTCAATCTCAGAGCTTTAAAAACAAATTTTATGTTAAAATATTTTTTTGTTAATTTTAATTCGAATACCTATAGGTATTATAATACCATTATTTTGGTTTCTAAATATGTGCAGTATTTTTGTATATAGCAAGGTTCATTAAGATTTTGAAAATTGCTCCTATGGCTTCCATTGGTTGTCATATGCTCCGTTCCTTTGGTTTCGTATACATGACACATATAATGAAAATATTCCAACGTTTCAACTGGTTATTAAATTTACGCTCCTAAAAAATAAATGCAACATTTGCCAAAATATAACTAAAATTTTGACAAAATAATTTAAAGAAAATAAAAATGGAAAAAAACAAAAAATAAAATTGTCTTCTCTGACGGGGAGCGAACCTAGAATTCTGTGTAGCTAGCGAGTATGCTAACCATTACCCCATGATACGTCTTCTAGTCAAGTAATGTACATTGGTGTGAACCGGAATAGTACAACAGGAATTTTTAAAGGATGGTTAAAACTAAAAATCTGAAAAAATTAGTAGGCTACGTGGCTTTTATTTGATACCCTACCCAGAATTTAATATATATATTTTTTTTCGATGAGCTCATATTTGTTTATATTTTTAGGGGGATATGATTTTTAGATGTTTTAGTATTTTTCCTATGTGCGGGTCAAAGAATTGTATAAGCATGCCAAATGTTTAGCCGTTTGGCTTCTATTTTTACCGAACAGACAGACAGACAGACAGACAGACAGACTGACATACGACAAAATGACCGTATAAGGGTTTTTTGGTCATACCTACAAAACCCTTAAAATAAAATAAATTCTAGGTTCCCAACACCAAGATAGGTGCTAAAGGGCAGAGAAGGTAATATCGTCGTTTATATACCTCTCGCCACAGCTATAAGCCACTTGGTCAGTATAACGTTTTGACGTTCATTTTAAGTGTTGAGTATTTGAGGCTGAGTCAAGCCCAAAGCTTATTGCACAATATTGGAAGATAAAAATTCGAATGAGGGGGTTTCCTCCGTAAACAATCGGCCTACCACGGAGCCATGGATCGCTAAAAAAAAAAACAAATAAATGAACATAATTGGCAAATTTCAACGAACACAAACAACGAAGGACAAACATTTGAAACGAATACGAATAAGCAAGAATGAACTTCATAGTCATTATTATCTGCTGGATATAGGCTTCTCCTTCGTATCCTGACTCCTCTCTATCCTTTTCCACTTGCGCTTCCTAATTGGGTGCAAACAGCCATCTTTTCTGTACGCCAAAAAATTTAACTAACTAACTTGCAGCAAATTGCTGACCAGTCGGATATAGGCTATCTACCACAGTGGAAGATCCAAAGGAATGTAGTTATCCCCGTTAAGAATTGTTTTGAAAACGAAATGTTTATAAATACCAGTTCAATTCAATAATCGATATTGCAGTTAATTCACAGTTTATTAACAGTGTAGTCCAGACTAATCACACTATCACTGTACTGAATTCAACTAACTCAGTGATTACAGTAAACTCAATACATTGTCTAATTCTACTCTGAAGTCGACAACATTGAACTGACTGATTGACCTTGGTCGTGGGTAGCACGCTTCTTATAGTTGATTAATTCTTTTCAAACCATTTTGTAGTAACTAGTGGTCTCTAGAAGATTTCTTGGTCGTTGCCTCATCCCAACCGATTACCATTCTATCGTATTGGACCATATTCTTAACAATATGTTAATTCATTAGACTCTTATCCAAATGACACTGACTAAATGCATGGTGTATTGTGTAACATACAAAAAAATTGATGTGAAGTGTGAATTTTCACACATTTCAGGGTTTTGCAGGTATTTAGTAAGTGAATGATGATTATTTTGGATGCGAAAACAAATTTTATATTAAAATATTTTTTTTGTTAATTTTAATTCGAACGCCTAATACCATTATTTAGGTTTCTAAATATGTGCAGTATTTTTTTTTTTATATATAGCAAGGTTCATTAAGAATTTTAAAAATTGCGCCTATGGCTTCCATTGGTTGTTATAAGTTCCGCCCCTCTGATTTCGTGTACATTGAAACAGAATTAAATTATAATTTAAACAATTTCCACTGGCTATTAAATTTACGCTTTTAAAAATTAAATGCAACATTTGCCAAAATATAACTAGAATTTTGAAAACATAATTTAAACAATATAAAAATTAAAAAAAAAAAACAAAAAATAATATAGTTTCTTTTCTCACAGGGTTCGATCCCTTTCGGATCAGGTTACTTGCGTGAAAAATCAGCGTCTAATACCACTAGACCATCACACATGTTACAGTGTGGCGTGTTACAAAGCTATAACTTGTGTACATTATTAGCCAAAAATCACAAAAAATGCGTTTTTTTCCAAAAACCTAATCTGATCAAAAATTCCTGTTGAACTATTTCGGTTCACACCAATGTACATTACTTAGAATTTTTTCAGATTTTTAGTTTAAACCATCAGGGCTACAGGGTGTGGAACAAAAAAATGTTTGCACAATTTTGGCAAAAATCGCTTCAAAATAATTTATTTTGCAAAAATAAAAATTTGATCGTTAATCCACTTACCAAGGGCTTTCATTTGATACCCTACTAGAATTATAAAATTTTTTTTTTTTTTTTCTATGAGCACATATTTGTTTATATTTTTAGGGGGATATGTTTTTTAGATGTTTTAGTATTTTTCCTATATGCGGGTCAAAGAGTTGTATAAGCATGCCAAATTTCAACTCTCTAGGTTTAGCCGTTTGGCTACAATTTTTACCGAACAGACAGACAGACAGACAGACGACAAAATGACGGTATAAGGGTTTTTTGGTCATACCTACAAAACCCTAAAAAGATCTACTGGCAGACAGAAAAAAATTAAAGACGTCATCAACTTTGTAATCTGGCAATTCGAAACTAGAAAAGTAGCAACAGACTAGAAAAGACTCCAGTGGTCTGACAACTTTCACCACAGGAACTCAAGATTTAGACAAACCCCAAGAGAATAGAATGTTATTAGTGAGAACACTAATTGTTCCTCGCGACTTCTCTTACAGTGATTTCTGAAGGCTACTACAAGTGTCATGGGCAGAAAGGAAAACGAACGTCTTAATTAACTACGAAATTAAAGAACCTATAAGGTTATCGGTAATAGATCGTAACAGAATAAATAGAGGATGACCCAATTAACCAAAACCATTTATTATATATAACTTCTGAACAAAGTGTAATTAAAAAACCAAGTAAACGGTAACAGAAAGATTTATTTTTTTACATCAGTGGTGAAAAATAATATGGAGTAAGTGACCACTCCTTTCCTGCTCGCAGGAACGTATTCTTCTGACACAAATTTTCCATGATGGAATTGTGAGTAAGCAAACCAATTGGTTTTGGGGTAGTGTAAACCCCAAATTAAGACATGTAAAAGCATTTCACACAACCCGAGTAATGGTTTGGTGTACGATAAAGTCCGACCGCATCTGCGGACCTTATTTCTTTGGAAATGACGAATATCTTACTCAGACCGTAAACGAAGAACTGTAAAGGACAATGATGGAAAACTTTTTTGTTGCAGTTAGCGAAAAGAACATAATATTGTTCCATAAGGTTGCGCCACGACACACCCGGTTAGAGCCACACTTTGCTGAGACAACATTTTCTGAATAGTCTTGTGTCGAAAAATGGTGATTTGAGGTGGCCACCACGTTCACAGAAATTGACTGCCCCAGCATTTTTTTCTTTCGGATGATCTCAAGGATAGAATCTATGTGAACAAACCCGAAACAATTCAGGTTGTGACAAAAAATATCCGTCAAGAAATAGCCTCAATATCCTAAGGTAACCTCCGGTTACTTTGCAGATCGATATGTAAAATGTTGTCAATGGTGTGCCGGAGCGCCGCCTCCGTATCCATATCCGCGGATGATCCAAACCAAAGTTTCTTCATCAAAAAGTGGTCTGGTTTATAATAAATGTTCCTGTAATTGCTTGGGGGCGTAATATATCTACTAAACCACTTATGCAACCATACGTTGGAAAGCAAATTCATAACAAAATAATAAAATTTATTCTTACAATAGATAATTGTAAATATCGGTAATTCGCAAAATCAAAGAAATTGTATTAATAACTATCAAAAGAATCAACAAAATATCATAAAACTGATTATCAGCTTCTTGTAAGCTGATAAATAATGTTTCAAAGATACCTGATATGTTTCATATGTTTCAAGCGTCAACAAACGTTCTACGTGCCCGGGTATAATTTAAAGTAAAGCAGTATTTATTCTCACTGGTCGGCGCAAGTTAGTAAGTGATTATAGCCGCCGGTAAGAATCTATCTAAGTGTTCGTACCCTCAGTTTGCATGCTTGGGTTTGTAGGAACAGTACGACACATCTAATGGTTGGTTTATATACGGAACAAGAATAAGGAATAGGAAATAAGAATAGTACACAAGATGTTAAAACATGGCTGCGTCGTATATCGGTTTATGTAGGAATGAAATTTAACTTAAACACAAGAATAGTTGGTAACATTTAACATTTTATTCCTATTCCAAGAATAAGAGACGATAAGCATGCGCACAATGGTCAAAATGTCGGCCGTAATAAATTTGTTCAACAGATGTTTTCCAGCTGTGATCAGAAGGTTTGAAACAACAATATAATGTGTGAAACACAAGCAAATAAATTTACAAAATCTTCTAAATCCATTTTACTGAAAACGAATTTTTTTTAAAGGTTATACTAAACACAACAATCTGTCAACCGACAACCGTTAATTACAGGCCAACGCAAGTACGCATGCGCAGCGACGAAATGTTATGTCCGATATAAACGGTTTCATATTTTTTATTCTTGTGTACTATTCTTATTTCCCATTCCATATTCTTGTTCGTCTATAAACCAACCATAACTATCGCTTCAAGGTCATTCGTATTTCTACTGCGATAGAAGATCCGTATCCATATCCGCGGATCAGGACGCACATAATCCGTATCCGTATCCGCGGATCTGGCTTTTATGTGATCCGGCACATCACTAGTTGTCAGAAGAGCACGTATCTACGAGTAAAAAAGGGGGTGGTTACTTACCTAAAATTATTTTCCACCACTAAAAAACCTCCAAGAATAACACTTTTGCCGTTTACTTGGTTTCTTAATTCCATTTCGTTCAGAAATTATATATAACATAAATGGTTTAGGTTATTTTGCGCCAACCTGGTTATTTACAACGATGAAGTAATGACAACTTCTAGAAATTATTTAATATCTGGTTCAATAAATTTTTTTGCAAATTTCTACTATTTGTATTTAAAAAGTGTCGAACAGATATTGTAAACGTTTCTCATTGCTTTGAAAATTGCGGATGCCCAAGTTAGTCAGCATTTTTTAAATAAAAATTATTGGAAATTCACAATGTTTTTCATTTTATAGATTATGATATATTCAGGGCCGGAGTTAGGCATGTGCAGCATGTGCGGTGGCACATGGCCTCGCGGCCCAACAGGTCTCGCGCATGGTGCGAACTTTCCGAATCGCGCGGAGTCGCGTACCCCAAACTCCCATGTAAATTGTATATGTAGTTTTCGAGCGCGCTGAAAATAGAAAAAAGAAAACGGGTGGGGTGCTTTGCATCAGCTGTGAAGCGCTGTGATTCCCCGAATACGAGACAAAATCACAGCCGAAAGTTGTTATTGATAGATGCCACAGAAAAAAAATAGTGTAACATTCACTAAATTTATCCCTCATTAAAATATATACATTTGAAACATTATACGAGTATCTAAACATAGCGTGGTAGCGGACAGCACCAGGTTAGGAAAATTACATTTTGACTGATGTATCGTTCATTCCGTCATTTTGCGTGGTCCATCATTATTAAACCAGCCCTTTTTGACCACCGCTTCAATATAAATTTTTCTTGTCAATATCGCACATGGCCTCGTAAATCCTAGCGCCGGCCCTGGATATATTAAATATTTGCACAAAGTTGATTTGTCGACGTTAAATGAATAAGAAAGAATACCTTTGAAGGTAAAGACAGGATAATCATTCACCAGTAACGAGATGTGACTTTATGTAAAAATTATTTAAAAAAATAATTATAATAAACCCAAGAAAAGTTAAAAGGCCTCTCCTTTCAGCTGAGTTTTAACCCTTAGTGTTAACTTCCTAAATGAGGGTTCGGTTTTGAACACAAATTTTAAATAATTGGTTTATTGAAATGATGAATGGCGGTCGAAGCTTGGCATTTACTACCCAAAATTTTATTCAAATTAAGAGATGAAAGAGTCCAATTATTCACTGAAAAGCTAATGAAAGCTTTTCTTCAACCCCAGAATTTTAATATCTCAATATTTAATACCCATGAGGTAACTTAATACATTACCTTACAAAACAACTAGTTCTTTATTCTAAAAATCAATTCTTTCAAAGGTTTTGTCTGCTTTTTTTCAAAGTATATGTACTTAAAGAAAGTAACATTTTCTTTTCGCGGAAATAAACAAGAAAAACTTCCCCTTCCGTACTTTTCATTAAATGTTTTCAACTGTTAAACAAAAGCAAACTTCTACAAACGAAATAATTCGAGTTATCACGAAAAGAACTTTGATATACATGTGGAAAAAAATACTATTCACAGGCGTTTCCTTCTTTTTATTTTTTGTTTTTGGTTATACTCTTTTAACGTATGATGGCTGACATTATAGCAATATTTTCTTTATACGCTACTAGTCATGATGTTCAATCATGAAAATATATCCTAGGACAGCAATGGCGAATTTTTCCCTAGACGGGTAAATTTGAGTTTGAAATTTTGTAGAATCAAATCAAAAAGATTGTTTTCGGTGCTTACAAACAGTTGTCAGCGCTTGTTGGCACGTGGAAACATTATTACCCGTGCCTGTTTACCAAAATTTCTTGATCAAAAAGTGACCTGGTTTATAATAAATGTTCCTGTAGTTTCTTAGGGGAGTAATATATCTACTAAAACATGCCACTTATGCAGACTATTGCAAAAGCAAATTCATAACAAAATAATAAAATTTATTCTGCCTATAAGTAATTGTAAATATCAGAAATATGCAACATCAAAGTAATTTTATCAGTAACTATCAAAAAAATTAACTAAATATCAGAAAACTAATTGTCAGCTTCTTGTAAGCTGATAAATAATGTTTCAAAGGTTCCTTTTGAGTGTCAAAATAATACGAAGTTGAGATTTTACACATTTCGGCCACTACCTTAATTTTGGCGCCCCGCAGAGAAAAATTCTGCACATATTCTTGTAGCCAAGGATATGCCCTACAGATTTAAGAAGAATTGAAACAAAATATTAATATACGCAGATTTGCAGTGATAGAGAATATCAACATGTCTCGAATTTGAGAAAAAAAATCTATCAAAATTTTAAATTTTCGCCATTTTGATAACAGATTCGTAATCTACGGCATTAAATTAATAGAAAGCGAGCCATATCATACGAAATTCGTTAGCCGTTTCGGAAATCACTTTTTTGCGTCTGAGAATGAATTATGGACGGTATCTTGTAAACCAAGTAACGGAAATTCGCGTACGATGCGGCAAATTGTAGCTAAAGGTCCATTGTACAAATATGTATTTAGCTATTTTGCTGTATCATAAGAATTAGTTATCGTTATTGTAATTGGCGCGCTAGTTTCACCGCCATCTTGAATTTGCTTCGATTCACAAATAGGTGCTGCGGGTCAAAATGATTTAATTTTTTTCTAAGGGACACGTGTGCCAAATGGCATTCCATTATCATTAAGTGCAGTATCAACGTAAAATATGGTGCGTAGGCACTAGACTATATACGAGTATGTATACATATCACTTTTTTACTTATCCGGATAAACGACCGGATGATGTATTAGTACTTGTACTTGTACTCGAAAATAAGTACTTGAAGTACATGAGTATTGTACTCGTACGTGTACTCAAGTCCAGTTTTTCCAGTACTTTCTCTTTTCCCTGTGGATTCCAATACAATGCTCTCCTTGCAATGTTGTTGCTAACTTTCATTTGCGCTTTTTAATTTCTAATATAGCTGTTTGATCTGTAAGCTGTCACAGATCTTAATTGGCCATAGTGTGTGGACAAATTATACCAACTAAAGTCCTAAAGCATTTGTTGACAAATGAAGTTGGTTGCCAAGTTTTTCTATAACACACCAAGTCACACAGGTTTATAACAGAGCAGTACATGTTTGCGTGTAAAGTGCAATTATATCAAAATTATCTCCGACTTTATTTTGACATTCACGCAAACTGTTACCATTTTTATACCTCGTAATAACTCCTTAAACTGAAATTTTAATTCGCAGTCGTAACAAAGAAACGGTTTAAAAGTGAACTCTTGTTTTTAAAAAGGAAAATTACGTAAACCAGTCTTGTATTTAAGAAATTTTGATGATAATACTTTTGTAGATAAAAATGAAATAAATTAGAGAAAGTAAATAATAAGAATTGGGTCAAAAATAAGGTTAGAGAGATTTAGTTTTCTCAACTTCGGTACGATAACAGGATTCATCCCATTCTTGCGCATAGAGCTTTATGTTGTTAGTTCTGGAACGTAACTTCTAGGAATTCTGTTCTCATTTCTCTACAATATTGCTGTTTATAATAATAATTTTTGGTAAACATTTTAATCGTTTTAAGCAGTTTTTCATGTTATATTTCTTGTCAACATATTTAGGTCAACAAATTACCTGAAAATATAATAATTTGAAAACTAGTGGTGCTGTAAGTAATGATATTACTAGGGATATGCGATACTGAGAAAGTATCGATATTTGGGTATCGATAATATCGAATAAAAATTATCGATACCGGTATCGTATCGAAAATAAATATCGATGTTTTCAAGTATCGAAAGAAAACATGATTATATTTTCTATAAAACGTAAAAAAAAAAACATTTTATTCTTATAATAACAATTCAATTGTTTTACAATAATAATTAGATTAAAGAAGTATGGACACTTAAGTAGTATACATGACTGAAAACTAATAAATGCATTATGTGTCCAACTCTAAATACATAATACTGTTTAAATTGCAACAAGTGTAAAATAAATGCATCAAAGCAGTATACACGACTGAAAAGTGACAGATGACCTTGGTAACAATAAATGGGAGGCCATGGAGCCTAGCAAGAGTTCATATACACACCAGTTTGCAAGTGAAAGATTGGAAATCCCTTCATAAAATATTTATATTATCGTTTTCCTAATTCTGCTGTTCTGGATTTTTACTAACTAAACTTAACCTAATTACCTAAATTGATCGTATTTACTAGAGTTTATTACACTATTTTTAATGGGCTTATATGTGGGGGAAAATAAAGGTAACCAGACAATTCGGGCCGTTTACAATTGGGGCTTTTCACAACTAGGGCCATTAACAACTGGAGCGATGAACAATTCGGGCTGTACACAATTTGGGGCTTTTCACAACTGGGGCCATTAACAACTGGGGCGATGGACAATTCAGGCGGTTCACAATTGGGGTTTTTGAAAACTGGGGCCATAACTATAAGAGCTACAGTCTTCTTTTGTTTAAAATAAAAAATAATTATTTAACAAGTTGGCATAAATTAACTTGCGTGTTCTTTTGAAAAAAAAATATATATTTTATAGGTTTGATTAAATACATTTTGGTGGGAATTAGAATAAATTTTAAAAAATTCTGCTTTAAGGGTTGGCTTAAGTAAATTTTTGTGTTCATTTGATTAAAAATAAATTGTATTTTAAGGGTTAGATTAAGTAAAATTTAGTGTTCTTTTGACTATTTAATTTTGACATATGTCATTCGTTTCCATGGTTTCATTGTTGGAATTTTAAATTTTGACATCCCAACGTGAAAAATGAAATAACCCAAGCAAGGTCCCTTCTCGTGACAACCTAAGAGAACTAAATTCCCATTTCCCGCTTAACCGTTTTGAACAGACTGTATTTTAACTATTTGACAAGAAAAGAACGTAGTTTTATTAGACCGATACCCCAAAAAATTTATACTTAACCAAACCATTTAATACGGTCAAAGAATCTATTTATACAATTTACAATATAATGTTTGAATTGGTCCATGGAGTTGGGGAAGTCTTCGATCCACCCCGTGTTGGCCAGGATCGGCTTGGACTTATCTCCGAGGCGGGGGCTCCCCATCAGGAAGTCGAGGAACCTGGAGAAGTCTTCTTCCACTCACATGGTGACTGCTTGCTTGGGTTCACCCTCGTTACAAGAATCTGGCGTCAGTTTCTTGGTCGTCACCTTGTGGACTAATACGTGCAGCGGAGTTGGCTATGTTCCATTGCTTCCATATTCTGTTTCATCCAGCCTTTTTGTAACGAAAGTTTAACCCAGTTCCAATATTCATTGGTCATGGCAAATATATTACGAAAATGCAGTGTATGCATTTCGTAATCAGGCCACATACGTCAGACGCTGACGAATAGTTTTTAATCAGACAGCTGACCGTCACAATGTCTAGATGTCGTAATCGTGACCTAGGATTACCTATGTGACAATATGGCAGGGTGTCCATCTATTATTGGAGCAATAAATGGCACCCATATTAAAATTATAAAATCGCCCGGATCAATTCTGGCATTATTTATAAATAGAAACATCTTTTTATTTTTTATTTAAATGTATAAGCCAAACACCAAGGCAGACGCCCTTCCAGATAAGCAGAATTCCATATAATCCAGAAGATAAAATACTAAGTTCTCCAAAAATTTCTGAAAATAATGCTTTTTTAGCTTTATATCAAAATTTTCGTAATAAAAAGAACAAAATTTTACTAACAATAATATTAAAATCTAATAGTAAAATCTAATAGTAGAAGACGATCTTTTCTCCAACTATCTGAACGTTCTCTTTTAATTTTGCTTTCCATTATCTGCATGTATTATTTAAGAAAGTTCAAGGAAAAACAGTCACAAAATATAGTTAAAACTCTATTACGAAACTATGGCTATGAATTACAAAATGACAGTTAAGTTCAATTATTTTATTACCAACTCACACAATTTTCATCTCTCTTTATTTAAACAGTGTTTACTTTAGCTATTGTTTAAAAAAATAGTTATAATCCGTCTCAATTTGTAATACAAAACTAGATCTGGTTACTTTGGTGACTGTTGTGGTGTAAACAGATTTTGGCGTATCCGTGTGAACCAATACTATGATAATATTATAAATGTATTGTCAATATACAACATAAAAAATGAACTTTCCCTGTTAGTTACGTATTACAAAATGAGACAGATAATACTATATTTCTGGGTACATAAATAAATTAAACACTGTCTAAACTTTAAACAGTGTTTAATTCTACAGTGTTTAATATTTTGTCTCTGAATAGCCCTGTTAGTATTTGAAATAAATTTCACAACTCTTTAAAGGCAATTTACGACATTACTATTAAAAGTTGAAAGATGATGGAAGGGTAAAATAGTAAAATAGAATAAAATAGACCCTGCCTCCGCAGGGTTTTGGGTTCATAACAAACAATGCTAAAGCATAGAGCATGCTGTGTCTATTTATATGACGTCAATGGTTTCGGCACTGCACAACTAATGGACATTGTTGGTTTTGTAAATAGATTTTATTTTTACAGTCGCATTAATATAGAATAATATATATTTTATCAAGTTTTTTTGAAGCTAACATATAGCTTTTAGTGAAAAAGCGCTTCGAGAAGACAAGGAGATACATCTATGCTTCATTGACCTGGAAAAAGCATACTGTAGGATAATGAGAGAAGATGTTTGGAGAATACTCAGGTCAAGAGGAATAGAGGAATATCTTGTAGCAGGAGTACAAAGCCTGTATGATGGGACAAAATGTTATGTACAGGCCAACAACTGCAAGTCTAGGTATTTTGAGACAAAAATCGGCCTAAAGCAAGGATGTATATTGAGTCCACAACTCTTCACAATAGTGATCGATACAGCCATTAAAAACGCCAGAAAAGAAGTAAAGAAATACCACATAGGGCAATGGAAAATGAAGCAAATTACCATCTCAGAGCTATGCTACGCAGACGACAAGGTTCTAATCGCTAGCAATGAAGAAAATCTGCAAGGTAACCTAGACATGTTCAGCAAGTGGCTTAGCAGAATAAATATGAAGATCAGCTGCGAGAAAACAAAGAGCATGATCATCAGTGCAAAACCGGAAAAACACTCCAACAGGTTGAGCAGTTTAAGTATCTGGGATGTTTTCTCTGCAGACGGAAAAATAGACAGGGAAATAACGGAACGAGTTGGGGCTGCTGGTAAGCTGTTTAATAGTATCAAGACCTCCTTATTAGGCAAAAAGGAAATTCCGACAGAGGCTAAAGTCCAGGTCTTCAAGAAAGTAGCCATCCCAATACTTACATATGGATCAGAAGCTTGGACAACTACAGAGAAACTTAAAAGCAGAATAAGAAGCAGCGAAATGAGATTCCTACGGAAAATCAAGGGCAGAACAAAACTGGAGAGTATATAGCAGAATTGTGAACAAAACCAGTAGAAGAAATGATAGAAGAAGGACAGTTGAGATGGTTTGGTCTTATAGAAAGGATGGATGAAAGTAGAGATACAAAAAAGGTTTATGAAGCCAGGGTATCTAAAAGGAAACGAAGATGAAGACCTAGGAAGGAATGGAATGTTGAAATAAGAAGAGCTGTAGAGAGAAGAGGTACCCCTTGGTGTGAAGCAAGAAGTAGGACTCAAAATAGGAAGGAATGGAAAAAACTGTGGAGACGATCCCCCGTGAAAGAAGAAGACAAATACAAATAACATTCAAACTCTCACAAAGCCCGACACCAGAAATGGTAAAAGGGCTCAACGATTAAGTAAGTAAAGTAACATATAGCTTTTAAAATTCTCTACAAGATGGTGTCAATAACTCATTTTCCCCAAAATTGTGAGAATGTGAATTTTGTAAGTAGATCCTTCAAATATTATACAGTATTAAAAATAAGTAGATGTATTTAACAAACTTTTCCAGTAATTTAGATCATAATAAGTGCCATGAAAAGCTATGGAAGCTTTTATGACGAAGTACTCAACTGTCAGATAATACTTCGGGGTTATCTTCACGTCGACTTTTTCCATGATTTTTAAATAAAATATAGCATTAAAATTTGTCGTTGTAAGCGCCATTTCCATCTGGTCGGAGACGGAAATAATTCCAACTAACCAGATCCCAGTGTGCAACGTTTCAAATCACAAATCGGAAATGTATTTCACTAATGAAAGTTCCTTGGTCTCTCGATCGATTCGAGTGCCGTTCTAACTCAGTGGTGTCACCCTATTTATTTTCAGCATGATTCAGTAATTTTTCATTTAACTCTTGTAAGGGTTTCTACCATATGGCCAACGTATTATATTGAAACCTTTATTAAATTCTGTGTTTTAACTGCATATGTTACTTGAATTTAATTACAAACTTCAAGTTTTAGTGTTTAAAAGTTTTACATGTAGTACAGGACACATCAGAAGATCTAGATAATTTATACAGTCATTCATTTCCGTTTCCTAAATCAAATATTTGTGTAATATAACGGTTAAAATGGTAGAGGGATAAGTCGAACTGGGAGTAACGATAGCACGTTATTTAAATTGGAGCTTGTAGCTTGAGAAGCGGTGAAACGAGCAAACTGTATGCGTTTACGAAAATTATACCGGTAGCTAACCGTTGCATCAACTGCCTTCAAAATTACCTTCAGTATTCGTGTCTCGCGTTTGATTATTATATCGATGTAATCGGGGGCATCAAAGAGACTATTTGTGGATCAGGTCAAGAGGTCGGTTAAAATCAAAAACTTATGACAATAAATTTACATATTTTATATTTTGTTAAATATGTCTAACGAAGACTCAGCTTAAGATGCTATATTTTTCCATTTTTAGGGTTTTGTAGGTATGACCAAAAAACCCTTATACCGTCATTTTATCGTCTGTCTGTCTGTCAGTCTGTCTGTTCGGTAAAAATTGTAGCCAAACGGCTAAACATAGAGAGTTGAAATTTGGTATGCTTTTACAACTCTTTGGCCCGCACATATTAAAAATACTAAAACATCTAAAAAACATATCCCCTAAATAAATAAACAAAAATGTATATATCGAAAAAAAAATATTTTTTTTTAAATTCTGAATAAGGTATCAAAGTTAGTACCCTTAGTACGTGGATTAACGATCAAAATTTTATTTTTGCAAAATAAATTATTTTGGTGCGATTTTTGCCAAAAATGTGTAAAATTTTGTTATCCTACAGGTGTAGGAAAAATTTTTTTTGTAGCCCAGATGGTTTAATCGAAAAAAGTAATGTACATAGTGTGAACCGGAATAGTACAACAGGAATTTTTGATCAGATTATGTTTTCGGAAAATAACGCATTTTTTGTGTTTTTTTGTTGACAATGTACAAAAGTTATAGTTATGTTACACATTATACTTGATCACGAAACTTGAAACTTGACCAAAGCATTTAAAAAGAATTTGGATCAAAATGTTGGTTTAAAGACGTTTATCTATCTATATTGTCACGTGGGTGGTTTGATTGAGACACAACTCCTGGTTTCAACATAACAAATTTATTAAATATGTATATCACATTTACAATATAATGTTTGAATTGGTCCATGGAGTTGGGGAAGTCTTCGGTCCACCCCGTGTTGGCCAGGATCGGCTTGGACCTATCTCCGAGGGTGGGGCTACCCATCGATTTTACAGAGCTCTGTAAAATTAATTGGAATACTGTATTAATTTTTCTTGACGTATCATGTAAATTCCCTGTTTTTTTTTTTTACAGTGTACGCAAAATACAACAGTAAATGTCAAATTTGATAGGGGAAACTTCCTAAGCGCCCTGACATCTGGTGGCAATTTGTGAAAGATACGAAAGCCACATTGTTTTGTTTTGTTCAATGGAGAAATACGTGTTTTTTTGTTGTTTGTGTTTTATTTTTGTGTATCATGGAAAAAAAACAATCAATTTTGTTGTGTGCCGCAATGTAAATCGTGAATAATGAAGAATCCTCCTTAAACATTCCATAATTTACCTAAATCGAAAAAAATATCAATTGAAACGACGTTTGGAGGCAGAGAGAAAGTGGATCGTAGGTTTTTATGGACTCAAAAACTAAAAATGGGCAAAAATCCAAGCCCATGCATGCATGTTTGCCCGTTGCATTTTATGGAAAGTGATTTTTTACGTCCAAAAAAAGACTGAAAAAAAGCATTTATCGCACCCAAAATTTGCCTAAATCATCAGTTGATATATTAAAAGGCCCTTCTACTTTTTCAGGCAGAGATATTAATTTTTACTAATATATTTACCATATTTTAGTGGTTATTATATTGACAGACAGTCAAAAAGAATAAAAAATACAATGAAAAACTAAATATATCCTTGAAATTTCTTTAGAATAGTATATTATTACATATCTTGTAAATCGTAGATTACTTTTAATTAAAAAAAAGCTCGGAAAATAGAAAAAATACAACTCGTGTTCATTTTCACCATGTAAACAAATACATGAATAACAGTTTAATGTGGATTTCGAGTGTTCCAGCTTTGCCGCATACGGCGCTGCGATCTTAAAAAGTTTCCCCTATTATGATTTGACATATTCATTGTCAAGTTATCTTAACCTATAAATTTTATAAAATACTGATTTACAATGTAAAAATGAACTGGTCAAAGGTCCCAAAATACAACAGTAAATGTCAAATTTGATTATGATTTGACAAATTCATTGTCAAGTTATCTTAACCTACAAATTTTATAAAATACTGATTTACAATGTAAAAATGAACTGGTCAAAGGTCCCATCATTAAAAATCAATAGATTTCAAAATCTAGTAAATCTACCAGAAATGAAGCATACTTACTCATCATATTTATTACTATAAATTTGTTAATTTATTGGGAAATTATTGTTCATTAGGAAATACATGTGGAAGAATATGAAGTAATAAATGAAATGAAGAAATCACCTCAACTTTTATTGTTATGATTATTTATTGATTATATATTCTGCTAATAATTAAATGAACGTCTTCTATTTTATTTATTTTTTTTATTTTAGATTATATTTTCTGTTGAAATAAATTTTGGTTCTTATTGTGATTATATTATAGTTACATATACATTTCTTTCGAAAAGAATAAATACATTTCATAATATAAAGTATATGGTTTAATTTTATAAAAATAATGCGTTTTGAAAAAAAAAAAAAATAACCCCCCCAAGAGGAATTTCTGGCTACGCTACTGCTATTGAGAATTTTTATAAGAATTCGTGTTCGCAAAAAGTATACAGAGAAGCGAAGAAGATCGCGTATTGCAGCGGTTTCCAAAGTGGGAGCGCGACCCCCTTGGGGGTCGTACCATATTCACCAGGGGGTCGTGGGTCGCAGGATTTTCCACATTAGCTTTTATTAAAACAAAATATCGCGCACGGTTAATAGTGGAAGACGAAATAAGACTGGCTCTTTCTTCATATAAACCGCGATTTAACGAATTATGTGCGAAGTAACAAGTCCATACTTCACATTAAAATTGATTTTTATTACATTTTTAATTTTTATTACATATTTAATATTAATATAATTTATTTTTATATGATTTTCGTGATTTATGTTGTGAAAATAAATATTTAGGAATTAGAGAAACTATTTACATTACATATTTTTGCTACTTTTGTGATTATTATTTCAATAAAGAAATTATTTACAAATTGTTTATAAATTTCCTAAATGGGAGGGGTGGGGCAGAGATGGGTTTTTTTCTAAGGGGGTCGTTACTGAACAAAGTTTGGAAACCGCTGGCGTATTGTATACTGGAACATTAATAGTGATTAAAGTTTATAGTTCAACACATGATAATTTTTATGAAACTTCATATTTAAGCTTTTGACATCAATGGCACGAGTTGATCAATTTTTGGTAAAAATCGGTTGACTAAAAATGGGAGTTTACTCGTGTTGATTTTAAGATTTTTGCGAATATTTAGCAACATAAAAATATTTCGAAAAATTATCTATTTTTTCATAGTTATATGCAGTGTTGAGCATTATCTAGATAATTTTATCTAGATAATGCACTTAGATGACATATTATTATCTATCATCTTTTTTAGATACTGTTTTACATTTTTATCTATTATCTCATTTAGATAGGTATTTTCATTATCTTTATCTGTCATTTCGGATAATTTTTATAGATAATAGACCATATTAGTGTGACGTCACATACATGTGCTGCCATCTGGCAACGGTTTCCTTTGGATTTTTTTTGGGAGATTTAAAATAAAAAAAAAAAAAATTAAATGCATATCTTTGATAAGTAATATACTAATATATACAGTTCAGATACCTTATATTATATAATAATGATTTTAGAAAAATATGAATAAAGATTCGAAGATATATTTATAGGTAACGTTTTTAAACAATATGAAAATCGAAATATCTTTAGTATTTATTTAATTAAAACTAAGTAAACATTAATATTTTGTTTCGGAATGCATAATTGTATTTTGCTCCAAATTGGAATTATTATAGTTACATTCTTAATTGCAAATTTTTTCGTTTCTTGACAAGTAATGTGAAAATCAATAATAGATAAAATAAGAACAATATATTGTCCTTAACTAATTAGAAATGGCAAACAGACTTATTGCTATGTTACTTGCCATAATAACAATTATTAACGTAAATTTTTCAAAATTAACCTGCAAAATAATATTGTTCTGCAAAAATAATGATGTATTAAATTATAATGTATAAAATAAGAGTTTTAATTAGTAAATATTGACTTGTAGTTTTGATGTGAAGCATTTTCTTACTTTGAAAAGTTAATTTATACTTCCAAAATACAATTTAAAAAAAAAACAACATGCTAAATTCAAATAAAAGGAAACCAACCGCGAGGCGACAGCACTGAATCTCATTTTGTGACGTTACTAATATGGTTTATTTAAAACTTAACCTCAATATTCTGTGATGTTCTGCAAATGATAAAACTAGGTATACATATATGTAAATATGAATCAACAATATTTATTAAACGAGATACTTTTAACTGATTCTCCCTTGGATGAAAGCGATATGATGAATTTATCATGGATAATTTAAATTTCGCGTCATAAAAATGTGGAGGGGGTTTATCTTATCTATTATCTGATTTTTTCTTATCTTATCTTTTCTAGCTAATTATTTTTACCGACCACCAACATATATAAGGGAAGTATTGTGATCATACCAATTTTGACGTTTCGAGATTTCGATGGATCTCCACGAATTGAGGTCCCTACATAACGTTTTGACTATTTTTAGCATGATGTCTGTCGGTCTGTCTGTCCGTCCGTCTGTCTGTCTGTCCGTATGTCCGTCTATCCGTCTGTCCGTCTGTCCGTCTGTCTGTCTGTCCGTCTGTCTGTGTACACGTGCAGAGCAAATTCAGCTGAAAGGATTTTTATGAAACTTCGTATTTAAGCTTCTGCCATCAATGGCACTCGAGTTGATCAACTTTTGATAAAAATCGGTTGACTAAAAATGGGAGTTTACTAGTGTCGATTTTAAGATTTATGTGAATATTACACAACAGAAAAATATTTCGAAAAAAATTATTGAACAAAAGTTGCTATAAAAGCAATAATTAATAACTTTTATTTGAGACGTTTTTTGATAAAACGAAAAATTTCGAATAATTTCTGTAAAATTTTTCGAAAGTTTTTCTGTCTCAATTTTTTCATACTTGTATAAGCTGTTCACTTTTGTAAGAACACACTAGATCTGGTTATTTTGGTTACTTTTATAGTGTATTACTGACTTTAAATGTCAATTAAAAATATTCCTTACGCTGTAAAACCGACTTTAGGATTGAAGATTATGATCATTATAATTAAGATATCAGTTTTCATTATGACATATGTCAAATGGATCGACATTTTAAAAAAGTGACATTTTTTAATACCAACATGACATACAATTTCAAAGGTGCAAACTATTGAAATCAAAATTTCCTTTTAGTTTGTTCTTACAAAAGTGAACCGCTTATATGTAACGTTTCCATGGTCATGATAAATAATATCTCTGTTAGAAAATATCAGGCCATGTTATTTCTACTCTGCTGCTAGAATGTATTTTATATAAGTACTTTACGATGGCGGTCGGTCCTGTGGTGGCCACAGCTGATTTTTTTAATTATCTTTATCTTTGTTTAGATATCAAAAAGGTGGTATTATCTTATCTTTGACCAGATAACATTTTAAGTTATCTATGCTCAACACTGGTTATATGTAACGTTTCCGTGGTCATGATAAATAATATCTCTGCTTGAAAATATTAGGCTAAGTTATTTCTACTCTGCTGCTAGAATGTATTTTATACAAATACTTTGTGATGGCGGTCGTTCCTGTGGTGGCAACAGCTGATTTTTTTAATGTATGTCCCCGTCGTCTTTACCCACCCCTGGCCCTGTCTATCCCAAAAATTCTAGTAACGCCACTGACTCCTGCAATACTTCTCTCCATTTCCAATACAAAATTCCTTCTTACTTCCTTTCAGAAATACGTAATGTTTATTTAGAGATGCAGATCTTCATAGGATTTTTCCATTTCACTATATTTTTATTATTATAACCTCGACATAACCCCAAATATTGTGTCCATAAAGTTATTGGATATCTTTACATTTTAATGTTTTTTTCAAAAATGTCAGATCATGTTATCTTTAAGATTTTTCTGAGAAAATGTTATTTTTAGTAACTTTTACGATTTGCGCTTTTTCTGTCAGGGAATGTTGTTTATGGAGTTTATTTAGTAAAGGAAAAATAAAAGTTTACTAAGATGGCTGACATCTTACATCCTTGAACATTGGAAATACCTGCTTTGAAGAAAAAGAAAAAAAATATGTACAGTAATAGCATAGATGCAACTCACACCAACCAATATCACTCTAATAAGTTAAAAGTCAAAATGAAAAAGTTTTGATATTTTTAAAATATCTAAATCAATGATTGACAATCTTTTCAGCACAAGAGTGTGTCATGACTTACGAGAGTCATGACTCGTGTAATAAAAGTAACGTCGTTAATTAATGTCTCAATTGTTATAAAAAGCTACTCTAAAGCAATGGCGGCTGGTGCAGGGAGGGCAACGGGACAATGTCCTCCCAATTATTTACTTTTGAAAAAGAAGAAAATCTTTAATACAAAATATTAATAGTAGAGAGATATTGCAAAGTGAAAAAAATCTGACTTTATTAAAAGAAACCTCTAATAAAGTATCCTGTATTAAAATTTTTCATAATGTTTTAAAGAGTGTTATTGCAACGGTGCTCTTGCTTCATACTTTATTTTGACAAATATGCCAAATTGATAGATCGAAATCGTAATGAATATAGAAGTTAACTGCAACCCTTATATGAGTTAACTGCAGTAGACTATTTTTAACTTCTTCCCACACTGCACAACCATTCGCAAAAGGGTTTCGTGATACAATTTCTCGGAGAAAAAAACATCGTCCTCGTATTTAAATCGTAAACGTTTTTTATCTGTAACTTGCATCATTACTCACAAGAAAACTCAACAAATTTTATGTTCCAATTAATTGCTCCGTTGTTAATTTTGAGGTTAAATTGACAGAAGACCTGTCAAAATAAAGGCGCTTTAAATAAAAATGCTTTGCCGTTATTTAAATTAAATAAAGGTAGCCTGTATTTTAATAAAAGAAAGAAATTAAGGATATATCAACTGCGCATGCGCACATGTCAAATAAAGGAAAACTTTATTAAAAGATCAGCAGAACAGAGGTTGCAATATCTCTCTATTAACATGTATTATTTTCTTGAAATGTTTATAACTTAAATTCGCATCGCGCCGCACTTCGCTTCCTAAAACAAATGTTTTAAAAATGGACATACGCCAGGCAGGGCAAAAGAGCGAATGTCTCAAATATTTATACGAGTGTTGATGCGGGGTACAAGCGAGGGTGAAAGACGAGTAATAGTATGTAACCTGTAGCAGCCATTGCAAGTGAGTCAAAACATATTTTGTCCGTAGTTTTAATTATCAGTCGGAGTACTTTATTTTGACAATTGTTTGCAGTTCTGTGTTATTAGAAGGTTATGTATGTTCGATGTTTTAATAATTACATTATTATAATAGTGTTTTTTTATAGTATATTTGATAATAATTGATAATAAGTTCATGTGATTCTGTTTTAACCCTGGACGGTCATACTTACTTTTTGTGACATAAACGTCATACTGGGCTCTAGTAGACCCTAGTATTAAAAACTCGATTATTTTACTATTGAAACATTTTTATTAATTGCAAATAATTATTTAACATAGTAAATATATATAAATGATAAATTGAACATATTAAGAACATAAAAATGATAAATAATTATATATTTTTACAGATCGGAATTTTCACCAAAAATATCTTCCATCTCGCTCTCGTATGTCCATATATTTTCTGTCGCTATTTCTAATTCCCGTTCCGGTAATGGACGGTATTTATCTTTGCTACAAGATGCCATTTTACTGAAATTACAAAATAAAATAATAATAATTATAATATAACTTACATAAAAGCCACACTGGGGTCTAACTAATCCGCGATGTACTTTTCCTTTGTATTTAAAAAAAAAAACACTTTGACATACAACAACAAAACAAGCTTTTCTTGGGAGCAGTAGATTCAAACTGAATATACAATGGAACGACAATAAGTAATAGTCGCTTTCTAGCACGCACGGTCGATTTTTATAGTTGCTTGGATCTAAGAGACCCCACAGTGACCGTCCAGGGTTAAGTAAGTGGCGAATTTTAAATAAATAAATAAATAATTTTAAAAATGAATGAGAATGAAAATAGCGTGATTTCAATTTTAGAACTTGTTTCCAAAAATAATTGAACCTATGATATAAAAATTAGACTTAAAACTTTAGGACCACCAAGACCGGAATTAATTTTAACGAGTTCCGAAGAAAATAAAAAAAAACAATAAAGTTATTTGAAGGAAATTTTATTCAAAAATCTTTTTGATAAGCTTTTGCCCTAAAAAATCTTTTTCCTCCACCAGAAAATAATGTCACGAGCCGACACAGAAACAGACACTGAGACCGAAACGTAACGAAAACTAAATAACAGTATTCATCGAAAATTTTTAAAGATCGGAAACGCAAACTCGTATAATATTTTGTTTCTTCGTTCAAGAATGAAAAGGAAATTGTTAACATTCAATAACGGTTTTAATCGGTTTAACTTAACGTTCTTTAGTTTATAATAAATAATAATAATAAATAATAGGATTCCAACTCCAAGATAGGCGTATAAGGGGTAGATAAGGTAAGTTCTCCGTTTCTAGACCGCCGGTCAAAGATATGAAATCCACGTGGTCAGTGTGACGTTTAGACCAGTCCTATTATCCCTGTATGAACAGGTACTCATTTTAAGCAATAAATACTTGAGGCTATTGTGCTGACTGCACAATATTGGAGATAAAAATCCGAAGAAGGTCGGGAGATTTGAACCCGCGTCCGTAGACAACCGTCCTACCACGGAGCCACGGCAATTCTTCTTTAGTTTATATTATGATTAATAAAGAAGATAGGAGTAGGGCCGTGTCAAGGTTTTCGTAGGCACTCTTATATCTTAATAGCGGTATTTCTATTTTTTAAAATGTTATTTTTATTTTTTTGGATTAAAATATATTTTTACCAAAAAATGCTAGATTCATGCTAGAAAAAAATTTCCTTGCGCTTTATTTATTTTATAATAAGCCAAATTTATTATAAAATTATTATGATATATAAATAAATTAAAAATTAAACAGTGTGCCCATATATTTTCCCTTTTTAGAGAATTTTTGGTATAAAGGGGGGAAAAGATAAAATAAAGTGGCTATACACGGAACTAAAATTTTGATGCGAAATGCAGCAAATCTTTACACCTAAGAAGCTAAAAAGCCAACGAAAAGATGACGTAGCAAATAATATAGGAATGCTCAAAATAAATTGAAAAAGAACAGTCGGACAGATAGATAGACGTACAGAAAGACAGACAGACAGACACACAAGGAGAGAGAGAGAGAGAATACGCAGAAGCAAGTTTAAGGAAGCACATATACAGGGTGTACGGTACAAGCTATGGATTTTTTTTTTATTTATTCAATGTACATATAACCAGGTTTTTTTGGTTAGGTTTGAAAAATTATATCGTCCAAATGTTGACTTTGGTGGGCGATGCATATATGTAGCAGTTCCTTGAAGTTTTCTTCCACTCTCACCAACAAATCTGGAGTAATCCCAGCGACTTCCTCATGAAAGGCCTCTTGAGTTGTAGGGTTCGAGAACGATGTTTAAAAATCTCTGCTTTGAAGTATCCTCATAAGAAAAAGTCGCAGGGGCTCAAATCAGAGGAGCGAGGGAGGCACTGAACGTCTTCTCCTAAGAAGATCAGTCGACCGGTGAACATCTTGGGCTATGACTCCATCCTGTCGAAACCAGAAGGCATCTGTATCGTATTCCGCCATTCTGGGAGGTAAAAAATTCTCCAACATGTAATAGTATCGGTCGGAAGCCAAAGTAACAGTGACGCCACCCCTTTCAAAAAAATTAGACCCTTCGATTCCTACAGGCGACAAAACACAACAAACGGTGACTTTTGGGTTGTGAAGAGGTCGTTGGTAGAGTTTTCGGAGGTTTTCAGCAGCCCTGTAACGAAAATTCTGCGTGTTTACTGTCCCAGAAAGGTGGAAATGCGCTTCGTTGCTAGTCTACACAATACCGATAGGAAGCACAGCTGTAAGGATGGCATTACAGCAATCTCTACGTCTTCTCCAATCCACTGGTCCCAATTCTTGAGCAATCATCTTGTAAGGGTGTAATTTATGGTCAGTGTGCAAAATTCTTCTCATCGTTCGAACCGATATCCGAAGTGCAGAGGCATGTTTCCGAGTAGAACGCGTTGGAGACTGCCCTATTAATGCTCTTAATGCAGCGATGTTTTCAGGTGTCCTCGCGGATTTGGGACGCCCAGCGGGTTATTTTGGGATTTGTAAAGCACTTACATTTTGGACCCATTTCAAAATCGTTTTCCAATTAAGAACACTGTCGTTTGGATTTAAACCGAAGCGCGTGCAAATTGCTTTCTGTGTAGCAGTCACAGCGTGTTTGAAATAAGCCTCCACGATGAAGCCCGGTTGTTAACCCTACCACGGCATGTTGACTACTGAAACCTTATCGTTCACCCTATCTAACGGGACCAACCGCGCTGCTCTACCTGGTCAGACGCCCATTCAGTGATTATTTGAAATGTGGGACTCCATTATGCCCCACGCTGTACTACTCGAATAGTATAGCTCAAGATGGACAAGAAGTATTCTTTAAACCTATTTAGAAATCATTACAACACGTTATAAGTTTTGAGTTAATTCTGATTTTAAAAACTTTTTATATCGTAACATGTTTTAGATTTATTAAAATCAAAACATCTAATTTTACCAGTTTCATTAAAAAGTTTAACCATTTTCAACACTCGTAAAATGAAGTGCTGTAGAATATTATTGATAAAATATCAACCCTAATAAAATTTCATGAAGTGTCTCGATCGTCTGCCTAATAAATTCACTATCTAAAACACCGTGAAAATGATCATTCTAATGTCCCTCAAAATGGCTCTTTCGTGAATAAAAGATAGTTATGACATTAAACGTAAAGCGCTCCTTTGCGACATATTCAGAAAATAAAGTAAAAATTAACTCAGGAGCTTCAAATGATAGAAATTGTTTTTGTAACATTATGGTATACAGATATTTAACAAGATAAGAGGTCGTCCAGAAAATAAAGAACGTTGGGTTATTATCAAGATGTAAGGCAATTATTGACCACGGTGTTTATTATTAATACATAGGTATCTATTATTACTTATTTTGTCTATAATATGTAATCACCATTTCGATTGAGGCATTGGTTATATGAGGGTTGGATGAAAAATGGTGTTGATGAAAATTAAAGAATTTTTTAACGATTTAGAAGGTCAGCATAGCATTTTCCGAACTGCTTGATAGTCGATTTCTCTTCAATAGATAGTCGATGTATAAGATCCATTTCGCGTTCTAAAATATTGATGTCATGATCATTTCTACTGATGGAACCACTTTTGTCTTCTTTGGTGTCGGGGAACCGCGATGAATTCAATTTTTAGGCTATTATTTTGTCTCTAGCGTGTAATAAAGCACCCACGTCATATTCGTGGTAGAGAAACGATGCAAATACTCCTCGTTTTTTTTATTAAACTTACCCAAACCAGTTTGATATAGACTGGGATTGTTTCCATAGAGAGCAAATGCGCCACCCCCATTGCGAATAGACTCTACATATACAATTCCTGGGTCAAAATAAAATGTTCGTGTATGACAACTATCTCTCCTACGACTGACGACTTGAGTTGCCAAACATTTGAAACGATATAGTGGATTCGATATAGTGGACTCGATATAGTGGACTCGATATAGTGTACTCGATATAGTAGGCTCGATATAGTGGATTCGATATAATGGACCCGATTTACTTTATTGTCACCGATCTTCATTGTCACTGGTTTTTCCTCTCTTGAACTTATTCACTCAACAACAAATGGTTGCAAACGAAGGACCAATCTTACAAAATATACCGAATGATAGCGTGATATCCAAAATTTCATTTCTTCAACAAGAACATACTGATTGGTTCTCGCTAGTTTCAAAACAAAACTTAATGTCAGAATAGATAAATTATTACTTACAATATACCTATAGACATATGAGACAATGTAACATCAGATATCAAGTGTTATCAGCGTCATGTACGCCTAGGAGTTTGAAACATTTTTCATCCCACCCTCGAACCTTATGACGAATTTTGGGTTACCTTTGTTCTAAAATCACGTTTGAGTTCAGCTAGTTTGTCATTCTCGTTTTCTGTCGAATTAATGCTAACCACTTGGTGTAGGCTGGCATTTTGAGATGGATACAGAATAAAATCCCAGTGAAATTCGTTGAGTATGTGTCAAAGCAGAAACATACCAGGTTTTGTCGTCATGCATGATTGTCCTTTCACCTTTGAGCATCAGTCTCAACTATTTTCTCACCGAAAATTTATTCAAATAGTTCATAAAACATTCACAATTTCACGATGAATTTCAATTGGTCGAAAATTTTGTGCGTTAAGAAAATGAATTATTAAACTGACTTTGCATGTGGCGGGAGTTTTAATGAGATTGTTCATGAGAAAAAACAATAACAACGTACTAAACGTGCCGTGCGCTTTGCAAAACTCACTTTGTGTCAGCCAAGGCTTCAATGAAACCGATTAGACAAGACATGCTGCTGAGAGTTAATCTTAGCAAGCGCTATGCGCAAAGGCCTTTTATTTTTTGAATGACCCTCGTATTTAGCCAGATAAACAAATAAAATAGAACCCTAATTATCCGATCCCAGATTACTCGAGTCTTGCGGTTTAAAATAGTCTACTTAAGTATATTTCACATAAAAAATACGTCATACAGTACTATGATGTATTAGGTATTGCTGGTGAAAAGTTCTCAGGTCTCTTCTTAGTTGTTTTATTTATTCATCCATGGTACATCTGGTCTGGCTTGGTGTACTATACTTGCAATCGGTTTGTCATTTCTCAATTTTTCTAAACAATCTCTTGCAAGGTATTCTAAAGTTTCCTATGAGATTTTACAAATTCTGTAGCTTTTATATCTAACTTCTATCTAGTACTCGTGTCCTCTTTCGTCATCTCCTGTCCTGAATCGGGCCACTGCTTTATAGTACTTGTTGTTACAGTTCAAATATTTTTGTATATCTACCGTCATTATTTTTTTGAATCTAGGGTTAGAATATGTTTTTCTGTTTTAAGAATATAATAATTCACATATATAACTTGGTTTACAGTATTTACTTACATTATTTACACTTATTCGTGTTATCTACAACAGTGCTACTTAAAGTGGTGGGCCGCGGCCCCCTAGGGGGCCGTGGTGTTCCCACAAGGGGGCCGCGAAGAGCCGCAAATATGACATTTAATTATTTTATTATTTAAAAAGGATAAGTAGCTATAACTTTAATGCCACATAAATATTATTCTTCATTATATATAGATTACACTGGTCAACACAATTTTTGCTGACTTACATCTTAGACTTGTTTCTTACTAATTTGGTGCTACTGAACTCAAATATCACATCAGTTTTTGCGTATCACATCAGATTTTTGCTCTACAACAAATACATATTTTCGGCCAAATAATGCTTCTATCGTTTAATTTTAGACGTCGATACTGTAATTGGTACAAATTTGGCGAACAATAAGGACAGGATAAATAATTACAAAATATTCTTGAAATTTTATTTATAGTGAAAGAATGAGAACAGTTTTATGTTAATTACATTTTAATGCATTGGTGTGTTAAAATAAAAATACAAAATAATTTAAGGATTAAATGGTCGTTTGTAAGATCTTCTGGAGTGCACCATTCCCGATAAGTCTCTTTTAATACTCCAACAGTCAGCCATCCCATGTGAATATCCCACCCCACCTTCCTTGATAACGTCTCTCCATCTCTTTTAAATCCTGATGGAAACGTTCACCCTGTTCATCACAAACATCTCCAAGATTGACAGAAAATTTGTCAAGATGACTGTTTAAAAAATGAAGTTTCACGCTCATGTTGCACCCCAGATGAGGATAATTTTCAATCAAATTTTCAACGACCTCCACATAGTTTTCGGTTTACATCCACATAGTTTATTCCCAAGAAAATTTTTGATGAGCGCCACGAAAGACTGCCATGCATTCTTCTCCATAACATCCTTATGTACAGTGAAATGTGGATCATTCACTAATTTTCTAATTTGTGGTTCGTCAAAAATGCCAGCTTTTAGTTTCTCATTACTGAGACTTTGAAATGTTTCAAATATATATTTGAAACAGTCACCATCTTTGTTCAACGCTTTTACTGTTCAAACTGTTTCATTAGACCCAGTTTAATATGAAGAGGGAGGAAAATGATTTTTGTTCGCTCCACCAAAGGTTCGTGTATTATGTTTGGGTCTCCAACATTTAAATCTATTCTCACCGGCCAATTTTTCTGAGCCCAATACTTATTAGAAACCTATTGAACAACAAGTACAAACCTGAACATTTAATGGATGCAGCAGTCATACTAAGTACATTACCCTTGACCTTGCAACCACCGCCGTTGTAAAAAGGTCTATAACAAGTACCTACATGTAAGACGTTCCAACGAAATATATTGGACAACAAGAACGAAATTGAAATTAGTAGACGTATATCAGAACGTGAAAAGGTGAAAAAAGTCAAAATACGATAGAACAAAAATTTGACGTGACAGGCAGAAACTGTTAACATTTTTGAAATCAGCACCTCAAAATTAGTTAAAAACAAATATCAGCAAAAAAAGTTTAAATTTGTTGACCAGTGTTATTGAATGATCTGAACGTAAAAACTATATGTTTGAAAAACCAAATAAATAAATAAATAAATAAATAAATAAATATATTTTAACTAATCTTGGTTCCAAAAACAAAAAATAGGGGGGCCGTGGGTTATTGATTTGAGTTGCAGGGGAGCCGTGACATCAAAAAGTTTAAGAAGCACTGATCTACAACACACTGTAAACGCTATTTGTATCTATTGTACCTATCCGGTAGCCTTTACAACATTTTTTAAAAAAATATTTACTTAACGATCGTAGTTGTCCGTATAATCCGAGTTTTTGACTATCCGAGGTAACTTCGGTCCACATACTACTTACAATCGGGGTTCTACTGTATGTTGGAAACTTAATCCATGACGTTATTACTTAAGACTCGAAAAGTTTGTGTGCCGCTTTGAAATGTGTTTATTCAAGTCACATGTTTATCACCTTTAATTCATATACTACTGGATTATCGTATAGTATATCATTTTTATTAAATTATTTCTTAATCTTCTAAATTAATGGAGCTTAGTATATGGGGGAAATAAATCTGAAAAACTGTTTTTCTGTTCTATGAAGTGTAGGTTTCACTTGTGATTAATGTCAGTGACGTATCTGGGGTTTAGTGTGAGCTATGGCCCACTTGATTAACGATCGTCAGACTCACATGCTACACGATTAGTGATACCTTTTAGATGATATTAATTGTTTATTTTCTTACGTTTTTCACTTCCTTACATCACAAATACTTCAAAGAAACCGGAAAATGAAGTAAAAATTGTGGTACTAATACCAATTAATTAGATCTGTGATATATAAATCCGAAACATGGGCTATTATAAAACAATTTGAAATCGTTCTCGGATGTTTCAATGTTCTATGACATCTATTATTCAATATTTTAGGATGACAGGGAAATAATTGCGGTTTATGATCTTCAAATTCTATTTTAAGTGGTCTAGAACTAATTGATGACTAATGCTTAACTCTTGAGCAATTTCTAGAATTGTTGTGCGTGGTTCTGATTCAACTAAGGCGAGTTGCACACTTATACGACATTTGTTTACATGTCGCTTCATTTCCAACACACGTTCTTTTATGACGACGCACACTAAACAGACATGTCGCAGACGTGCTTGCGACGTGTCGCAAACAAATTGTATACGACACTGCATGTTCGAATTACATACGGCATACTAGGTGTGTAAATTAAGTAACCGGAGTGGCAAAATATCGTTTGATCTAGCAACATTTGGAACGCGGGATTTATAGGAGTGGCAAGTGAACATGTGATACGCCTTCAGTACGAGTTTGAACTCGCTAGAGTAATTTTGTTGTCTGCAGCGAATTTATTTATTTTTTTCGTGAGACAGTGTTTTCTAGTGCGTTCTAAAAATGAGTGACATTCATTTCGAGCAATGGTGTGCTATCAGGTTTTGCTTCAGACTTGGGCACAGTGCAACGAAAACTTTCGCTAAACTTCAGCAGGCCTACGGAGAAAGTGTTTTGTCAAGGACTCAGATTTTTTGGTGGTTTAAGGCATTTTCAGAAGGAAGAGAGTTCCTTTCGCTGCGTGATTCATCTTCTGATTGAAGATGAATCACGCAGCGAAAGGCCTTCATCTTCAAGAACCAATGAAAATGTCGACAAAATCCGGGATATTGTGCGTTCAGATCATCGGTTGACAGTCAGAATGATCGGGGAAGAGTTGAATTTGACTCACATTACCGCGCTTCAGATTTTGACCAATGAATTGGGAATGAGAAAAATTACAGCAATTTCAATAAACGAGTTTTTGACCAGTAAAAACATCCCTGTGGCTCCTGAGCCTCCTTATTCGCTTGAATTGAGTCCTTGTGACTTTTTCTCTTCCCAAGATTGAAAAATCACCTCCAGGGACGTCATTTTTGGACACTCTAAAACATTCAAACGTCCGTAACCGACAAGCTGAAAGCTATTCCAGTATCTGAGTTGCTGCTATGAGGATTTGAAGAACCGTCTCCAGCGCTGTGTGGCTCCCCAATGAAGTTATTTTGAGGGAGACAATATTGAATTGTAATTCTATTCGAATAAAAAAAGAAATAAAAAAATCAGTCCGGTTACTTAATTTTCACACCTCGTATGTCGTTTATAAGTCAGCGAGTACACATCATCGTATAAATTACCATAATGTTATAATTAATTTTTCCTCTGATGTAATAGCGTCCCGAAATTTGGTGTCAGATTTTTTAATAGAAGGACCCACTCTGTCCAAAAGTACTTTAAATGTGTCCCGAGATATTCTATAGAATGACTGAAATTTTTCTGGATCTTCAATCATTTCAATCAACTGAAGAAGTACTGCCGCAACCTTCTTCATCTTCAAAGCTCTCGTCCCTAGCATGTAAATTTTGGAAACACTATTGGTGGCAATAATGGTTCCAAAAATGCTGTTCGTACGTTCCTACAATACCTACAACAAAATAATTGTTTAGTTAACGAGTTTTTTCTGGCTTTACCACTCGTTTTGAACTCGTATAAAAAACTGTTCTTATTTGTTTCTTCTCCTTCTTTAATTCAATAGCCAAATTTGAAGCAAAATTAATAATAAAACCGAAGTCAATGTCACAAAATACAGACCAAAAAATACACTTTAAAATGAGATTATATGAACACGAAGAAATGACAGTTTCATTGAAGGAAATTATGGTTAGAATTCAGAAATCAAAAACTGCAAATATTTACCTAACAAAGAAGGGCATTTGCGTTAGTGGAATGTGACGTAGCGATTTCAGTTTTCTATTATACCAATTATACAAAAATGCTGACTTGATCCAGACTTTTAAAGTTCCATATCTGTAATAGATAGAGCATGTTGAGAGAATGCCTGAGGGTGAGCCAAACAAGACAACCTATAAACAAACTATAATAGGTAGAAGAGCTAAGGACCGCCCATAAGACAGATATGTAGTTTAGGTGGAAAGAGACCTAAAAATATTAAATATATGTAGGTGGAATATGTAAGCTCGAAAGATATTTGATCGAAAGTAGCTTGATAATGTAAGATAACAATAGGTTGTCAAGCAATGGTTGATAATGACAAGCTAGGTCTAATGATGGTTTCTTCATCTTTGGCGAGGTATTAGGAGTAGATCATCCTTTTTTAGCGCCATCACGTGACTTATCCTTTGTAATCGTCTATGCTACTTGCACTACTTGTCACCCTCTCTAACTCTTCCTGAACACTGTAAGATACGCTAACTTTTGGCTCAATACACAAATCTTCCATCTGGTCACTTTTAAAATAAAATCAAATCAGATTTCTTGTATAGAATTAACGCTAGATCTTTTGTTAGCCAAAGAGACCAGAATTTCAAAATGCCTGAGTAGGACACCACCTTTATGAACGGGAATTCTCAATTAAAAATAATAATAATAATCGAAAATCTTTATAATTTAATGATTTATTACATGAATTTAATTAATTTAAAAAGAAATGGACAAATCAATATTTAATATTAGAATTATACCTTTTAATACCTAAAAATAAAATAAATAATAGGTTCTGAAACGCCTAGTTAGGCACATAGGGGGAGAAAAGGTAAGTCCTCCGATTCTATACCGCCGTCTATAGATATGAAGACCATCTGGTCAGTGTGACGTTTCGACCTATTATCCCTGAATAAACAGGTACTCATTTTAAGTATTAAATACTCGAAGCTGAGTCAAACCCAGAGCTGACTGCACAAAGTCGGAGGATGAAAATCTGATAAAAAAAAAAAATAAATAATAATAAATGTACGTATTAAATCCATTTAATACGTACTATTTAATAAGGCAATATGATTGGGAAAAATGCGTCTAGATAGCTATGGAATTAATTTATTTTTAAATTAGAACAGAATTGCCCACTTAACATTTTTCAAAATTGAATTTCAGGCCTACTAGACTTCTTTTTCCCCATTATATTGTACGTAATAAAGAATATTATCCTTTTGTGACGATACATACATTATAAAGTCATAGAAACAAAACTTGCCAACGATCTAGTAATAAGTAATAGTACCATACCAGAAAAGTACATGTACAACATATCAAAGAGAGAAACTCACTAGACGCTGGTGCATCATATCTTTACTTACAATAATGCTACAAGTTACTAGATAACTGAAACGACGAAACGAAAAAATTTAACAAAACAACGTAGGACAAGAAGAACAAATATGTCCAAAGCAGGTTATATTGGGATGGGCAGGATAGTCATTTAAAGTCACCCTACTCTCCTCTTCAAAGAAAGACGGTTTCTCATCTCCGGTGAGCTGATCTCTTTTTGCGAAGTCTTTCCATGATTCGACGAATGTTGAATTTTTCTTCCTAGATCTTAACCATTATATTCTCTTAAATCTTCACTACGTGTTTAATTGTGCTATTCTTAATTGCGCTATACCACTATTTTTAATTACGCTAAAGATTCACTGCTCACTAACCCATATAATAAGTAAAACCAAGAGAAAATCCGTCCATAATTTCTCTTATGCAGTTGAACGTTCATACCAACCGTGACAATTTTTCAGAATTTGTTCATTGTTCATTTCTACATTCATATTTCATTGCCATAACTCAGGCAGCAATACGTTTCCTCCCTTTAGTCCAATAAAATATTCTCTGTACATAGTGACTGTTATGGTAAAGTAGTGTTATGATAACAATCTCTCATAATTCTATGTTAGCAATGAGTTATGTGGTCAGAGTAGCCAGTGGCCGTTGCTCAATGGAGTTACACAGACACAGAGAGGACAGTGAATGCGCTGATGCAATGTACCACAAGATTGATGGCTGCATCCACAGATAATTTCGTTAATAGTTCATGTTAAATAGTTGCTCATACAGTCACTGTACAACAGCTATTCTATAGCTGCCCTCACTATACAACTTCATACTGGATGATTTATATATTTTGGACAAACCGAAAATATTTCAAATTATTGTTGAATACATGGAGCTTCCGAGGTTTACAGCTTAAAACAAAGATAATGATATACAAGGTAGCTGTACTTCATGTACTTCTCCACAGCAGTAGAGCATGGTATCTCTATAGATGACATATAAAAACTCTTTGACCTACTGTTTGTTAACCGTCAGCTAGCGATAATATTGACATTATAAACATGTACTTTTAGTTATTTTGAAGTAGTTATACTGCCAGCTGTGAACTGTCAACTGTCATATCTGTCACGCGAAGAGACGAAAAAGAGTAGAGTACCTACTCTTTTTCGTCTCTTCGCTGACATCCACTGCAGAATTTTGGGATTCTTCCTTCCACCATTTGCTCAAAATCTATATGGCATAACAAGTGGTCTAGGGAGACGCATAATCTCATTTTTCTATTTTGCATTCATAAGAGAGTCACCAAAGAGCACGTGAATAAAATGATTGCAATAGACTCTATTGCAAGACTCTATTTTTTGCAGGATACTGGAATCTACAAAAATGGCGACTAGAAACGTAAAAGTAACGACCCACTTGTTTTATCCTATCCAAACATTGACTATCATCATGGCAATCCTTACCTTTATTGCTTCAATTTGAAATAGTTCTATGGAGTCACACCGAACCATTATCTCAGGATAGTGAGCTAGAAGTTTCTTCACCTTCCTGGGACTCTACTTCTTTCTACTGCTTTGTACAATATTCTATAGAATACGCCGTTTTATTTATGTTTATTATAAAAATATTATATTTATTTGAAGAATACAAGAATCACGGGAAAAACTTCAAAATGAGAAACGGAAGAATTTGTGGCTAACAAAGGAGTAAGGCAAGGTGACGCATTGTCCGCAACTTTATTCAATTTGGGTCTCGAATATATTACCAGAAATTTCAATAAAGGAAATATTAGGACAGGAGAAAGTTAACTTATTGCATATGCAGTAGTATTAATTGCAAAAAATAGGAAAATATTGGAAAATATGGTGCAGTAAATAGTTAAAGAAGGAGCAAAGATGGGCATGATAATAAATTAAAATAAAACGAAAATGATGAGCATAGGAAAAAAAGTAGAATCAGAAGTAAAAATATGAAAAATTTAATTTTGAAATGGCAGATAATTTTAAGTATCTAGGAGTGTGGATATTAAACACAGCAGAAAGAAAAGGAGAACTAAGAGATAAAATATTAGCAACAAATAGAGCTTACTATGCGAATAAAAAACTCCTAACTAGTACTATACTGACAAAAACAACAAAACTGAACATATACAAAACAATAATAAGACCAATATTACTATATGCAAGTGAGACACTCATATTGTCAAAGAAAGAGGAAGAAGAATTCAGAATAGCTGAAAGGAAGATATTAAGAGCAGCACTTGGACCAGTAAAAATTGGGGAGAAGGAATATAGGCAGATTTATTTATTATTTATTTATTTTTTTATTTTACATCGGCCTATTTCTGCAACGAGGCTAATCGCCGATGCTAGAGGGCGAGCTCCTACACCTGGATGAGGGTTGAATGATTGTGAAATGAGAGAAACGTAAACAAATTATTCTCACCCGAATAATATCACCAACGGAGAATCGAACTACCGACCGCAAAATCCAGACTGTTTTCCACCAGTCCAAACTACAGTCCAAACTACACGATTTAATGCGCTCGGCCACTCCGTTGGCGGAATATAGGCAGAGAATGAATCATGATATATTAGACATACTGGAAGGGGTCGATGTAGTAAGAAAAATGAAGCAACAAGCAACGTGTAAGATGGCTTGAGCATGTATGGCGAGGAGAAGAAGCATCTAGCATATTCAGCGTTACAGTGGGAACCAGGAAGGAAAAGAAAACAGGGAAGACCTAGATGCAAGAAGTAGAAAGATCTGAAAAGGGCCGGAATAACGAAATGGAGAATTAAAGTTAGGAACAGACAAATATGGAGAGAGATTACAAAGAAGATTTAATGCCAGATATAGTAATTGATACATCCTAAAAAAGAATTTAGAAAGCCCAACAGGGCGGCGTAACCCTGTAGGGGTGTTTAGCCATTTATAATTATTATTATAAAAATTAAATAAAAATATTAAATATAAGTATTATGTTTATTTTTGTATCAAATATAAATTTTCCATAAATATTTCTTCTGTCTTCTCAAAAATTCATTCTCTCTAGAGGGAATTTTCCAAGGAGCAGTTTCTTTTATTATAGCTTCAATTTCCATTTTTTTGTTATATTCGATCCATTAGATACTTCCCATAGGAAAATATCTAAAACATTCAGATCAGACAAATGATGAAGCCATTAAATTTCTGCATTCACTGGAAATTATTTGTTTATTAAAATTGTTCTGGGAGTTTCATAGTTTGATTGGAATGTTTAGTTTTATTTTCATCGACACGTGTCTCTGCTAGGGATCATGATAGGTATCGATGTTCGATATTTTTAGATTTTTAACAAACTTTCTTTTTGGTCCGATATATTTTTCTCGATGTTTCCGCTAAAAATAAATATAACATATATTGCACGAAAATTAATGTAGTTGAAGTAATAACTTTAATTTTTGTGTTCTTTCTAAGTTTGAGTTAACTAATACATTACCATGTATTAAATTATCTATTATCTGTATCTAGATACTTTAAAGAATAGTATCTTTTATCTATAATGAGATTAATTAAAATAATATTATCTGGCGAAATACTGCTCTACTTTATATGTCAATGTGATTCTCATAGATTTAAAATATGGTTTAATTATCTTGTAACTGGTTTTAAAAGTCTCCCCACTTATCTTTAGTGCATAGGTATATTAAGAAGGTATTTTCAACCCCATTACATCTTCTGTGTAATTAACATTTCACAGACTTGAAACTAACAATTCTACAAAATATGTCTAACAGTCATTACAAGTGAGGAATGACAGCAATGTTACTGTAACGAATGTAGGTGGAATAAGGGAAAGGAAGACACGAGGAGGTGAGATCGTCCCGGAGGATTGTAATTAAATCCCAGAGGCGACAGAGTAGCGCCTCTCGCTGACTTTACGTCAACTAATGAAGTGTCGCTACCTGATGGCGCAAAATATCAATAATTAAAAATATCGACTAGATTTTTTAGTCTATTTTTCAATATAATCTAGAAGATTTAAATTAAAAATTTATTTAAAAATAAAAATATGCTACCGGTAATGAAAACTTGACCGAGATATATTTAATTCTTTACCTGGAGGCAACAATTCTAAACTGATATAAGGTGTCAAAAATTTTAACTTGGATTTTACTGCTACAAAATTTTTCTTTAATTTGGATATTCACAAAAGAAAATGAGACTGGTACGAATATATATTTCTCGAATATTTTAGAGCAGCAATAAGTAATATTGATTATTAGGGCGTTGCAAACTCATGATATTTTTTACAATTTTCTTTTTATTTATATAAAATAAATGGTACATTGTATTTAACCAAACCATCAAAATATTGGCCATCTGAATCTATGACTTTCTGCCATCTGTCAGGCAGCAAACGAATCCCGCGCTGAAAGAACGTGTCATCTTGTTGAACTTTGTTGTCACCAATCCAATCATGCACCCATTTTCGGGCATCTTCGAGATTCGCTTACTAGACAACGCATACTGCATCGATCTGAATAGGTGGTAATCTAAAGGGACAATGTCTGGTGAGTAAGCAGTGTGAAGGAGGACTTCTCATTCTATGTCTAAGAGTGCCTCCTTGGACTCTTTGGCAACATTTGATCTGGCGTAGTCATGGAAAAGGATTATGCCTTGGGACTTTTGGGAAGAGGAATAACTTTTTATAATGTAACGGTTCTTTGTAAGTTGGCTGGCATTCAGTATATTTCGCTCGAATTTATTTCGTTCGAATTTTAAGCGATTTTTGTAATTCGATTTTCTTTATTCCAGTGAATTAGAAGATAGAATTAATTGAAGAACAGTGTAGCTATGTGAAATTTTGTTTTAAATTTGTCTTGAAAATATCTTTTGAAGAAAACTTTAAAGAATTGAATGTTTAAAACTGTTTGAGCATTTTGAAGATGGTAGAAATCCAATCAATGATTACAATATACCAAATAGATCTTCAATTTCTAAATCCGACAATACGATTTTCTTAATCCCACTGATTTTTAAGATGGAAATCTCGGAACATTTTTAGAACCAACAACTGAAGAAAATACTCTTAGTCGAATTGTCTGCTTTAAATGTTTCGGGTATTCAATTCAATTAGAGATAATGAGGGGGAAGGCCTTCATTTTTAAAACCAACAAAGTTGTTATCCAGGTTCGCGAATTATATATATTCATCCACGTCGAAAGTCGATGACGGTGCTTCGTTAATAGCTAAGGAGCTACTATAAAGTCCTTCGCAAATGAGATTGTTCATGGCTGTAGATCCCGACACGAGAATTGAAAACTCTTCTGCATACACAACAAAGGTGATCAGCTACTGTGTACGATATTCTTAGAGCACGTTTTTCTTTTCTTCTGTCTCTAACGATTTCTGCACGCTCCATCCTTTTCCTTTTCAAAGATATGTATTGCTTTAGAGGTCAACTTTCTTCATCCAAGATTATTTTTAGCTGTTTTTCGCAGGGAGAGTTAGTTAAATTGCATATTCTAAAAATAATTTTGACGGAATTCTTACACATTTTGCAAGGCTCCTGCGGGTTACTATAACGATATTCCAATTCTGAGTATAGGATCTGTTTAGGCAACCAACCATCTCCAATTCGGATAACATGAACTACCCATCTTAAGTTATTTTTTATATACCAGTACTTTATGGCTTAGGATATCTTCTAAATTAGATACGTAATCTTTCCACTTAATTTTAAATATTGTTCTCAGTGATCTCTGAAGGAACTTTTCAAACTGGTGTATCGTCTATAGAAACACCACTCTTCACTTTCATTCAAAAGTATTGGCAGAACTACAGTTTTGTGTACCGTAATTTTGGTTCTGTATTGTCACCTACGTATGTTCCATGCAGAATTTTGGAGACCGCTGATAGCAGTGACGGGTGATAGCCTTTCACATAGTTCTATCCATAATGTATTTGGATGTTAAAATACTTCCTAGATATTTGTGTTAACCTTTCGCTGTGCTGTACTGTAACATTGAAATTTTAACAGTTTTCCTGGTTCGGCACTATCACTGTCTTTTCAAGATTAATAGTAAGCCCAAATTTATTCAATGAGTCAGCAAAAATATCTATTGTTTCCTGTTTGGATGGTGAGTGATCTACTAGGGCACAATCATCTGCGTATAACAGATTATTGATAATGCTAGTACGAACTTTCCTCTTACTGTTAAAGCGTGAGAATTTTAACATCACCACCCTCAAACTGGAAATTGATTTGTTCTCTACCCTTTTAGTTATTGAAGGCAGTGTTCAAAATACTCGCGAAATAATTCGTAACAATCGATAATTGATTGTTCGGAAGGTTGCTGAATGAGTAAGAATACTATGCGGGTCTTGTCATTACATTTTGACTAACGTCAACAATCAGAACAACGCATCAGCTCACTTTAAGAAACTTCTATTGCATCAGCTTATACTTCCTTTTTTCACCAATTTTGGCAAACCGTAATGTCATGAACTAACCATAAACTTACTCTTTATTCACCATATTCCTCACGCTTGACCCCGTGTCACTGTGAACTGTGAATTTTTTGTGTCCCTAAAACTGCTGAATTCGTCTAAAGAATGCTGTTTTCAAACATATCGGGATACATTAAAATCACCTGAATTGGTCCGTGCTTAGACCAATAAACAAGATGGGCAGCGCATTCCATATGAAATCCACAACAGAATGTATTACCAACATTAATCTACGAGGGGCAAGGGATAATGAACGGAAAGCAAAAAACAGCCTCATTAAAATTACCTTTTAACTTACCTATAGAGCAATATACCACTTTTATTCATATAATGTATACCATTATAAAGTATTTATGTTTCAAAACTTTCCAAAATACACAAACAAATTGTTTAGCACGTTCAAATATAAATAAACACGTAAAGGAATGGTCTTTGTGTATCTTCGTAAATATTCGGGAGACAATGATTTAGTCTAGGAAAATACACGTAGAACTCGATGTACACTGGTTCCATTTACGCCAATTCATTTTTACGCCTGTGCTGAATTAATTATCTTACGCCTGGGATTCCCCGATCGAGAAAGTACCGCGACAACTGGACTGGACAGCGCTCCAGTATCAACGCGTAAAGCATCCTTCTACACTATCTGGCGTATCTGGCGTATATCTACTTTAGTGATTCGTAATTAAGTTTGTTTATTTGTTTTTATAATATGGGTATTTTTTTGCATACGCATATACAAAATAATACAGTTAAACAAATATCTTGTGTGGCGCCCTAATTGCCCCAGTCTAAGTAAGGTAGACCTCGAAAGACCACCAGCAGAAGGGTGTAATATTGCATGAAAAAGCGACGATGTGATACGGAAACGCACCGAGTTGAGCACCTGAGGAAGACATGGACGATCTAGAGAAAAGGGAAGGGGATATAAACTCTTCTGCTTCTAGGGGTTGCTCTAGGAGACTAACACAAGGGAAGACTAACATATCGGTAGCCTAAACTGATAATATAACAATATTAATTATATTAAACACAAAATTTACAAATGTTAAATTTTAATTAAAAATAAATCCGAAAACGGGATCGAGAGACCAGCGGGTGCAAACAAAAAATAACAAGTACACGCAGAGGCGGTAGCTTGCACAAAAAAATATAATTTTACAACAAAAAAAAATATTTATATATATATATATATATATATATTAAATAAACAATGAATTTGAGTAGATGTAAAATTGGAATGCACTTACAGTAGATGTTTTCCTAATAAATATTTAGAATATTTATTTCCAACTTTACATCGGTGGCACTGGTGTCCCAGAAAACAGGTTCCTGGTTCCTCGGATGGTTCCTTGGAAGGTGTAGACACGCACAAATAATTTAAATGATAAAACAAGCAGGTGTAAAATCACTTAAACCGCGATAGAGACGCGTAATATAACTTAGAAAACTGTTAATAATAATATCGGCAGGCAATCTATTCTCTGAACTTGTCAGCATTGGAATGGATTAGTGAGTTGTGTAATGTTGAATCAGGCAAGTTGCGGCACTCAACATTTTTAAGAAACACAAAAAGATTTTATGTTTTGAATTGAATAAATTTGAGTTTAATTTAATAATAGTAGCGGCCTTACGGGCGCTACACCATGTCTGAGAAGAGGAGAAAGGAAATGTTAGCTTAAGATGGACCTAAAAGGGCTAGAATTTCTCCCTTGAGAAAAAGATGAAAGTTATTAGATGGAAAAAGGGGGAAACATCTCAATGTCTGCAGGATAATGCTTCAATTGTTACTACCATTATGAAACATGCAGATAAAATCAAACAATCTGCTCAGTAAACTACAGGAGTAAACGCTAAGTACGAGTCAACGAGTACTAAGTCAAATAAAATAGCGTTATAGACACCTTTTATGTCTTGTTTATTTACTTGGAACCTAACCCTATACTCTAACTATAAATTAGGTTCATTTTACGCCAGTTCGGTTTACGCCGGTTCGTCTAAGACCGAAATTGTATATCGAGTTCTAACAGTATAAATAATGTTGGAGACGCATTTTAATGAAAACAACAGTGTCCATCTTGGATATTGGTCTGAGGTCCCGTGTGACATATTTTGTTCGAAAAGTGAAGAGTTCGTTATAGAATGTGTATCTATAAGTGGAAAAGATGCTGACAGCGATGTTTTACTGTAGAAGGGTGCTTGAAGGTTCTAATTTAAATGTAAAATAATTTCTTAGTGATAAAATTTTATGACGTTAGTCAACGAACTTTTTGAACAAATCCCGTAAGTTTTATTTTAAAGAGAAAACTAATCGATAGTTCTCAACACGCTTTCAGCCATAAAACTATAATGTTAAACCATTAAATTTCCTGACTACTCATCTACTTCCCATTATCTATTAACATTTTAGCAGATTATGTAATAATCTGATATGAATGATATATAGTTAGAATCTCAATGATCGCATACCAGAAAATCTATTCGAATTGGCCCATTAAACATCATAGTACAACATTCAATATTGTGTTGAATGTTACTAATAGCGGGCGCATTCCGTACTTGCAAATATTTGTTACAAATATCAGCTAAATTACTACTAAAACCTACCTATATTCTGACAATAACAAACCGTTTTGGTTTTGTAATGTTAGTTTTAAATATATGTTATGTACAAAAATAAATGTTATTTGTTAACTCGTTATATTTGATGGCCAATCATTTTGATATGTTTGATTATCTATATATTCAAGTATAAAAGACAATTTACTACAAAACTAGTTGATTTTGACATGTTAAAATAAAACTGAATCATCTACGAACTGGACTTGGTCGATTCGATATGTTTCTCCAAAAAACGTATAATATCGTCTTTCTTATACACGATCAATGGTTTTATCCTTAAGTAAGTTGATAAAGTAAGAAATCTTGGAGTTACTTTTACCAGTAGCGTTTCTTTAGAGAAGCATATATAGTGCATTTGTAATAAAGCAACTCGGATGCTAGGCTTCATTAAAATGAATACTTCTGATTTCACCAACCATGTTGCCATTATATTAGTCAGGAGTCACCTCGAGTATGCAAGTTTGGTGTATCTAGAATTTGGAAAAAATGCTTATACAATTATGTCCCATATTTTGACAATTTGCCTTCTGACGGTGAAAAATTTCAGATGTTACGTTGCTAATATCATCTGAGTTCCCGGGAAACTTTAGGGCAAGAAGATACTGTTATGAATATGGTTCTACAAGGTAGGACACAAACAAAGTAAGGCAAGGACCGTGAAGCCGTCTAGGGACCAATAGTGACAGCGAAAACGTATGGAAAGAATTAAGCGACTATATGAAACGCGTTACTTGCGGTTGGGTGTCAATCAGTTCCATTCATTCGAGTCGGTTAGTTAGTTAGTTACACAGCAACGAAGGCTATTTGCTCCTAACACAGCCCAACTATGTTACTAGAATATTTTTAACTTAATCAATTGAACAAATAAAGATATTCAAATAGAATTAAATCTAAACAAAATTGTGTTCAAATATTTAAACAGACCAATTACGTTGGTAAGAGGCTTTAGAGGAACCAGTTATCATCATATATCAAGGGCTATAAGAAGTAACATATAAAAAAAAGGAGCAAATCGTCACACATAAAGTAATAAGTTCAATTTTCCTCAGGGAAGGTATGAGCCTGTCCATAATCTTGTGGAGTTCATATTAATCCAGATATTCCAACCATATAAAACATATAGAGGAGAGGTTTGTTAAGTTCCTACTTTACAAATCGTGCATCAATTACACCTTGCTGTCTTGTGATCAACGGAGACAATTAGTCGGCATTGAGTTACCTCGATTGAAGTGGGATATGGGCGGATTCTGCCTACTTCATAAACTCATCAATGGAGTTATTTCTTCACTGGAACTTTTAAGACGGACACAAATAAGGCTACCTATTCCAGGCACAGGGCCTGCTACGGAAGTGTTGTCACCATTAACATGTCGTCTATATAATTTGTCTGTTGCAGTGTTCATAACACAGCAGATATTTATTGTTCAACAATAGTCGGGTTTAAAAGAAGGATTTTTAAAGACCTTAGTCAAGACGACATTATTTATTACTTGTACTTTTTTATTGTAAAATTATTTTCCTATTTCCTATCTTCTAAGATTGTCAATTCCTTATAGTCTAATGGTCAGTCATTACAACCACCCTATCTTCTGTGATGGATGATGTTTATGATGTTAGTTTAACGTAACATTAGAATAGGTAATATTACAATATATTATTATATGATTTAGTTTACTAAGGTTATTGTTCTTTATAGCACCTGAGGAAGCTAACAATGGTTTACCGAAACGTTGTGTTTCTAAAATATACGTATTGTCCCAAAAGCTGAGTGACTCTTTTTCTTCCTCTTGTCGCAAAATTATTGTGAATTATTTAGGTTTAGCGCTACGTACAACCCCCAGAGATTATTAGTTTCTTATACAAAACTAACAATCTGAAATAAAATTAGTGACAATCTATACATTAAATTTTGCACAGAATTTTTATCTATCTAATAGGATATTTTTGATTGTTGAAAACATATTGTAAAAATATTATTGCTCAATAACTTACTAATAGGTAGCACACAACAATGTTCTGTAATTTTTTAAATATATTTGTGGGTTTCAAATATTTTTATATTTATATATTTTTGTGTAGAAATGTTCAAATAATACGACAATATTTTTTTCGACATGATTGTTTATAGTATAGAGCCTTCGTCGAAAAATATTATACTTGATGATAATGGAATGCTACTTGGTATAAGTATTCTTTACATAAAATTAATCATTTTTATCCGCAGCATCTATATTAAAAACCGCGGCAGAATCGAGATGGCGGCAAAAGTAGATTACCAAGTACAATAACTATAAGTAATTTTCACAATAGAACAAATTATGTCCAAACATATTTGTAGAATGGAGCTTTAGCTACAATTTGCCGCATGGTACACAAATATGCGTCGAATTGTTTACAAGATGGCGTCTATAACGCAATTTGTTTATTTACAATTACATGACAGTTCTTTTTACAATTAAAAATATCCTATTAGATAAATAAAAATTCTCTGAAAATTTTGATATATAGATTGTTACTAATTTTATTTTAGGTTGTTAGTGTTGTATAAGAAACTGTACGGTTATGCGCTTCCTAAACCTGAAAATACTAATTCCTTAATAAATTTATAAATAAATAAATAAAATTCTCTTTTTCATCTTTGTGAAGGTAGGGCGCCAAAAGGAAATTTCTAAAGCTAAAATTTGTTACATTACAAGTTTGTTCGATCTGCACATCTTCACTATTCCATAGATATTAATTGCACTATTTTCTAGTTTAAAGTTCTACGTCAATATAGGTTTGCACTTGAGTATCATGAGCTACAGTTTTGATCTATGATAGTCTACCAACACTATCCATTTGTCTCATTTGAATGATATCTTTTTAGTTTGTCCCCAGACTTGCCTTCAATTCCTGGCAAATGGTTCTTTTCCAGGTTGGCGTCGGATCCTGCTCTCTTATTTCTGGCTAAATTTAAATTAAGAGCTTATATTGTTATATTTGTAGTTGGTTTCCTCGGATTATGTTCTAACCATTGGCATTTTCTATTTCTAATTGTGTTTTTGATTCATTAGTTTTTAGCAGATGTACCAAAAATTTATGTGCTAGCCACCTAAATAAGTGGAGCTATTCTCAACACGCAAGCTGTATCTACAATCTTCCTTATAAAACAATGGAATATAGAGTGTTATTAGGTGGTAACAATAAAATATACGAATTTTTCTTATGATTTTGTATATTTTTTAACATATTTCAATTTTGGAAGTATACCAACTATCTATCAAAAATATTACTTAAATATCAATACCACTAGTCTCTACAAGTATACCAAAGGTATACCACAGTTGCACCACTGACAACTTTTCTGGGTATAGCATCGTTTAGTCCAGATTAGTCCAGGTATCATTCAACTAAATCATTCTATCACTACACTGAATTCAAATAACCCGGTTACACTACTGAACTCAACCACCTATCTAAATCAACTCTGAAGTCGATTGCATGGAGTAACACAGGTTTGATTGTATTACACATTTTAATTCAGTGCATGCAGTTGGAGAATATCTGGGAGAGATTATGGACAGGCTCATACTTTCCCCAAGGGAATTGAACTTATTACTTTATGTGTGATGATTTGCTCCTTATTTTTATGTTACTTCTTATAGCCCTTGATATATAATGATAACTGGTCCCTTTAAAGCCTCTTACCAACGTTATTGGTCTGTTTAAATATTCGAACACAATTTTGTTTACATTTAATTCTATTTGTTCGAGCAAGTTTAGTTTACTATGTAACTGTATATATTTATTTGTTCAATTGATTTTAAGTTAAAAATATTCTAGTCAAATAGGTGGGCTGTGTTAGGATCAAATAGCCTTCGTTGCTGCGTAACTAATTAACTAACCGACTCGAATGAATGGAACTGATTGACACCCGACCTCAAGTAACGCGTTTCATATAGTCGCTTAATTATTTCCATACGTTTTCGCTGTCACTATTGGTCCTTATAAGGCTTCACGGTCCTTGCCTTACATTGTTTGTGTCCCACCTTGTAGAACCATATTCATAACAGTATCTTCTTGCCCTAAAGATTCCCGGGAACTCAGATGACATTAGCAACGTAACATTTGAAATTTTTCACCGTCAGAAAGCAAATTGTCAAAATATGGGACATAAATGTATAAGCATTTTTTCAAAATTCTAGATACGCCCCTGTTTTAACGCCTCATTACATTCCCTTTCACTTAACAAAATTTATCACATGTTTACAAAAAGTGAAATTTATTATGACGATAAATAATATTTTTTTAAATTTAATTCTTTTTCCCAAACAATTTCGTTATGCCACATAAATAAAGTGTAGTACACTTGTAGTGAAATAAAAACATTTGGTTGAATTTGCTGAGTACAGGACTGGAGCAGTGGTTATGGCCACTTGATGTCTTCTTTTCTAGTGCTATGTGACCGTAAATCTCTACCGGGATTCTTACATAATGGCGCCTTGTGAAATGTTTTCTAAATGGCCGGTCTTTGAGAAAATCGGACAAATACTATTGACTCAAATTGTTGATAATAAAGACGTAGGACATTTTTGGAAAAGTAAAGCGATCTAAGAGAGCTTTTAAGGATAATTGTTGACAAGATTGCAGGACATTGCTTTTAAAACCTAAACGATTTTTTTGTATTATTTTTTTATAAATAATAATAGGTTTCTAACGCATAATTGGCGTATGAGAGTAGATAAGATAATTTTTCAGTTTCTAGTCCTCAGGAATGATATGTATGTATATAGTAACGTATCGATCGGTTCTGTTATCCCTGTACAATAGAACCTCATTGTAAATCAGTATTAAATACTTCAGGCAAAGTCGACCTTTGAGCTATCTGCACAGTATCAGATGAAAAAAGATGAAAATGCAGGATTGGACAATTAATGCACGCGTCGCTTGGTTGTTAATTTTTTCCATTATCCTTTTTGATCCAGAACTTTACTATTCCTACTAAATAAATTACTGAATTTCAGCTAGAACTATTTAAACCCAATCACATATATTTAAAAAAAAAGATTTGTTTTCCTTCTTAAGTACTGTCATAATCTGTCCGGGATTTGAACCCATATCTCATATTCCATAGACTAGTGGTTCCCAACTATGGTACGGGCTTGTTCGTTCAGGGATAAGCGAAAAAAAAAAAAATAATAATAAGAAAAATAAATAAAGCTTACTTATTTAATCCTAAAGCCATTTTACCATTTTCTGGTGTCAGGCTGTTAGCTTTTGAGTACAGGTATCCCCCGACTTAACACCAAGTTCCGTTCCGAAGGGTTGGTCGTAAGTCGAATTTGGTCGTGAGTCGGGAAATTTACAAAATATGTATACATATCTTACCCCCCCCCCTAATCATGGTTTTAACTTCAATATATGTTAAATCCCGAGTTATTGACTGCAAATACTTGAAAAAAGGCGATAAAAATAAACAAAATTGGTCTTACCTGGAGAAAAAAACACAATTTTTATTTGAAGACTGGAAGAAAATAAAGTGCAAGAAACGTTAGAAATCATAGAAATATAAAATTTAAAAAAACGTACATTGCATATAGGAATATTTTTATTTTATATAAACTTGGATTTTCCGAGTTCAGTGGCTTTTATGCTTAGAAAGGATGCTTGTCATAAAAAGGGGCGTAATTGAAGTACATAGTTTTTTTTCTTTTTTTTGTTTTCGGACCTTTGCAGCTAAGTCTTGGTCTGGAGCTATTTACTGTTTTTTCGAAATTTTGTATATAAGTTTTTATGGTATAATTCAATTTATAATCTATTATTATAATTTTATTTTGATTTGTGAGCTTTCATGGCAGATTTTATGTTTGAATTAATTATTATTTAATCGTATCTTTAGATTCCGAACCCTAGTCTCATGACGCTAACTCCCTCAGTGAAAAACACAATTTTGGATTTTTTTTTTTAAAGGACGGGGATGTTGCTAGTGAGGGCCGTCACAGCAGGACCGCGAGTACATTGGGAGGGGGCTGGTCTTACAAAAGAGAATGCCGTTAGTAATGCCTGTCTACCCTATGCCATAAGATTTTGGATCGGAATACTTGAGATACGTTAATCAGGTTGCGATTATTATTTATACATATAGGTTACAGTTTTTTTAGTACATAGTTAGTCATAAAAATAATTTTACCTGCAGCATTGCAAGTGAATTTGATCAATATTTGTTTGTTTTTTAGGTTTTTTTGTTTTTTTTATAAAAAAAATAAATTTTGGTCGTAAAGTACGGTACGGTTGGTAAAGTACGGGAGTTCGTAAGTCGGGAGGTCGTAAGTCGGGGGATACCTGTATTAATTTTGCGGTGTCCTTCTCCATGTTTCTTTCTATCTTGTGTCAAAGTCTTTGTTTCTTTCCATTTCATTCAATTCCGTCTTGCCACGTTCTTCTTGGTCTTCCTCTGAGCTTTTTTTTTCGGGGGCCTTGCTTCAAAAACTATTTTTAGGGTTTTGTAGGTATGACCAAAAAACCCTTATACCGTCATTTTGTCGTCTGTCTGTCTGTCTGTCTGTCTGTCTGTCTGTCTGTCTGTCTGTCTGTCTGTCTGTTCGGTCAAAATTGTAGCCAAACGGCTAAACATAGAGAGTTGAAATTTGGCATGCTTATACAACTCGTTGACCCGCACATAGGAAAAATACTAAAACATCTAAAAAACATATCCCTCTAAAAATATAAACAAATATGTGCTCATCGAAAAAAAAATATTTTTTTTAAATTCTGAGTAGGGTATCAAATGAAAGCCCTTAGTACGTGGATTAACGATCAAAATTTTATTTTTGCAAAATAAATTATTTTGATGCGATTTTTGCCAAAATTGTGCAAAAAAAATTTTGTCCCACACCCTGTAGCCCAGATGGTTTAAACTAAAAATCTGAAAAAATTCTAAGTAATGTACATTGGTGTGAACCGGAATAGTACAACAGGAATTTTTGATCAGATTATGTTTTCGGAAAATAACGCATTTTTTGTGTTTTTAACTAAAATATGTTAACTATTTAATACGTTGTGTAACATATCACAACAATAACTCTCGTGGCGTGGTTGGATTCGTCATGCGCTTAATAATATAAGTTAACTTGCAAACTAGGGTTCGAATCCTGTTGATTTTATTTTTTATTTTTTTTTTTGCATTTTTATTTTGTTTAAATTATTTTGTTAAAATTCTAGTTATATTTGGTAAATAGTGCATTTAATTTTTAAAAGCGTAAATTTAATAACCAGTGGAAAGTGTTGAAATTATAATTTAATTGTATGTTTGACGAAATCAAAGGGCGGGACTTATGATGTAAGCAACCAATGGAAGCCATAGGTGCAATTTTCAAAATCTTAATGAACTTTGCTATATAAAAAAAATACTGCATATATTTAGAAACTCAAATAATGGTATTAGGCATTCGAATTAAAATTCATAAAAAAATATTTTGACATAAAATTTGTTTTGGCATCCCAAATAATCATCGTTCAGTTACTAAATACCTGCAAAACCCAGAAATGTGTGAAAATTCACACTTCACATCAATTTTTGCTTCTCTTTTATGGTCCGTTCTACATACATGTCCATACTACTTCACCTTAGTTTTATTAAATGCTTTGTTAATTATTTACAGTTACATATAAATGTAAAAAAAGAGCGATTTTATAAATTCTTAAAAAAGATATTTCTAATATGAGGGGTACAATTTTGAGAAATGAGCTGCCAAGGAGGTACGCAAGTCCAAGAAGGATATTATTCTTTTCTTAGCTTCCTGCGGAACTAGATTATGAATTATAGTGAATTTTAACGACTGATTGAAGCATTTGATCAATCTGTTTAGCAAAAACCCACTCCAATCGGTATAAAATGAGCTCGTGACAAGATAAGAAACGAATAATAGAAACCACTATCATAGGCAACTGTTTAACCACAGAGACAGATGTAGCTCTATGAATTAATATTAATATTCGCTAAATCTTTTCTCAACTCTCTTCTTATATTTGTGAGATCTTCGTGCAGGGTTACGAATGTTTTTTTTTTTTTTTTAATCTTCTGTACTATTATGTTTTATTTACCATCAAGGCTTCTTTCATACCTAACACGCATTTCAATGTTTCCGTGTCTCATTACTATGTCATAGCCTCTTATTTCCTGTGTAATATCTTTTTCGAGGTGAAGAGTCTCCTATATGTGAGACGTGTAACACAGATTTGTATATATTACACATTTTAACTTAGTGTGTACAGGTCGAGGATGTCAGGAAGAGGTTAGTCCTGTGCCATGACCTGTCAGTTGCTTGCGAAATTACTGTTTTATTTGTGGTCTTACACCTTATTTTCATGTGTTCTATTTCTAGGCTGTGATATTCGATGGTAATTGGCGCCTTTGCAGCCTCTTATCATCACCCTGTGTTAAAATTTTTCGAAGAAACTTTTTCTTATTTATTTGTATTTGTCTGTGCAAGATTTTTTTTATTGGGTATACGTATAAGATTTTATTTATTTATTTATTATTTTATTTATTGTTTTTAATATGTTGTGTTGTCATTTAGAAGAGCTGTGTTAGGAGCAAATAGCCATCATTGCAATGCGCCAAAAATTTTAACTAACTAACTAACTTTCCTGTGTAATACTAGGTTCTGAGTGCTTGAATATCTTCTTTCTCGTGGTTTCTCAGATTACCATTGATTTAGATGACCAAATATTTAATAATGGTTTGGATAAACAACTTAGTAGATTTTCACTGTTTTTATTTAAGGGGGGGGGGTATGGTCAGAGCAGCACATTTTATACCCATTTTCAAGATTTTTTTTTAGATAACTGTTAATAGTAACTTGATTGGGATAATACATACAGTAAAGAACAACCTTTGAAGAGTATCCAAAAAAATTTTTATTGAAAAATATCGAAAATTAAGCTCGTGACATGAATTTGAAATTTTCGTTCAGGACAAAGAGTTGATTTGCGGTGAGACACATAACTAATGACTGGATCATCTAAAACAAAAAAACCAAAAATATTTCGTTAGTTTATGAGTTTCTTGAGGTAACGCTGTCGAGTTTTTTCAAATATCTAGATTATTTAATTTTTGGTATAAGTTTGAAGTCAAAAAAACGAAAAAAACGGAATTTTTTTTTTCGAAATTTCTGTTTTCAGTTGTAAAAAATTCCATAAAAAAAATAAAAAGCAAGAAAAAAAAAATATCTCGACAGTGTTACCTCAAGAAACTCATAAACTAACGAAATATTTTTGGTTTTTTTGTTTTAGATGATCCAGTCATTAGTTATGTGTCTCACCGCAAATCAACTCTTTGTCCTGAACGAAAATTTCAAATTCATGTCACGAGCTTAATTTTCGATATTTTTCAATAAAAATTTTTTTGGATACTCTTCAAAGGTTGTTCTTTACTGTAGGTATTATCCCAATCAAATTACTATTAACAGTTTTCTAAAAAAAAATCTTGAAAATGGGTATAAAATGTGCTGCTCTAACCATACCCCCCCCTTAACTCCTTCTAGTTCATCCCATTTTCAAAACATTGAGATAAACTTACAAAATTAAAACTTATAAACTGTTTATAGGTAAAAATTCTGCAAAGAAAAAAAAAAATCTATGAGGGAAGTGCTAGAAAGTCGATCATTTCATTGAGGGTTATTCCTTGTTTAGTTAGTTTCGTAATTCGTGCGCCTCCAATAAATTTAATTTGGGACCTTTTTGTTGCACGTGAATAGTGTTTCTTCTCGTGAATTCTTTGTCGAGAATTTCTCGAGAGAAAGTTATAACTCTCATTTTTCATTTCTCGAGAAATATAAAATTTTCTCGACGCCACGTTAAACGTATTGTGCTTTTATAAAACTATTTTAAGAAAATATAATGTTTAGTGAGTCACTGATTATAATTTAATTTTGATAAAATTTTTCTTCTGTCTCCCGCAACGCAACTGTGGCAAGAGATAAGAAGCGATTTATAATATTTAGCTAATTAGCATTTATTGTTACAATGTTTTCTTTAATTTAGTATATTGTTTATTATTAGAGTCTGGCAAAAATATGCAACGGTACTTTAGTTACGTGTTTTTCGATAAAAAGTGGCAGATGTGTCATCTGTAGAAATAAAATGTAATTATGTATATAGTATTTCTAATGTGCCCTGCTGACAAATAGTGTAGCGTATGAAAATTTAATATCTTATCAAAAACTGACCAATGGAAAATCAGTGACCGGAATTACCTATCTCGGATATAATCCCAAAATATTGAAGTGTCGTTATTAAGATAAGAATTCATTGCGGTACAAGTGTTTTATTCTTTTGTTTTTTGTTAGTTTTTTGTTAAAGTAAAGTTTAAAATAGCACGCCTATGGCAAAAGTACCGTTGCATATTTTTGCCGGACCCTAATTATTACAATGTTTTATTTTAATTTAGTGTATTATTTATTATAATCAATTACATTTCTTTTTTTGTTTAGTTTAAAACTGTTATGATTAAAAGATTACCTACAAGTTAAATAAATTAAGTATTACTATTATTATTAATTTCTTAAATTTTTGAAAATTTCTCTATAAATATGTATTTTCAATTAATATGCACGTGCCGTTTTCATAATCATTTTTAAAGCCCCGTTATCCATTTGTTCTAATGTTATTTAAATGAATACTTTCGTACTTTAAAGTTGACTATAATTTTAACATGTTTTTATCCAATATTTTCAACATTAAAAAAAGATATATATTCTAATAATTATTTTTCTCGAGAATTCTCGAGAAAATAAGTCTAATTTTACATTTTTCGTGAAATGAAAAATGTCGAGCAATCAGAAACACTACACGTGAATGACATCTGGTTTGAAATCTGAAATGTGATTATCACATGTTCAAATGATCATGTTCAAAAGGTTTCTTGTTTCTTCCAAGCGGTTAGGTGTTCGTCAGTGCGGGTAGAATAGGATCTTCTTGTTTGGTCACAAGAGGCGGAACCGCAAATATCACAAGTTACCATGTAAACTCCACTTTTGTCCAATAGAGATTTATGTTGTTGACCACTGATTTTTTAACATTACTAGTAAATAAATTTTAACAACGTCAGAGTTTCGTTCAAAAACATTATGTAGACTTTAAATTTCATTATAGGACCAAATATTTGGCAAGGTAATATGTTTTCAAAGACTGTCAAGTATTAATCCTAGATATTCTGTCAAACTTTTGCGAGGTCTTCCTGCTTACCGATTCTCTAGTGCGGAACATTATTGTACGTAAATTTGTTCTATATTTGTACATAATTATTAGTGACGTTCCGGATCACATAAATATCAGATCCACGTATAAATATGTATATTATTTGTTACCTGATCCGCGGCTACAGATACGGATTCGGATCTTCCATTTAAGTAAAAAACAACCTTGAAGCGATATATTAATGTCAGGCGGTTCGTAAAGACTGTTCAGCTGTTAAGCAGCGTCCAGATTAGCGAGCCGAAGTTGTAACGTATCACGTAAAGTGGGAAACAGAATGCACCGAGTTCTACGACGCGTTAACGGCGTACGTACGGCGCCATCTGTCAGAAGAAAGTTAAAACCAAGCTGTCGTACGCAAGTGCACAGAATGAACAACGTCCTCCGGCGTTCGAACGCCGTTGATACTGAATGTTCGTCAACTTCCAACTTTTGACGCCGTTGAACGTTGACGCAGAACACCTAACCTCAGTTTTTACTGAATGGTAAAGTGTTTGTATGTATAAATAACTTGCATACAACATAAATAACATCACACACAAGTCTTCATCATCCATTATACTTTTAATAAAAGAGAGCGCACGTATAAACACAGATATAGGTTGTCAAGTGACACTTGACGGCGTTAAAAATTATTGCATTGTGTGCAGGCGAAAATTCTCAACGGCGCTACGCAACGCTGTCGCAAATGAGCGCGCTGACGGCGTAGCGCGCTGTGCATTCTGTTCCAGGCTTAATGCAAGACGCCGTATAATATTTTTGTTTAGTTTGGACGGTATTGCGTGACAAGCAGAGCGGTTCGCACAGCGTTCGATCTAAACCACTCGGTGTCGGTTTTTGTCGTGAACACAAAGGCGTTCGGCGAATTTGCTGGGACGCGTTCGAGGTAATTTTGAAGCTCGCGTGCATGGATGATTGACATAAACTTTACATAAACTAGAGTAGATAGTAAATGCCAGTTAATAAATGTCTTTAATTATTTTTCGACATGTTCGGCCAACAGTTTAGCTTCTTCAAGATTTTTTGTGTGTTGCATATATTATACACGTGAAGTTTTAACAATAATTTAATAAAACTACAATGTAAAATTTATCCTAACCTAACATATTTTAACCCAGTATTGCCGGAGTATTTTTTTCTACGAAACTTGGCATCAAATAAGGTATATTGTGTATTTAGAATACACTTTAACTGAAATTTTAATATTCTGGTTATACTCGTAACATGATCTACTCTCGGACTGTTCATAGGAAGTTTGCAATCCGTTTGCGATACGTAGATTTCAAGCGAGTACTACGTTACGCGGTACGTTACAGGTTCGGCTCGCTATCTGGATGCGGTTTTAGAATGCTGTACAGGTTAAGCGCATTCGTTTTTGCCATACTGTCTAATTGGTTCTCCCAATACGGCTATCCTTTTCTTACTTGACGAGGCTGCCATATGTAAAACACGTTGATCTATGAAAACGCAGTACAAACCGTTATTCATTTTTTCAGATACATTTCCCATTTGATTTCAATAAATTAACTTCAAAAGAATATAATATTTCTTACAATATTTTGGAATTATTAACATATATGATACTTTGTTAACATTTGGCACCACTGCTATTATTTCCCATAATAGTAATAGTGCATTTTAACAGTTGACCGGACTATACAAATAAAAACATGCCAGCTGGCACACAGTTTAGTTGGGCTAATATTTATTGTATACTAGGCCAGCGGTTCTTAAATTAGGGTCCGCGGACCCTTCGGGGTCCGCGTAGCCCTTATCAGGAGTCCGCGAATCAATTTTGACATTTCAACTTTACATCCCCCAACTTTTCGCTTTTATTCAAATAACTCATTTAATGAAAATCCTACATGGTCACGACTTTTTGTATTTGTTGTTATATAACTAGTAATGGACATAACTAAACAATAGTTAGTAAAAATTTAATTAATTTTATTCAGCTGCAAATTATTTACAGAAAACGTATTATAATAAAATCTATTTTGACCAATATTTGACCAAGAAATGTTTGTATGAGTTTAAGGTATTATAATTTGTAATTTTTTATATTCTGTTTTCTACTATTTTTATTCTTTTTATGTGTTTTATTCTATATGCTAATAAAAATGTTCATCTCTATAAATGCGTAAAGCTGCATTCAGAGCTCAGTAAATTAACACGCTGTGCGTTATGGATAGTTTTTAAACGAGTGCAATTGGTATGATCGGACAAGCTCGTACTATATCGCTCAACAGTAGTATAGCAACGACAAAGCACGAGCATGTCCGATCATACCAAATGACCTCGTTTAAAAATTATCCATAGCGTACAACGTGTTGATTTACAGAGCTCTGAATGCAGCTTAAGACTATTTATTAAAATAACCAGTGATACATTTTTACCAATATCTATTATAACGTAGTGTCTATGAGATTATTGAGTCAGAAATTAAGTTTCAAGAACGACGTAAAATCCCTAAGTTGGAATGGGATCCGCAAAAAAAAGTTGTTCAAGAGGGGTCCTCGGACTACATAAGTTTAAGAACCCCTGTTGAACTATATGTTGAACGATGCTCGACTATACATACCAATTTAAACGCCAGAGTAAAATTTACTCCACCTTGAGCATTTTTAGACGCAAACTATTATGAAGACTAATTAGAATTTTCTACATAACATGTGTTTAAGATATTTAAAAAAATGATACGAACCCGGATATAGATTTTTATTTTTTGCGGATCATCCGCAGATACGGATACGGATATCCGACACACCACTAATAATAATACTTACTTAAAATTAAAAAGGTACCGGTTTATATAGAAACTTGCGATCTCACTTATCCCAATTTATTGGACAGTTTAATATCTACATATGTAAGTCAGAGCTCTTCTGTATTTTGTTATAAAAAAACTGCGAAACTTTGTCGATCTTACTTTTGAAATATCCATGATCCACATACTAAGCTTGATCCTAGAGTTTATAAAGAAGTGTACTTCAACTAATCTTTGATGTTAAAACAATATTTTAACCTATAAAAGATCGAACTAAATACTTTAATGTGGTAATCTATATCAGTATTTCTACTTTTTAACGTCCTCTTAAATAATGTTCTTTGACTGTTCGAAGGAATTACGCATTGCAGTAAAAGTTTGGTTTTTTGAGGTAGACTTAAGACAATTTTAAATATATGTTTTTTCTTTTCAGAGGCGCACCGTGCGCTGGAACTCTTAGAAGACTACCATTCGAAGCTTATCAAACCTCAGGATAAGCAATTGCGACTGGCCATCGAGAGAGTAATCCGAATATTCAAATCTAGACTCTTCCAGGCCTTACTAGGTAAGTACAATTTACATCTAAGATCTTAGGTAATCTTAATCGAATCTAAAGGCAACAGTAAGTTGCATAGCGTAGTTAATACCTATCAAGAAGTTACTGTGGTTTACAAAACTACTACTCTATATATTAGAATATAATATGATACATAGTTATAGTATATGATAAATTGTATATACCTACAGTCTAGTGCAGGGCTGCCCAACCAGTCGATCGCATTCTACCGGTTGATCGCGCCGTGATTTTAAGTAAATCTTTAGTTTCTCTTGCTTCCATGTACTAGGCGAGGCAATGAAGCACAAAAATCAGCCAAACTTCCGATTTTTGGCGCAGTAAGATGGATTTACATGCGGTTTGGTGCATTCGACTCGTTAGAGCCTCAGGAAATTTTGTGAACCAACGCGATCAATGCAAAATGAAAAACTGCATTTGTGCATAAGAAAAATCCATTGGAAAAGTGCATTTTCCAGAGCAGCAAAATCAAAAATTTATAACTCGGTATAAATTCACTAAAATAAGTCAAATATTGATACTCGGGTGCTAAATCCAACCGATTGGGGTTGGGAAATTAAAGAAAATGCTCTACACCCCATAAAAATGACGCAGCCTCCTGGTCCACCATATATAATGAATTTAATATTTTGCAGTTGCAAAAAAGATTGCGGAAATTTATGTGGATGCAGGAAGCACGGATTATTTTGCAATCTTGCATGCAAAAATTGTGCTGGCTGCAATTGCACGAATGTAGAGAATTTTATAGAAATTGAATCTGACATCATTGAAGAATCTGAAAATTACGAAGAAAATGAAAATACTGAAAGTTTCTAATGTAATTGTTTTGTATTTTTTTTATAATAAAACAATATTTTTATACGCATTTATAAAAAGTATTTATTGAAAAAACATTGTTACATTACTCCGAAAAACCTCGAATAACGTATTTCAACCACATTTGTGTAAACAAATTCGCATAAAACTCTAGGAGACGAGGGTAAGTACCGCTCACCCTGAGCACTAGGTACCTCGGAGACATTTGCTATTGCGATATTCGGATTTAGCGACCCCAAAAACCCTCGAGCAACGTGTTTCAACTACTTTTGTATTGAATTCGCATAAAACTTCTGAAGACGAGGGTAAGTACCGCTCATCCTGAGCACCAGGTACCTCGGAGACGTTCGCTATTGCGATATTCGGATTCAGCGACCCCAAAAAACCCCGAGTAACGTGATTCAACTGCTTTTGTATCAAATTTGCATAAAACTCTAGGAGACGATGTACGTAGTGTCCACCCTGGGTACCTCGGACACTTCCCTCGTCCCGATATTCGTGTTCAGCGACCCCAAAAACACCCGAGTATCAATATTTGACTTATTTTAGTGAATTTATACCGAGTTATAAATTTTTGATTTTGCAACTCTGGAAAATGCACTTTTCCAATGCATTTTTCTTATGCACAAATGCAGTTTTTCATTTTGCATTGATCGCGTTGGTTCACAAAATTTCCTGAGGCTCTAACGAATCGAATGCACCAAACCGCATGTAAATCCATCTTACTGCGCCAAAAATCGGAAGTTCACTGCTTCGTTTCCTCGCCTAGTACTTAAAAATACATTTTATAAATATAAAGTAAAAATTATAACAACCTTCTCGCTAACCTACCTTCAAATGTCGTATTGAAATGTTTAATAAACGTTGTATATAAACGTTATATAGTAGATTCTAATTTTTTCAATAAATTTATTGCCATGGGGGTAACCGGCAAAGAAATTCAAATCAAATTACTAACGACAAAACGCTCGAAAAGTAATTGTCCGCACATCGCTCACGTTTGCTTGAGTGAGATAAGTAATTGACAAGATGATAGCTTGTCGCAATATAATGTATAATTTTCCTAAATTTTCCGTAACGAAGATTGGTGGTCGCACATCAAAAAGCCACTAATTATTAAAAATACACTGAAAAAAATACCTTATCTTAACATGTCCTAACCAACAAAACTTAAAAATAAGGAACCATTTTCTAATCATCTTGTATAAAATTCATTGGCGATCAATGTGTTAACCGTCGGTTTAAAAGTGCAGCCTTGGAGGGCCTATGAAGAATCTTATAAAATATTTTTTTGTAAATTTCGTTTAGCGAATTAGGATATTTTTACATGAAAAACAGCTTTAAAATTGCAATATGTAATGAATTTTTACAAAATCTTTTTCCCCCAGAAGGACCCCCCCTCGAGAGGGCACTATATACCTTCCCCCTCTCCCAGTGGTCACAATATATAGTAGATCCCAAATACAAAAAGTTTGAACAGTCGAGTGCCTACGTCGAAAGATACTGCACTTGATGATAATGGTATGCCATTCGGCACAAGTTTTCTTTATAAAAATTAAATCAATTTGACCTGCAGCACCTATTTGTGAACCGAGGCAGATTCAAGATAGCAGCGATAGATAGAAGATAGTGCTCCAAGTACGATAACGAAAACTTATTTTTACGATAGAGCGAAATAACTAAATACATCCATATAATTGACATTTAGCTGCAATTTGCTACATCGTATTTTTTTGTTTTTTGTTTTCTAGAAGTTCTGGCAAATTTTAGTCGCAAAATGTGATCTTGAAAACTGCACCTCAAGTGCAGTCATATTTATACCTATTCATCCCACCAGTTACCAAAACTCCCGCAAAACTTTCTCCAAAACCAGTGTTTGTTGAACACCAATTTCCTAGACTATAACTCAATTTATAGTTTTAATGAACTTGAATTAAAAATGTTATAGATTATCGTCATCGTAACAGTGCATATCGTTTATAACGACATTGACGGAACCAACGAAATTCGGTCATTATAATCGTAGGTCACTATATCCAAACACTATAAATACAATGTTAAAAAATATGTACATTTTATGTATGATAGAAAAGAGTACATTATCATGAGCATTTTCGCGTTAGGCAGTAGTGTTGCGTCGTTATAAAAGATAATTTGACCAGAACTTCAAGTCAATTTTCGTCGTTATATTAATTTCGTCGTAATATCCCATATCAATATAAGCGATAAGTATAAAAATATATGTTTCTGGTCGTGGATTGAAATTTCGTCGCAAAAACCCATTATATCAGATGTCATTATAAACTATATCCACTTTATTATTATTATTATTATTATTTTGGAGTTTGTCAGGTCTTGACAAGCGTCCACTAATCTCAAACTTCAGCCACTTTTTGAGCCGCGTCATACTAGAGACTAGTGGAGCTAAATACACACGACTGCATCCCAAACCCTGGCGATATGCAGCCGCGGAAATAACGCTAAATCCAGTGCCCGCACAATGCGGAGTGACCCGAGCAGAACTGCTTTCTGCATCCTACAGATCAAAGAGTTGGCAGAAGATCTGCAGACGGGAATGGGCTCGATTTCCCTTCGATAGGAGGCTTTCATACCACCCAAAACACCAATTATTAGGACTACAAGCTTAAGTTTATACCCGGGATACA